>OY821521.1:56823407-57380907 GCA_963682025.1 Cordilura impudica
AAAAATATTGCACTGATTCTTCTCAAATTTCGTTTGTATATATTTTTCCAAAATACAACAGACTTTACCAAACATGATCAGGATCGGTCCATATTTGGACCTAGTCCCTATATAGATATAGCATCCGATATGAACTTTTTCATATCTGCAGCCAAAAAAATTAATAAAAATCCCACTCAAATTTGGTTTATGCTTATTTTCTATATTCAGTTAGTTGGGACTGAGAGATAGGGTCTCTAAACGCATGGTATAGGGTATCGTATAGTCGGTCTAGACCGACTATAATTTTCTTACTTGTTTTTAATTGAATTAATTGTTAGGAAATTTTTTTATTTTAGCCATTTTTGTTTTTTTGCGATTTTTAATTTTACCGATTCTTGATTTCGAATATTTTTAGAGATTTTTGATTTTCGCGATTTTCAGCTTACCGATTTAAGTTTTTTGATGAATTTGGCGATCCACGACTACATGTATTGGAAATGATTGTACTGTCACTTTCAGAGTACTTTATATATTTTTTTATAGACGGTGCCACGCCCACTAATCCTATGCCACCCATTTTTTATCTAACTACTCACATTAATATCTGATGGACTCGTACAAAGTGTCAAGGCTTTACCTTTTATTGTACTTCAGCTATATGATATTATATATTTACTTTTCTCTAGGCGGTGCCACAGCCACTGCTCCCATCATGCCCATTTTTGTTCGATTAATCACATGAATAACTTATGAGCTCACGTAGAGTCCCAAGGCTCTTACCATTACAGAACTTTATATATGTATGTGATTTTTAATATTTACTTTGTATGGGGAATGACCCACGCCCATTGCTAATTTGTATACCCTAAACCACTATGTGGTCATGGTCTAATGACTTTGTACTGATGTTTGTAACTATCAAAAATATTAGACCTCAGAATCACTTTATGAGTCAATTTAGCGATGTCCGTCGATCCATCCGTCCTTCCTTCTGTGTGTCCATGTAAGCTTTTGAATCAAACTACAGGTCCCAACTGTGAACATATTTTGATGAAATTTATTATATAAGCTTCAATCGGCCACAGGTTGAACGCTGTTGAAATTGGTGAAAATCTGTTCATGTTCAGACCTAGTCCCCATATAAATGGACCGTATGAGATCAATTTAAATTGCCATAATATCCTGGACAATAATATTGACGCTGCAGCGATAAGGGTGGAAAAAATAATAGTGCTTGTTATGAGATTATTCATTTCATCAAAGTATATTTCGGCTAAACGTAATCAAAAATCTTGGTGTAACCAGACTTGTAGAGATGCAGTCAGATCCATAGAGGAAGCATTCAGACTTTGGCGTAAAAATAAGAATTCCGTCATTGAACTGCTACGCAAACAGACGAGAAACGAATGTGCTAAAGTGCTAAGGCGCGAAAAGTTTCATCACGAAAGCGTCTTTGGTTTTTTCTGCTCCTTGGGGCAGCAACAGCATTTGGTCATTTGTTAAAAGAGTAAACAATAATGCTCTTATAATGAATGACCAAATATTCACTGACCCGGTTATTAAGGCTAACCTTTTAGCTGAACTGAAATTCATTTTTGCCGGATAACGATCAACCACTACGAAACTCGAAAGAGTATCTTGTGCTATGCCTAAAATATTCTTCCGAGCACTTCCAGCTATAAAGGTTCTTTCTTATCTCAACATTAATAAGTCTCCGGGGCCGGATGGTATACCAGCACTGGTGCTGAAAGAGTGCTCTTCGACGCTAGCCAGTCCATTGGCCAACCTTTTCAGCCTTTCGTACCGTGCGGGAGTCTTTCCCTCTTGCTGGAAGGTTGCTAATGTCCAACCAATCCCTAAAAAAGGTGAGGCTAATAACCCTGAAAATTACCGTCCAACTGCAATCTGCTCTGCACTCTAAAAGGTGATGGAGAGCAATATCAATTTCCAACATGTGAACTACATAGAGGCCAACTCACTTCTTAATGATCGGCAGTATGGCTTCCGTAGAAATCGTTCCACGGGAGACCTGCTAGCTCTACTTTCTGAGCGCTGGAGTCGATCCATTCGCAATTTTGGCGATAGATATTTCCAAGGCATTCGATCGTGTGTGGCACGGTGCACTGATATCAAAGCTTATTGTATTTGGGGCCGATAATGACTTCTCTCGATTTATATCGAGTTTTCTAAGAACCGAACATTACGTGTTGTTATTGATGGGGTCTCATCTAGTTTTAGCTTAATTCAGGGGTACCCCAATGTTCCGTTTTTTCTCCTTCTCTTTTCCTTATATTTCTGAACGACCTTCTTGGTCAAACTTTTAACTCTATATACTCTTTGACAACGACAGCAGCATTTGTCATTCATTTTCCTTTAATTGTAAGCCAAGCCTCTTGGAGGTTGGGGGGCAAAAGGCGGGCAATGAATGACACACTCAATCAAGACCTGTTAACAATCTCCGAGTAGGGTAAAGCGAATAGGATTAATTTTAATGCGCTGAAGACTCAATGTTGTATATTGACCCATAGGGCCATGGAATCAACAATGTCATCTCTGTATATGGGTGGTACAGGTATTGAGCAGTCGGATACTGTTGATGTTCTAGGCATGAGAATTCGATGTGATGTTCGTTGGAACGGGCATGTTCTTCAAGTGTCGAAAGAAGCATTCAGGTGTCTTGGTTTTCTAAAAAGGTGCAAAAATTACTTCACTCCCTCTGATCTGCTTAAAATCTATACAACGTACATCCGACCGAAATGGAATACAAATCCCATATATCGGCAGGAACTTCAAAGTCTATCTCGGGCGTAGATGCTCATCAATGACAGTAGGGTATCCAACTCTATTGAATCATTGGATTATCGTCGGAATGTGGCTTGTGTATCAATGTTCCTTAGATACTACCATGGGAAATGTTCTTCTGAGATTAGCGAACTTATTCCAAGTGCCCGCGTTTCGGTTCGCTCTACCCGTTTCTCTAGTAGATCACATCCGTTTTTAGTCTATTGTCCAGTTGACCGCACAACGCATTAGAGAGAGAATTCGTTTATCAGTTGAACTAGCCGCATGTAGATAAACTCTTCGCAGAGGTCTTTCCTGACAGTTATAATCTAATAAAATTTAAGTCAAATACCACAAACACTACTCCCTCTTTCCTCCTTCCCATAACCTATTTTCCTGAGATCAACACAATGCACTGCATCTGTAGGGGGCATCCTGAGTGTTAGTTAATAAATAAGAAAAAAAAAAAGTATCATATAGGTCTCGGTCAAATTGGTTTGTGTGCGTTTAATACATCCATTTATCTGTAGTCCGAAAATAAACACTATGTGATAATTTTTAGTCATAGCCCCCATAACATGTTGACTTCCCATCTTCACTTAAATCTATCAAAAACCCAAATATTGCACAGACTTTTCTCAAATTTATTTTGAATATGTTTAAAAAAAAATTCTTCACAAAATAGGGTCAGGATCGGTCCATTTTTCGTCCTAGTGCCCATACAAATATAGCATCCGATATGAACTTTTTCCAATTTTCTATATCGTAAGAGATAGCGTTTCTAAACGCATGGTGTAGGATATTGTATAGTCGGTCTATACCGACTATAATTTACTTAGTTGTTTTTAATAGAATTCAACAAAATTTAGTTTAACATTAACACTATATTCAACAAATGAAACCGGTTGTAAATATATTACATTTTTCCACAGTTTTTGACCATATGTGCCACTGTGCGGCGTAAGAATTATTCACTCCCTAAAAAAAATTTTACATAGTGTAATAAAAATTTATTCAAAATTATAAATTTATAAATTTTAAATTTTAAATTATAAATTTTTATTACACATTCTCTGTCTTTAAAATCCACGATTTTACTCAAAACCCTAGTTTTAGTGATGAAACTTTTTTGGGAAGATTCTCTTTATTCATCATATTCCATCGCATATAAGTTTTACCCGTTCTGGTCCATTGTGTGTTGTACGTTTTACCACAACACTAAAAGTTAGCGTCAAGTTATCACACTCATACGCTTACACACACTTTTATGCAACAAAGAAAAAGGTAAAAATTAAATTTTCTTGGCTGTTTCATTCTTTTCGTTTGTACTTTTTTTATTTGTTAATAATTCCGGCATCAATAGCGAAAATGTTCAAAAAATTTTATGATTGCTTTAAATTTTTTATTTTTGTTGTTGTAGCAAATGGTTGGTTGTTGTAGCGATGGTTTCGCTATGTTGTTTGTTTGAATATGAACCACGTACAGACGATGTTTCTGGTTTTCGGTAGTTGAAGGATGCGGCTGTGGTGCGGTATGCGATTTATTACAACATTTGTTTGGTATTGACATCTTACAATATTTCTTATAAATTCGTTTCAGCGCTTTGCCGTCGGCGACCTTTTTTAATACCCAAACTTTTTATTTTCCTGTTATTTTATTTTATAACTAACAAAAGGGCAGGATGTTAAACATCTACAGGAGTCTGCGACAGTCTAGGTTAGTGACTTTTTCTTGATGGAGCGAACTGCGGAAGAGACGGGTAGCAGAGAGTTGAAATACATTAACAAAAAAAAATAATCTTAGAAAGTCTGTTAAAAGATGACTTAAAAGTTAAAACGTTTTATTGTTCTGCTTAAGAACATAAAAATTTCTTTTCTTTTTATTGTTTTCCACTAAAGTTTGAGCCAGAGGACATTTGTTTGTTTTTGTTAAAAAATGTGTCGAAAAATACATACATGCATACATACAAATACACTTTACGATTAATTCAATAACTTAAATCCTGTAACACTTCCATTGTGGCTTTAAAACATTTTTGCCAGCCAAGACGTCAGCAACTACTTTTGGCTAAAAATCACTTTCAAATGGTGTTTAGTGTGTTTGGGAAAATGTGCTATAAAATCGAAGTGAGGACACATTTTGATACACACATACAGAAAAAAATTCACCACCCGAATTGTTCAAATTTTAACAAGTGAATTTTTGATTGTAACAGAAAAAATTTTATTATTAATATATTTACTGATAAGGCAATAGAATTATAGTCTTTATTAACCCGAAATTCGGTTATTATCTTAATCGCAATTCGGTTGGCAAAAAAATCGATGGCGAAAACGAATCTGTTTTTTATGCGCAATAATAACTCAGAATCAGATAGTAAAACAGTCCAGATTTTTAATTTACGTGGACCTGACTTTCAAGTGCTTACCAAACCCACAATAAATCCCACTAAAAAGATTCTAGTTCTTCAATATCATCACATTCCATCAGATTTCTGCTTCAATAAAATAATTTTAATTCTTAATGAATTTGGATCTAATTAACATATTTTATTCCCAATACTTTATATCTGTGGACTTTTATCAGTTTTTTGCATTCATTTTCGAAATCTGCCATATCATGTCTAGTTGGAGCGAAAGCTCTAATTTTTCTTCCACATAATTTGAATTTTTTATTTTTGTTTTTATTATTTCACAGCGAGTGCACAAATCAAGTTGAGTTTTCTTGAACTTAATATCTAAAGAATGAAATATTTCCTGAAACTTAGTCTCGGACACAGGTTGAAAAGATTTTTTTGTGTAAAGAGTATACAATGTTGAGAGGTTAAGACCACGCTGATAATAAACCTTATAAGTATGACTGCGACTATAGTGACATTGGTATTTCGGAAATTCATTTATAAATTCAAGAACTTCATTGTGTCTGTCAAGAGATATTTTGTTTGTTTACCAAGTCGGTCATTAAGACCAGGTCCAGCAAATTCTTGCGATTTATATTTGCAAATAGTTTTGACGCTTTGTTCAGTTTCGCCAAATATTTTCAAAAAACATTGCTTACATGCTCTTAGTTTTTGGCCGTGAATTTAGAAATTGTACAGATAAATGTATTGGCGATTCCTTGGTTTCTTTTTTTGACTTTTGAAGAGTTGCAGTCTCTTTATTCTGCACTTCAATTAAGTTCGATAAAATTTTACTCCAGTAAGCTTCGAACATTTTTTTTTTGCTGCTCCAAATTGATTTTCGTATGACACTTTTGTCTGCAATTCTCTAATTTATGAGTTCATCTGGCAGGAATTATTTGATTTTTATAAATAACGTATTCTTTTCCTAAATTTTTATTATGTTTGTTAATTTTTTGTGGTGCAAATAATGCCCCTTCATTTAGCTCCGGTGAGTTAAAATTAGTTAAGTTTGACTGTAAAACATTACCCATAGCTCGAGTGCGTTCTGAAGTAGAATTTAAATCCGAGCAGGACTGTTTTCCGAAGGTATAAAATCAGAATCATCGAAGTCAGTTTCGTGAAAATATCGCTTTGACTCCCAACTTCGCTTTCAGTATTGTCAATATTATTTTTTCTATGGCGCGCAACATACTGTTAATCATGCCGACATCATTTGAACTGTTTGTTTCATTCAGAAGTGGTTCCCATATTGAACCATTTCCAAGATCTAGCTTGAAGAGGTTTCCCTTCTTGCCAATATTGTTTTCTAATATATTTTTGTTCGATTTAACCTTTGCTGCCTCTTCAACATTCAGCATAGCAACACTTTCATTCATAACAAATTTGTTTTCTGATGGTATATTTTCTTTAAAATTTTACATTTTCTTTGCCATAGCTGTGAGCAGCCGTCCTCTTGCCATTTTATTATTGTTTCTTGTCACACGAAACAGCATATTTATTTACTTTTTTACTTATGCACCTGACAAAAGCTCTTGAATAGATATAAAAAATGTTTTTTAAACTTTAAAGTTTGACTTATGTCGGCACAAGATAAGTTATCTCAATGAAAGTTTTCGCATTTGATAAAAGCACTTATTTCGAATTATGTTGTTTTGTGAAAAGCAAATTTAAAAAAAATCATGTGAGTCCGGTCACAGGGGAGATGTGTAAATATATAGTAATTAAAGATTTTTTTATGGCACTTTTTTAAAATTAAACAGAAAGCGTCATCTATGTATCACTTATACCTAGCGATCAACAGCTGGGGCTCTGCTTATATAAAAGTACTTGCTGAGTCCGGTCCGCGTTGCTGGCCCGAAGAAAACATCTGGATTTTATATTGCATCTAAATTTTAATACCGAGTGTCGGGCAAAAGTAAAGCACGATTTAATAATATTATGAATATGACTGAAAAAAAATATACGTTTTCTTGAATATTTTAACACCAGCGCCACCTACAGGTGAAAAACTTTGTCAGCAACTTTAGTTTTATGTACATAATATATGTTGCGAATTTGAGCTAAATTGGACCGTAAATAAATTTTTTGGGAAAACCTAGACCCCAGCGCCACATATCAGGTACAAAAAAAAGTTATGCAAATCGGAGAAACAAAGGAACATATGGTATGAATACGAAGTCGCTAGCATTAGTGGTTCAACAGTTATTAGAGTACCAACATACGCACCAACGTTTTTATATATTAAGATTTATTATTCTTTATTATTTCAAACGGTTAATTTTTAATTTTTCGTTTTTTATTTTTAATTTTTCATTTTTCATTTATCATTTTTCGTTTTTCAATTTTCATTTTTAATTTTTCGTTCTTCATTTTTCATTTTTTATTTTAGTTTTTTTATATTTCATTTTTATTTTTTTTTTCATTTTTTATTTTTCATTTTTTATTTTTAATTTTTCGTCTTTCATTTTTGATTTCTCATTTTTCGTTTTTCATTTTTTGTTTTTCATTTTTAATTTTTTATTTTTCATTTTTCATTTTTATTTTTCATTTTTCATTTAATATATTTTTTATTTTTCATTTTTTATTTTTAATTTTTATTTTTTATTTATTAACTTTTATTTTTTATTTTTAATTTTTAATATAAATTTTTTTTTATTTTTAATTTTTTATTTTTCATTTTGATTTTTCATTTTTCTTATTTTATTTTAATTTTTCATTTTTTATTTTTTATTTCTCATATTTTATTTTCTATTTTTATACCCTATACCACTATGTGGTTTGGGTATAATGACTTTATGCTGCTGTTTGTAACAACCAAAAATATTTGACCTACACCCATCTTTAATTATACCGATCGAATCAGAATCACTATCTGATTCGATTTAACGATGTCCCTCCGTCCGTCCGTCTGTGTGTCCATGTTAACATTGTAATCAAACTGCAGGTCGCAAACATGAATATATTTTGATGAAATTTGGTATTTGATCTTCTATCGGCCATGGGATGAACGCTATTGAAATTGGTGAGAATCGGTCCATGTTCAGACCTAGCCCTCATACAAATGACCCCTATGAAATCGACATAAATTGCCATAAGTTCCAAATTATCATATAGATCTCAGTCAAATTGGGTTTGTTTGTGTTTATTACATCCATTAATCAGTAGGTCAAAAATGCTCCCTACAGGAAATTTCTTAGTCAAAGGCCCCATATAGAGCTGCTTCCCGATCTTCACTTAAATCTATCAAAAAACAAAAATATTGCACAGATTTTTCTCAAATTTGGTTTGTATATATTTTTTTAAAGTATAAGTGACTTTACCAAATATGGTCAGGATAGGTCCATTTTTCGACATAGTCCCCATATAAATATAGTATCCGATATGAACTTTTTCATATCTGCAGCGAAAAAAAAAAATTAATAAAAATGTCACTCAAATTTGGTTTATGCATATTTGATATATCCAATTAGTTGGACTGAAGAGATAGGGTCTCTTAACCATGGTATAGGGTATCGTATAGTCGGGCTAGGCCGACTATAATTTTCTTACTTGTTTATTTCTTATTTCTTATTTTTTAATTTTTATTTTTTATTTTTTATTTTTTTATTTTTTATTTTTTATTTTTTTGTTTTTTATTTTTTATTTTTAATTTTTTATATTTAATTTTTCGTCTTTCATTTTTGATTTCTCGTTTCTCGTTTTTCACTTTTTGTTCTCCATTTTTCATTTTTCATTTTTCATTTTTAATTTTTTATTTTTCATTTCTCATTTTTCTTTTTTCATTTTTCATTTTTCATTTTTATATCGACTTAAATCGACTTAAATTGCCATAGGATTCAAACTATCATATAAATCTTAGTCAAATTGGGTTTGTATGTGTTTATTACATCCATTAATCAGTAGTCCAAAAATGGTCCCTATGGGAAAGCTCTTAGTCATAGGCCCCATATAGAGCTGCTTCCCGATCTTCACTTAAATCTATCAAAAAACAAAAATATTGCACTGATTCTTCTCAAATTTTGTTTGTATATATTTTTGCAAAATACAAGAGACCTTACCAAACATGGTCAGGATCGATCCATTTTTGGGCCTAGTCCCTATATAGATATAGCATCCGATATGAACTTTTTCATATCTGCAGACAAAAAAATTTATAAAAATCCCACTCAAATTTGGTTTATGCTTATTTTCTATGTCCAGTTAGTTGGGCCTATGGGGTAGGGTCTCTAAACGCATGTTATAGGGTATCCTATAGTCGGTCTAGACCGACTATAATTTTCTTACTTGTTTAATTTTCATTTTTTATTATTTATTTTTAATTTTTATACCCTATACCACTATGTGGTTTGGGTATAATGACTTTGTGCTGCTGTTTGTAACAACCAAAAATATTTGACCTAGACCCATCTTTAATTATAACAATGTCCGTCCGTCCGTCCGTCAGTGTGTCCATGTAAACCTTTTAATCAAACTGCAGGTCCCAAATATGTATATATTTTAATGAAATTTGGTATATAAGCTTCAATCGGTCGTGGAATGAATGCTCTTGAAATTGGTGAGAATCGGTCCATGTTCAGACCTAGCCCCCATACAAATTACCCCTATGAATTCGACATAAATTGCCATAAGATTCAAATTGTCATATAGATCTTACTCAAATTGGGTTTGTATGCGTTCATTACATCCATTAATGAGTAGTCCAAAAATGATCCCTTTGGCCCCATATAGACTGCTTCCCGATCTTCACTTAAATCTATTAAAAACAAAAATATTGCACTGATTCTTCTCAAATTTTGTTTGTATATATTTTTGCAAAATACAAGAGACTTTACCAAACATGATCAGGATTGGTCCATTTTTGGACCTAGTCCCCATATAGATATAGCATCCGATATGATTTTTTTTATATCTGCAGCCAAAAGAATTAATAAAAATCCCACTCAAATTTGGTTTTTGCTTATTTTCTATATCCAGTTAGTTGGGCCTAAGAGATAGGGTTTCTAAACGCATGGTATAGGTTATCGTATAGTCGGTCTAGGCCGACTATAATTTTCTTACTTGTTTAGTTTTAATTTTTTTTTTTATTTTTAATTTTTTGTTTCTCATTTTTCATTTTTAATTTTTTATCTTTCATTATTCTTTTTTTATTTTTTTATTTTTATTTTTTCTTTTTTATTTTTAATTTTTAATTTTTCACTTTTTAAATTTTATCTCTATTTTTTATTTTTATTTTTTTATTTTTCAACAGCAACAAAAAGGTTACTACTTATCATAGGTTATACCGTTTTTGTCTTACTCTGTTTTTGTGATTGCGCATATAGATATTTCGACTTATCTGAAATAAGTGGGTTTGTTAAAAGTAAATTTTTAAAATCTCGATATAAGTAGATAATATATTCGTAGTTAGATATCGTATCTGCGCAGAGCAGATTGCAATTGGACGGTAATTTTCGGGGAAGAAGAATAAAGCGGTAATTTTGCTGTCTACTTGCGATGCAGGCACAACTGAAAAAAGGATGTCTATGGTTGTTCTGGATTACAATGGTAATAAATCCGGCGTGGATAGAAGGGATCAGATGCTTGGTACATATTCTTGTAAACAATCAACAAACCGCTGGCCACTTGCAATGTTCTACAATATGGTAGATATTGCTGCATTGACTGCATTTTTCATATATGTGACCTTCTCCGAGAAAAGGGACTTAATGTGTGAAAATTAAGTTTTGAGAAAAAAACGCATTTAAAGTTTCTACACCCTTTTAGGTACCAGAATTCACCGTTTTTGACACAATCCATTTTTTGACACACTAGGCCCCTTTTCTCGGAGAAGGTGACATATAATGAAATTAAGCCAGTAAAAAAATTACGTTAATTTTTTGCAATTGCTCATGACACAATTAGCACTGCCTAAACTTGAAGAACGAGCCACCACTGAACGTATAACTGAGAACCAGATCGATCATATTACTATTAGAAAATGGCGAGGTTCACTTCTAGATGTGCGCAATAAAAGAGGAGTCGATGTTGCAAGGATCATCATTGGTAATCGCCAAAATCTGCATAAAAATTGCCGCCATTAAAAAGGACATACAAATCTTCCAAAGAAGATATAACGTTGATAAACTCGAAGATTCAACAGCTGCAAATTCCATCACGTCAGCATTGAGAACATCACTACAGAACAACAATAAAAGAGATCGTTGCTGGGAGGAAACAAAAAAGATATTAACACCTGGAATAGAAGAACACCTCCCGTAAAGAGTGGATTAGTGATGAAACTTGGAGACTGGTCTTGGAGAGAAAGGATGCTAAAGCCTCAATTAATAATAGCAGAACGCGGTCAACCAAAGCATTGTGTCAACAGTTGCACAATCGCCTCAACCGAGATGTCAAGCCGAGTGCTCGGCGTGACGAAAGAAACTGGGTTAAGAATATCGCTAGATAGGGACAGGCTGATGGCGAAACATATCGTATGGGAGATCTCTATCGTGCAGCAAAGAAAATAACTAATAGTTCAAAACCCACTGTTAGAACTCGTTACATCCAAACAACAATAACTAAAACTTTTGGAAGAATTCTATACAACTATATTGTCATCGTCTCTACCCACTCAGCAGTCAATATGCAGCTGTGAATCAGATTCGATGAACACAAATATCTCCATCGATTGCCAATATTACTGAAATTTGCGACGGAATAAAATCACTGAAAAACAATAAATCGCCTGGTATTGACAATATCTCCCAACCAATTCTGGCGGACTTCTCCCAGAGGAAATTGCTGAAGGTGTCATCATAAATTTACACAAAAAGACGAGATCTAACAGCCCGTCAAAACTGAAAAGGTACTACGCTTTTGGATATGATCAACAAAGTGATTGCACACATAATAAATAACAGAATTTCAATTTTTCTTCTTTCTGAGCTTTTGAAGGAACAAGCCGGTTTTCGTGCTTAAAAATCCTGTGTCGATCACATTAATAGTGTTAGAGTGATCATAAGCATTCTCTAGACTGAAGCTCACCTTTGTACCTAACGTTTATAGACTTTCAAAAGGCTTTTGACACCCTGAATCACGTAGCCATCTGGAATGCATTAAAATATAAAGGTATACCTTCCAAGCTAATAAACCTCATCAAAGGTCTATAAGAAAACGCTACCTGTCGCATTCTTCACAAAAACTAACTGAGCAACAAAATAAACATTAACTCCGTTATACGGCAAGGGTGTGTATTATCTCCGCTACCTGTCGCATTCTTCACAAAAACTAACTGAGCAACAAAATAAACATTGACTCCGTTATACGGCAAGGGTGTGTATTATCTCCGCTACCTGTCGCATTCTTCACAAAAACTAACTGAGCAACAAAATAAACATTGACTCCGTTATACGGCAAGGGTGTATATTATCTCCGCTGTTTGAAACTGCGTACTTGACGTAGTAAGGGATAAGGTAACATCTCATAGAAGGGGAATCACATGGGGTCTGCAAGCAGACTGAAGGACCTTGACTACGCTGATGATATTTGCCTACTTACTAACCCCTTTTTTCATTTTTCTAAGCCTAGTTCCGCGAAGCCGGGTGGCTTGTCTGCAGATTCTAACTTTTGGGTCCAGGGATAAGCCGGATTTGGCTAGTTTTTTGCAGTTAAAGACCAAAGCCTCTGGTGGGAATCGAACCCACGACCTGCGGATGATAGGCGTCACGCTACCTACTCATCTACCGGGTGAGTCCAGAAAACTGCATCACACGTTTGCTTGAAAATAAATATCAGCAAAACTAAAATAATGCAATAAACGTATATAATGAACAAACATTAACCGTTTAGAACCCATCGCTTGACAAAGTCGAATGATGCTGTTATCTGGGAAGCATATTGGATATAAGTGGAGGTTCCAAAGCTGACATCTCCAGCCGCATTAAAAAAGCCCGGCAAGCATTCGGCAAATTCAAATCAGTGTGGAACTCGTCATACATTTCAAAAGATATTTAATTCGAATGTAAAATCCATACTGTTGTATGGATACGAGACGTGGAATGTAGCAGTACGACATACATTCCATATAAGTTTTTGTTAATAAATGACTGAGAGGTATTCTTCACATATTCTGGCATAGAACAATCTCAAATTAGCGTCTCTGGTCAGGAACTGGTCAACAGCCTATCCAAATTGAAATCCGCAAACGCGGATGGAATTGGATTGGACACACTTTGCGTAAACAGCCTAACGACATTGCCAAACAAGCCATAGACTGGAACCAGCAAGGCAGTCGTCGTATTGGAAGACTATCACACACCTGGAGAAATTAAACATCGTGCATCAGATCGAACTTATTGCAATAATCTTGTGACTATGTTCCTTGCAGGAGTAAATGGAACAAATATATAAAAAATTTAAAAGTTATTTTATTTTATTTAAATTATTTTAAATTGTTGTTGCGTTTAATAAGCCTTTGCAACTTTTCTTTTCAAAATGACTTTAACATAGTAAACTAGTTTTAAATCTTAAGTTTTCTTTTTTCAATGAGTTTTTTCCGTTCGCTAACGGTTTTTCCACAATACATATTTTATTATAATTTTCTTCCTTTTTACTATGGAAATAGATTTTCAAAGTGCAACACATAATATAAAGTCATTTATCTTGATACGTACCATAAATATACCATGCTAAACTTATAACAAATGTGTGTTTGTATATAGTTGCCTCAAATTTCCACTTGGGTACATCATATGTTTGGCTGTGTGTGCGTCTGTGTGTGTGTTTTGTATATTAAAATGTCACACAATTGTTAAGCAGCTACAGCTCGTTTTAAGTCTCATACATAAATCATGCGCCAATAGTTTTTATAACATTTTCCTTTTAGCCGTACAACACAATACACTGTCACAGAAATGCATACAGACACACACACACACACACACCACCAAAACAGATGAACATGTACATTGTAATAGAAAATGCAATTTATGTTGCATATTGTAATGCATATATATATATATATGTATACAATATCTAGAACACTGCAACAGTAGACACACATACACGCATACACTCCGTGGAATATGAACATTCGCAAATACTTACATTCTTCCTATGGAGAGAAAACTTATTATGAAAGTTTTTATGGTGTAACAGCGTATATGAAGAACAGAGGATATTACAAAAAAAAAAAGGATAATACTACAAAATGGAATGGAGGAATATAACTATAATAAGAATATGTTGATATTTAGTATTTAGGTAAGTAGGTTTAACAAAAGTAAATTATGGAAATGAATGTTTGGTAGGAGGAGCAGAAGAATCTTAGTGTGGGACCCATTAGGAAAAAAGTTCAGAAAAAGGAAATATTTTTAGTGAAAAATTCTAGTTTACACATATTCTTTAAAGAAAAAAAAAAATAGGATTTTGAACTCAAAATATTAATTTACTAATTACGAATTTGAGAATAAATATCATGAAGTTTATTTCGAAAACTAATGATTATTTCGCAAATCTGGCCTTATAGACACGTGACTCGTCGCAAAATATTAACATTGTATATGCTGTATCGTATTAGTTAATTGCCAGTTAGTTCGGAAGAATTTTTCGCATTTTGGCCCTTTTTCAATTAAGTGTGTTCGAAGTGTGATTTTGTGCATTTATTAACGGTTGTTACAAAATTCACGTAAAACGTTAATTAATAGAATCTTTTGTCGAAATTTTCCATGACCAGGTTGCATAAGTGTGGCGGAATTTCGTTGATGCTGTTTGCGATTTCCTCCTTCAATAAACGACTGATTATATGTTTGTTGGCATATGACTTCAAATAACCCCATACGAAGAAATCCAGTGGAGTTATGATCAGCCAAACGAGAGAATACAGGCCCATGATATCTCTCATGCTGTCAATGAATCGTTTCACGTTCTGCATTGCATGTGGCACCATAGCGTTGAAACCGCATATCATTCACATCAATTTCATTCAATTGGGTAAACAGTCTTATCGTATCGCCATATGAAGCAATAGTAACAGTAACCGTCTGCGGAAAATTCCCCGAAAACAATTTCCCGAAAACAATTTCCCAAATACAATTGCCCGAAAACAATTGCCCGAAAAAACAATTCCCCGAAAAAAAATTCCACGAAAACAATTTCCCGAAAACAATTTCCCGAAAACAGTTTCCCAAATACAATTGCCCGAAAACAATTGCCCGAAAAAACAATTCCCCGAAAAAACAATTCCCCGAAAACAATTTCCCGAAAACAATTTCCCGACATTAAATTTCCCGTAATTACAATTTCCCGAAATTACGATTTCCCGAAAAAAAATTTCCCGAAATTACAATTTCCCTATTTTTAGTTTACAACTTCCCATATATTCTTGATTTCCCCCATAAAAAAACTTGCTGCATACCCTTTCTTGAAAAAACAATTTCCCAAGTATACGACTTCTCGAAAAAACAATTCCCCCAACCCGCACCGCGCCCTTCCTCTTCCACCCTCCCTCGTCATCCGGACCTATTTATTGGAGTGTCATACGCTTATTTTTTCATTGTGACTTTGAACACTTCGGTATTCAGACTTCCCGACAGATAACGCTCACTCTATCACATCATGCCCATGCAGTAGCTGCTACGGAATCGTTACCATCTTGCATAGCGAAGTTTTTTAGTTATTTGGGTTGTAATACTCAGTTACTATGCCACTCGAATTCCTGGATAGCGAAAAAGTTAAACCAAGGTTGCTTTTGCATGGTTTCTTGTATCATGACGACGGTCAGTCCGTTGATAGTGTTTATTGGCGTTGTATCCTTTATCGAGGAAAACGTTGTACCGGTAGGGTCATAACAATCATAGTGCCGAAGCGGCTTTCGTTGCTAAAGAAAAAATCGTTAATGAACTAAAAGATCTTGCCCGGACCACTACATCAAGTGGTCATGAACTGATTGCTCTCGCTTCGGCCGGAATTTCTGATGATATTGTTTCGGAAATGCCATCAACAAGCTCTTTGAAGAAATAGTAATTTCGGGAAATTGTAGTTTCGGGAAACTGTGTTCGGGGAATTGTATTTCGGGAAATTGTAATTTAGGGAAATTGTAATTTCGGGAAATTGTGTTCGTGAAATTGTAATTTCGGGAAATTGTCATTTCGGGAAATTGTGTTCGGAAAATTGTAATTTCGGGAAATTGTTTTCGGGAAATTGTTTTCGGGAAATTTTCCGCAAATCAACAGTAACTGCTTCACCAGCCTAATTTTCGGAGAAGTATGGTTCAATAATGCCTCCACTCCAAAATCGCCACCAAGCAGTGACGCGTTGTGGATATATTTGTTTTTCGACACAACACATGTGGATGTTCTGAACACTAAATGCGGAAATTTTTTACGATTAACGATGATGATTTTGTTCGAAAAATCATCATAAATTTGTCGATGACCAATAACACATTCAACGAACTCTCTTCACTGTGCATGTTAATTGGGCTTCAACTCTTGTGTCAACTGAACTTTATAAGCGTGGAGACTCAGACCTTCAGCGAGTATACGCTGTAAAAATCTTCTTGAAATTTGAAATGCCCGGCTTCGATATTGGAATAAGAACGGCTTGTTTTTCGACGATCAGTATGTTAAGCGTGCCCCATTGATTTGTCTGGCTCCGTTAGTTGCCAAAAGTTTACTGCAAAAATTGTGGTAAATTCAAATCTTTTATGTATTTTGGAATAAGCTTTGGTCAGCGTCTTAACACACTCACCTAAAGTCAGGCCTACGAGCAGTGTGGTTGAATCAGTTTTCGTACCATACAGCTTTAAGTTCGTATTAATTTCAGAAGATGATACAACTCTGGCCAAACAAACAATCGTAATTTTTGAATTTTTAATATTTTTTGCATTTATACTTCTAATTTCCACTATTCTCAGTTTCGCAAGAGTTGTCATATGTGTTGTACGGTTTTGTTCATGGTTCAGATCTCACGGCCGCCCTAAGTAAAAACATTTCATATAGAAACAATCTTTTCAATTATATCACAATGTTCAATAATTCGCTGATGAAGGCTGAAGTGTCAGAAACCGGTTAAGAATACAGTGTAGTTATGAATTTTTGAAATATATGCTTTCTTCTTCTTCTTTACCATGTACCATTGAAACAAACATTTTATTATATTGATTTTATACTTATATTTTTTTATATGTATCAATACTTGCTGATACACAATAGTTTTTGTTTCTTCATTCGGTGAAATAATTGTAAAATTTTTCGACGTTCCTACTCTGGAGCAAGCTGCTTTTGAAGAAAACATGGATTCTCAAAATTAAATAACGCAACACTTAGCGATTTTTGATTCTGGCGATTTTTTTTGGCGATTTTTGTTATTGGAGATTTTTGTCTTTTGGGAGTTTCGGTTTTGGCGATTTTTGATTTAGGTGGTTTTTGAATTTGGCGATTCATTAAAGACTGTTGCTTTCATAGTAGTTCATATTTTTTGTATAGGAGTTGCCACGCCCACTAATCCTATCCCGCTCATTTTTCTAGGACTACTGCCACTCGTATAAAGTGGCAAGGCTTTTCCTTTTATAGTACTCCAGTAAAATGATATTATATATTTAATTTGTGTGGAGGGCGCAACGCGCATTGGTTTGATATTGTCTGACTACTCTCATTAGTAATGGATGATATCGTACAAATTTGCACAGCTACAGAGACAGCGAAATATATGATATTGAGTAGTTGATTTGTATGGTAGGCATGGCTACTAACATTAATAATAGGTGACCTCAGCCAAATTTGCAAAATTCTCCCTGCCATAGTACTCAATATATATATGAGGTGCCACGCCCACTAAAAATATCAAAAACATGTATAGCTTAGATCACCTTCCAGATACACAGTAAGACTCTTTAAAAATTTTAGGAAGATCGGTCCAATGTTTTAGCCTCCTATAAATCTATCTTCTATCTACATATACTAGCAGATTCCAGCCCTCGAAATTCGACCGCAAATTCTAGGAAATTTTATTTTTTCATTAAATAAAAACCCTAAAAGTATGCTTATCAATTATAGCCAATTCACCAATCAACACAAAAGCCAAACTCATTGTTATTACAAACACATTAACAAATTTAATAAACACACACATAGCATTGTATAATTTTATGTATGTGTTAAATGTAATTTAATCAAATATAATTTACTCAAAGCAAAGGAAAAAATTTAAAAATCTGTAAATCTGCAAAAAGAAATACCTTTCAAATAATATACGTTTGGCCAAAATCGGGATAAAACTGTAGAATAAAACATCGGTCACAAGAAATTGATTAGCCTATTAATATTATAAATATAAAAATGAAAATTTGTTTGTGGGTTTGCGGGTTTGACATTAATAGGTGGCTGAACCATAGGACCAATCTTCTCTAAATTTTCACAGTGTGTAAGCTTGAATCGGGGATATAGTATAATATATCTGGTGCTCTATGATAGCAAGATAGGAGTACAAAAGTTAGTAATGGGAGAATTTAGGGAAAAATGGGCGGAAACAAACCAGTGGGCATGGCACCTCCCGTACATGGTAAATACATATCATCATAACTAATAACAAAAGTATTCACTAGAAATATGTTATATGACAAAACAACGTTTGCCGGATCAGCTAGTATGTACATAACAAGTACGAAAATTATATTCAGTAAAGACCGACTATACAATACCCTATACCATGGTTTAGAGACTCTATCTCTTCGGTCCCACTAAGTGGATGTAGAAAATAAGCATAAACCAAGTTTGAGTGGCAATGTTATTAATATTTTTGGCTGCAGATATGAAAAAGTTCATATCAGATGCTATATTTATATCTGAACTAGGCCGAAAAATGGACCTGGATCCAGACCATATTTGGCAAAGTCACTTATATTTTGAAAAAATATATACAAACCAAATTTGAGAAAAATCTGTGCAATATTTTTGATTTTTGATAGATTTAAGTGAAAATCGGGAAGCAGCTTTATAGGGGGGCTGTGACAAAGAATTGCCATAAGGGGTTTATTTTAGGACAACTGATAAACAGATATAATAAACACACCCAAACCCAATTTGACCGAGATCTATATGACAATTTGGATCTTATGGCAATTTAAGTCGATTTTATAGGGGTCATTTGTATGGGGACTAGTTCTGAACATGGACCGAAATTAACCTATTTCAATAGCGTTAATTTTGTTGCCAATGAAAGCTGCAATACCAAATGTCATTAAAATATATTCACATTTGCGACCTGTAGTTTGATTAAAAGGTTTATATGGACACACAGACGGACAGACGGGCGGACATCGGTATAATAAAAGATGGCTCTAGGTGAAATATTTTTGGTAGTTACAAACAGCAACACAAAGTCGTTATACCCAAACCACATAGTGGTATAGGGTATAGATATGAAAATTTGTTTGTGTGTTTAACATTAATAGGTTGCTAAACCATAGGACCTATCTTCCCGAAATTTGTATGTATGTTTGAATCGGGAAAGTAAAACAGGCTTTAATATTTTAATATAAAAACTTTTTAACATCATATATCTGACGCTCTATGACGTCAAGAGTTCCGAAACCTTGTAGGAATACATAAGTTTGTAATGTGAGAAATCGGGGTAAAAATGGGCAGTATCAAACCAGTTTGTGTGGTACCTCCCATACATGGTAGATACATGTCATATAGTTACAGTTCTATGATAGCCAGAGCCTTGAAGCTTTCTGCAAAATTAAAGGGTTGTTAGTAGGAGCAGTCATACTAAAAATGGGCAGGATTGTATCAATGCATCATCAAAAAGAAATATCTGCAGTACTATGAACGCGACAGTCGTGAAACTTGATGTGAGTTTATGAATGATGTGTGTGACAAGTTATGTCAAAAATGGGCGCGATGAAACAAGTACGCGTGGCAAAAAAGCTTAATTTCTGTTGGTATTATACTTACTTCGTGGAATGAACATAGGAAACGTTGATTAGAAAAAAATTAATATTCACTGTATGTCGAAGCGAAGCGCGACAGGGTACACTAGTTAAAAATAAACAAATGAACATACTTTCGCTTCTATATACATAGACGATAAATATGACGCCAGGAGTATCTTGTGCTTGTAGGCAAAAAATACATTTTGATATTGTAGAGTTGGGAGTAATCTATATATACATACATACAAGCAAACAAGTATAAGATATAGGCTCAGCCTTTCAATACCTGAGGTCAAACTTAGGGGAGACACATACAAAGCACTAGCGGTGAAGGACATCAGAAAGTACTTAAATGCTTTACTGAACCAAAAATCTATCGGAAGTTGCATAGTACAGGAAGAATAAACATCCAACTCAGTTACATCAAAGATCGACGGCTTCAGATGTGAGCTAGAATCCAACTTCTGTAGGAGCTGTATGGATGGGGATGAAAAGGAGTCATTTGTACAGCTACAGTGTAATTTCTCAAGACCGAAGTAACGATATTTTTGATATCAGGGCTGTATAATAGATGTTGCACTGGCCGATCTTGTGAACTTTTAAAGCGAATCCGGGTGATTTAGGGCATGGTCACAGCGGAGAGATATCCATTTTATATCACGTAAGATATTCAATGTTGTGACAGTACTCGTTGGAATGCAACTCGATATCGCGTTGATTAGAGATTTTAGGCCACTACGGTCACCACGAATCTCCCTAAAAGCCCTTCGCCGTAATTAATTTTGCAAAATAATTTACATACCAGTCATTCAAAATTCACATCTGCCAACAACTAACACTCTATAGCTTTGAATATTTGTCAACCGATTAACTTAAGAACTTATGTTTTCGATATGATAATTCAGTATAATTTTCACCATGAATCGCTTTGCACCAAAACAACGCATCGAAATAGTGATGCAGTACGTTGAAAATAGTCGTTCAGTTGAGCTAACTCAAGAAGCAATTATGACAACGATATTCGTCGTTTAGTGAGATGGTCCACATGAGGTTGATTAACGCCCAAGACGTGCCAATGAACTGGTTAGAGAGAGTGTTGCCGGAAACCCAATGACTCGTGTTTTCACCGCGCACAGTGTCAATCGCTCGCTCAAACCTAACTTTTGGATGCAAATGGTTTCAAATGGTCGCAAAGTGGCGATTATTTGAAATTTTATTATTAAGTTTTTGTCAAAAAGTTTTGTAAACTAGATAAAATTCTACATCACTATGTAAAACTTCAGCCATCTATGTTGTATACTTACCCCGTGGTGAGCTGTCAAAATCAGCAAATTAATGCTGTTTTTGCAAAAAGCAGAAAAATTTAAATTTTTTACGATTCAAGTGCTTGTTAAGTCTTTAAAAAAGAAAAAACTTTTATAATGGAACCTTCAACTTCAGGTATTTTAAGATATAGGAATTTTTATACCATATACCACTATGTGGTTTGGGTATAATGACTTTGTGCTGCTGTTTGCAACTACCAAAAATATTTGACCTAGACCCATCTTTTATTATACCGATCGAATCAGAATCACTAGCTGCTTCGATTTAACGATGTCCGTCCGTCTGTGTGTCCATGTAAACTTTGTAATCAAACTTCAGGTCGCAAATATGAATATATTTTGATGAACTTTGGTATATAAGTTTTCATCGGCCATAGGATGAACGCTATTGAAATTGTCCATGTTCAGACCTAGCCCCCATACAAATGTCCCCTATGAAATCGACATAAATTGCCAAAAGATCCAAATTGTCATATAGATCTTACTCAAATTGGGTTTGTATGCATTTATTACATCCATTAATGAGTAGTCCAAAAATGATTCCTATGGGACAACTCTTAGTCGTAGGCCCCATATAGAGCTGCTTACCGATATTCACTGATTCTTCTCAAATTTTGTTTTTATATATTTTTGCAAAATACAAGAGACTTTACCAAACATGGTCAAGATTGGTTCATTTTTGGGCCTAGTCCCCATATAGATATAGCATCCGATATGAACTTTTTCATATCTGCAGCCAAAAAAAATTAATAAAAATCATACTCAAATTTGGTTTATGCTTATTTTCTATGTCCAGTTAGTTGGGCCTAAGAGATAGGGTATCTAAACGTATGGTATAGGGTATCGTATAGTCGATCTAGACCGACTATAATTTTCTTACTTTTTTTTTTTGTTTATAAAAATTACTTGTAACTATTTTTAATAATTTTTTTAAAAAAGTCCAATATTGGGACATTTTCCACATTTTATGGACCGCACTTATTAAGTTAGTTATAGTTGGGTCCCGATTATAAAAAAAACCCCTGAGACAGTGCAGTGCCTTTTTTATTGTCGTTTTTGTGTAAAAGGTCTGGTTGTCAAGTCCATTAAGTGTGGTGTTTCTTTTTAAATATAGTCATTTTCTATACTTTTGGTATTTTTGTTATTGTTTATCTTGATGCATTTTGGATTTTTTTTAGAGATAAGGGCGTGAGTGACTTTGATCACATTAGCTCATGCACAATTTACAGTATGTAAAAATAGTTGTTTCTTGTGGTCATGATACTTCGTTGAAGAATATCCGTAGTTTTGTATGCCTCCCACTTTGCATAAATTTTTATTCACGGGCCAGAGATTATACAGCACGCACTTTTACCAATTGGAGAATTATCGGAAGAAGCTGAAGAAGGCAGAAATAAAGATTTTAAAAATTATAGAGAGCACTTTGCCCGTAAATGCAGCCGGGAAAAGTCCAACGCTGATATGCTCAATAGGTTTCTTCCAAGTTCTGACCCATTTATATCTAACATGAGCAAGAAATGTGAGCAGAAAACAAAATTAATTTACCTTCGGAATTAAAGTTATTAGTTTTGGTAAGTATTTCTGATGAAAATTATAATAAAGATGTAAATAATGAAAATGGTGATGAAGAAGGTGATGATAATAGCAATGAAGATAGTGATGACGATGATGAAGATTATAATAATTATGATGAAGATAATGAAGATTATGATAATTGGGATAGTTATGTGAATTTGATAATTCAGAGAACCACAATTATTTTAATACTCTTTACTAAAATTGTAAAATAAAAACAAAGATTTCTTCAAAAAGTTAAAAAAATTTTTTTTTAATAAGCCTCTATTTTTCGTGACTTTTTAGAGATAATTTTTTATATATGGGGGATTTCATGTCGAGTGCACCAACTTTTGAAACCGATGTCTTCCGATCGGGATGAAATTTGCACCAATGTTAGTCCTATTTAATAGTAGTTTAGACACAATTTTTCAACAAGATCGGTCTAGATCCCTGGCCAAACAGGTGTTTTTTCTCATCCATGTAACTTATTACCTATTGTTCTTAGAAAATTTTCTACCAAAGAGTTTAGATAGCTATTTCTTCAATATTTCGGAAAAAAATACTTAAAAAAAAAAAAAAAATTGTAGACTTTTTTTTTTTGCTAAATTAAAGCATTTTTTGCCTTTTTTTTCAAAAAGGGCATTTTTTTTTTTTTTTTTTTTCATAAGAAAGCTTAGGATTTTTCCTTTAAGAGGTTTTTGGTCGCTTAGTTGGATGGGAGTGGGATATCTATCAAAATAAATGTTTTGTAACTCAAGACAACGGTTTTTCAATTTTTCAAAAATGCACTATTTTTAATTTTTTCCTATTTGTGTCTAAAATCTTACAAATAAATCTTATACTGAGAAACTAGACAAACTAAACTTTCCGAAGGTATATAATACCTAACTAAAATTTTATACCCTCGATACTGTAATACACAGAATATGTTAACCTCAGGAAAAAAATCGCTTTTTTCTATAGAAATGTTGAAAAATTATTATTTTTTATTTATTTTTAATAATAATTAAATTAATGTATAATAATAATAATATTAAAAATAAAAAGATAAATAATTTATTAAAATTTAATCTTAATTGCATTAGATCCATTTATATCATAACTATTTTTATACTTAATTTATTGTAGCTGATGAAGTATTTAAGTCTAAATACCCAGTCTTTCATCCAGCTTTTTTGTCGCCTTTATTTACTGCGTTTTTTTGTCAATCCTTTCTTGGCGTTACTAGGTTCAGCTGTTGATTTCGCTGCTGGTTTATTTGTTGTCTTTGGAAAGAACTCGCATTGAATACAGGCAGAAAACTTTTTCAACTTGAGTCTTCCACCGACAAGCGGTATAAAAGCATAGTATTGAGCAGTGCCATCGATTGTTACCGCAGCATCGAATCTGCTCTTCAGTGTTTTCAATGTTTCCTGATGATCCTCTTTGCTACTAAAAACTATTTTAGTTTCTTTACAATTTCTCTTTGTCCAATGGAATAAAGCAGTCGCATCTAAGATGCGATCTTGATGAGAGCACTGGAGGCTATACTTCGCTGCATTTCTTTTAAGGTTTGCTCCAATACCATCACATGCTACTTTACCATGAGCAGTTGGATGAAAATGCCACTCAGCTGGCATTGCAAAATCTTTTTCATGGACCATAAGATTTGCCAAGCTACTTTTGTTTTTAAAATGTTGACGAGCTCCATCCGAAACGTAGTATACCTTCGTTACTGTAAATTTAGATTTTAGATATTTTAGTATTATCTTCTGGTACTCATAAACTGCAACGCTATCATGTTTTAAATCGTCGGATATGATTGCCATACTTTTGTGTTCCAATTTTTCATCTTTCATGTAGTAAATAACTACTGTGAATATAGTTGCTTGGTCGTTATTGAAGTGGAATGCTTGTATGGCATCCTGAAGAACATATTTATAGTTTTCTGCGAAATCATATGAAATAGCGAATTCACCAGACTTCAAATGTATCTTCAAAGCCTTGAAGAATGACCATTGCTCTTTGACTAAAAAGTCATGGTTTCTCAAGTTTAGCAATCCTGTACACATTTCTTCCACAAAATCAGCCACATTTAAAATTATTGTTTTCAATGTGCATTTGTCAGTCTGAATCCAAGAATCAAATTTGACCTCCTCTATATATTCTCGATCTAAAGAGTTGATTAAATTTTCTTTGATGAATGTGGTTTTCGGATACATTCACCTAAGTGGCAAGAAGTTGTTGCATTAGGACACATAGTCAATTTAATGCAACCGCGGTAATCGTGTAAATCTTCTGCCGAATCATCTGTTAAATACTTTAAGTTGATTTCCTTCAACATCAGTTTAACATTTTCATGGTAAATTTGGGTTAATTTCGTGAAGCCAATTCTAACATCCTCGTGTTCAGATTGAAATGTTGCAAATAACTCTTTCAGGTTACAGATAACCATTCTCTTCTGTTATGTTATGAAGGTATGTTACATACCTTCGGAAAGGTTAATTTGTCTAGTTTCTCAGTATAAGTTTTATTTGTAAGGTTTTTCACATAAATAGGAAAAAATTCAAAATAGTGCATTTGTGAAAAATTGAAAAACCGTTGTCTTGAGTTACAAAACATTTATTTTGATAGATATCACACTCCCATCCCACTAAGCGACCAAAAAGCTCTTAAAGGAAAAATCCTAAGCTTTCTTATGAAAAAAAATGCACTCTTTGAAAAAAAGGCAAAAAATGCTTTAATTTAGCAAAAAAAAAGTCAAAAAAAATTTTTTCTTTTTTAAGTATTTTTTTCCGAAATATTGAAGAAGTAGCTATCTAAACTATTTGGGAGAAAATTTTCTAAGAACAATAGGTAATAAGTTACATGATTGAGAAGAAACACCTGTTTGGCCAAAATGTCAAATTTTGATCCCCTCTAACTCAGAGACATCTGGACCGATCTTATTGAAAAATTGTGTCTAAACTACTATCCAATAGGACTAACCTTGGTGCAAATTTCATCCCGATCGGAAGACATCGGTTTCAAAAGTTGGTGCACTTGACATGAAACCCCCCATATATATATTTAGTGAAAAACAAAATTTTGATTTTAAATTAATTTTATACTAATATTAATATACATTATATATTTATCATTAAAGTCTTTTTATAGCACATTAAGCACGCTCTAATTTCCAATTCGGTTTATTCATTTATCGCTTTTCATTCCAAAGTTACAGTTAAAATAGTGAACTAAGAACTTTTTTTGCCGAAAAACGAAAACATGTTAAAAAATTTTTTTTTTCTAAAATGCTGTGTTTTTATGATTAAGCATCAATAAAAACTCAAAATATTTATAAACTACGGCTTCCCTGAATTAATCGCCACTATGAGTACCATCGAACCCACTGTGCGGCGAGGCCCATTTCACACTCTATGGAGGGATTAACCAGATAAATTTTCACACGTGGGAATGGGAGAATCCATACGAGATTCGGGCATAGTCAAAAAGTGACTGTTTTTGACCGGCGTTGGCACCGAAACGATCAATGGACCATTTTTCTTCAGAGAAGAAGAAACTGTCGATGGGAAGCAATATCGGTGGATGTTGGTTGGCGCATTATAACTTCGCTAAAATTCCTAGAAAAGGTGTAGATGGTGCACTGTGTCACACTTCAAGTCAAACAATGCAATTTCTATGACAAAAGTTCTGACGACCCAGATCTCCAGATCTGACCCCTCCGGACTTGTTCTGTGCGGGTATTTGCAAAGAAAAGTATAGGCCAATAAGCCTTAGCCCATTGACGAGCTCAAGGTAAACATTCGTGTGGAAATCATGGTTTTGCTGCCCGAGACGCTTGATATATTATTCAGAAAGTAGTTGAAATGAATTGATAAAGACCAAGTTAAATAAAAAAAAAATATCGCACATATGAAAATCAATTGATCTTTTTTATGTTATTGAATGTTCACAATAAATACCTTTACTACTTTCCATCTGTGACTCCACCAGTAAATATCATTCATACTAATAATTCCTAAGCATATGATTCACTAATTTTCTACGTGTGTTTAGTTTCTTGTTGCCTCTTAGGCATCACTCTGGCAATGTCACAATCTAAAGGGTGAGTTCTTCCCGAGATACAATGTTATAGCCTTTGAGAAGCCCTTGTTTCCAAAAGGCTCAAACAGAAAGGGACTGGGGGTCCGGATCATGGCGGACAATCTTCTTCTCTATTTACTTTTCCTTATATTAATCCTCATAGGATACTATAGAAAAAAATTGATTAATTCCTGTAGAACCGCTCCCCTACAACACAAGAAAAAAATTCGCGCCAGACCACATTTTACAGAATGCGAATGAAATCTCGTTATTTTAATAAATAAATTTTCAAGGGAGTAAGTACCCTATATATACCATTAGGGTGGCCCTTAATAAAAAAAGTGTTCAAACTGTCGGTCTCACCCCCTAGAAATATGCGAATAGCAAAAAAACTGAGAAATACAAAGTTTTGGGCCAATCAAAAAACGTTTAGTCGTGGCGCAAAGCGATTGAAAATTTCAAGTGTGTTTATATTAGGAAAATATGACTTTTTTTCAGATTTTACGAAAATTTCGTTCTATAGTTTAATTTTACCGACAAGCTGTTATATAATTCGGGATCAGTATTAAATTATCCTTTCAAAAGACTACAAAACTTCAAAATCGAATAAAACCTCGCCAAGAAATAGCAAATGCCCCAGACCACTTTTGTGCCAAAAAAAACTACGTCATGAAATTTGATGGCATTTTTTTCAACTTAGAGAAATTGATTAAAGCCATCATTCTTTTTTGGTCTCTATACTCTTAAATACTCAGATATGAAGTATTGTTTTATTACCACGTTGTTAACCTATTGCGCATTGAGACCGAAAATTGGAAATTTTTTTGATAAAATTTTTAAAACTCCTTCTTCAAGTTTGAAAAATTTTCTTAAACAAAATTTAAAAAAATTAATATATTACTTTAAGGTTTTATTAAATACAAGTTGCAGATTAACTGTGTGAATTTTTAAGTAAATTCCTCTACCAGAATTTTTTTGACAAAGATTTTATTTTTGCGGATTTCAAGAAAACTTGGATTTTTGTGAAATATTCTGTAAATGTACTCTTTCTAAATACTTTGTATCAAAAATTGATCACTTTTCTACTTTTA
The DNA here is from genome assembly GCA_963682025.1 of Cordilura impudica. Lineage (NCBI taxonomy): Eukaryota > Metazoa > Arthropoda > Insecta > Diptera > Scathophagidae > Cordilura > Cordilura impudica. The sequence goes on from OY821521.1 coordinate 56,851,524, forward strand.
AATGTTATATTTTATCTTAATAGCCTAGGGTTTCGGAAAAAAATAATATGACTCCATTAACCCTTTTGGAATTGGGATCACATATGACCCCAAGATAATAAGAGACAATTTATTCAAAAAAGTCAAATATTTTGTAAGTGCTGTCCAATTTTTAGATGCGACGCTTAAAATATAATAACCAAATGTGTGGAAGTTTCGTTCCAAAAATTTTGGATAATTCCGAGAACGCTAACCCATTATTTGCCAAGGCCAGATTTGGATTTTAAGATATTTTTAAATAAAAATTACCGAAAACGACTTTTTCTATTACACTCGCTGAAACCACTATGTAGAATTTAAGAAAAATAATTCGGTTAATTTTTATTTATTTAACCATTCAGTGCTCCTGGGATCAAAATAATCCATTGTGATATATCATTGATGCAATTATCTGCTTATTGCTCGCGAATATAAATTAAAACAACTTTTAACCAATTTTGTTATAAACTGTTGAATTTCTTGCTTTCTCACTCACCAATTTGGTGGATATTGACAAAAAACGCCAAAAAAAAATTTTCAGGTCGATCGGTTAAGATGCCATTACTTATAATGGTTGACATTTTTTGATTTTTTATAATCGGTCACTTTATATTATCTTCAATGTCACCTACATGTTTTGAAACTTCTACCATTTTATATCCCAGTTTTAAATAGTTTATTAAATAAAAGTAAATTTCAAATATAATAATATATATAAAAGTTAATATTAAATTAATACTACTCTTAATGGAATAAATTACAAAACTAAATCAAAGTGAATTTCAAAAAACGTCCTATTTTTGAGACATATGACCTAAGTTGTTTTAATTTATATTCGCGAGCAATAAGCAGATAATTGCACCAAAGATATATCACAATGGATAATTTTGATCTCAGGAGCATTGAAGGGTTAAATAAATAAAAATTAACCGAATTATTTTTCCTAAATTCTAAATAGTGGTATCAACGAGTTTATTAGAAAAACTCGTTTTAGGTCATTTTTATTTAAAAATATCTTAAAATCCAAAGCTGGCCTTGGCAAATAATGGGTTAACGTTCTCGGATTTATCCAAAATTTTTGAAACGAAACTTCTATACATTTGGTTATTATATTTTAAGCGTCACATCTAAAAATTGGACAGCACTTACAAAATATTTGACTTTTTTGAATAAATTGTCTTTTATTATCTTGGGGTCATATGTGACCCCAATTCCAAAAGGGTTGATGGAGTCATATTATTTTTTCCGAAACCCTAGGCTATTAAGATAAAATATAACATTTAAAAGTAGAAAAGTGATGAATTTTTGATACAAAGTATTTAGAAAGAGTACATTTACGGAATATTTCACAAAAATCCAAGTTTTCTCGAAATCGGCAAAAATTAAATCCTTTTCAAAAAAATTCTGGTAGAGGGATTTATTTAATAAAACCTAAAAGTAATATATTAATTTTTTTAAATTTTGTTTGAAAAAGGAGTTTTAAAAATTTTATCAAAAAATTTCCAATTTTCGGTCGCAATGCGCAATAGGTTAACAACGTGGTAATAAAACAATACTTCACATCTGAATACTTATAAGTATAGAGACCAAAAAAGAATGATGGCTTTAATCAATTTCTCTGAGTTGAAAAAAATGCCATCAAATTTCATGACGTAGTTTTTTTTTGGCACAAAAGTGGTCTGGGGCATTTGCTATTTCTTGGCGAGGTTTTATTCGATTTTGAAGTTTTATAGCCTTTTGAAAGGATAATATAATACTGATCCCGAATTATATAACAGCTTGTCGGTAAAATTAAACTATAGAACGAAATTTTCGTAAAACATAAAACACACTTAAAATTTTCAATCGCTTTGCGCCTCGACTAAATGTTTTTTGATTGCCCCAAAACTTTGTATTTCTCAGTTTTTTTGCTATTCGCATACTTCTAGGGGGGTGAGACCGACAGGTTGAATACTTTTTTTTCCCTCCATATAACGAAGGGCCACCCTAATATACCATAGTACAGTATTTTTCCCCTTTTTGGCTGAGGTACAGCGTATTAAAAGGCTCCGATTTTGTCATTGGTAATTTGGTATGCCTAATATTCATTAAAATACTTTTTTTAAAGTAAATTTAAAATTTCCCTACATGGCTTGTAGAAAGTTTTGTGTGAACAGCTGGTCCATTATATATAGCTGGTTAGCCTGGATATTGTTTTTTTATTTTTTTTTTTTTTCGTAGTTATACTTATTTCGTATTGTGCTCTACTTACAAATATTCACATGGGATATTAAATAATGTTTGATTCCAAACAGGGTTAGTTTAAAAAAGGGCTTTGTCATTTGATTTAATGTGCGTTATTGCTGTTGTATTTAGTTCTTCATCCTTTTCTTCTTGAGCGACCCACTTAAGTATGTTGCTACGAATGAAATGAAACTTTAACGATATACTTAATTTAAGTAAAATAAAAAAGAATAAACATTCATTTTACAACATTCTTTTCGTGTTGCAAACAAACGGTAACAAGATTAAAATTCATTTAACTTTAGAACATTTTGTTTTTTTATTTTTTTAACAATTTAACTTTTTCAAAAGTAGCCTTGTTAATGTCTTTTTTTTCGCTTTGACTTGTAGAACACAGAGAAAAAAAATTAAAATAATTTATTTCTCTTAACTTTCAACTGTTACACAGCACAATTAACAAAACTTTTAGGTGGGTACATAGCGACTGCAGGCTGTGCTGTAAATTGTTTTTGATAATTTGTGATAATCAGTATATGATGCATATTTCGACCTATTTTTTATGAAGGGTAATAACCTCACTACTTGAGGCAATAATTTATTTTCAAAGTTCTCTGAATTAATTCTTAGTCTTTGCAAATTCAGTTAATTTAATATCTAAGTCCCTAGGACTAAAAATTTGGGCATAAATATGTCCCTCAAATATCTAGTCTTGAATTTAAATCTCTAAACGATAAAAATTTTACAAAAAAAAAAAATTTTAATAAAACTAAATAAATTTTAATCAAGTAAGAAATTTAAAAAAGTACTACTAAAAAAACACGTGAGAAAATTATAGTCGGTCCAGACCGACTATACGATATCCTATACCATGGTTTAGAGACCCTATCCCTTCGGTCCAATTAATTGGATATAGAAATAGTGGCATTGTTATTAATTTTTTGGGCTGCAGATATGAAAAAGTTCACATCAGATGCCATATTTACATGGGGACTAGGTCGAAAAATGGACCGATCCTGACTATATTTGGTAAAGTCACTTATATTTTGAAAAAATGTATAGAAACCAAATTTGAGAAAAATCTGTGCAATATTTTGTTTTTTGATAGATTTAAGTGAAAATCGGGAAACAGCTTTATAAGGGGGATATTACAAAGAATTGCCATATGGGGTTCATGTTTGAACAAATGATAAATAGATGTAATAAACACACACAAACCCATTTTAACTGAGATCTATATGATAAATTGGATCTTATGGCAATTTAAGTCGATTTCGTAGGGGTCATTTGTATGTGGACTAGGTCTCAACATGGACCGAATTTCAACAGTTTCGATAGCGTTCATCCTATGGCCAATAGAAGCTTATGTACAAAATTTCATTAAAATATATTCATATTTGCGACCTGTAGTTAGATTATAAAATATACATGGACACACAGACGGACGGACAGACGGACGGACATCGCTAAATCGACGCAGAAAGTGATTCTGGTCAAATATTTTTGGTAGTTACAAACATCAGCACAAAGTCATTATACCCAAACCGCATAGTGGTATAAGGTATAAATAAAAAAACGAAAGTGTTGGGTTCGGCTGTATCGAATCTTTAGTACTCGCCACCTGGGATTTACGTTTACATAAGTATATATCTGGTTTAATTTCACTATTTGTAACAAACTAGCAGAGCCCAGCACTCGAAATTCCGGTTCAGAGTCTAGGAACTTAAATTTGTTCATCTAATTTTTTTTTCAATATTTTCTTAATCTATACTAGCAGATTCCAGCCCTCGATATTCGAGTACAAATTCTAGGAAATTTTATTTTTTCATGAAATAAAGGCCCTAAAGGTATGCTAGTCAATTATAGCCAATTCACTAATCAACACAAAAAAAAAACTCATTTTTATTACAATTATAGCATTCTATAATTTTATGTATGTGTTAGTAGCAACCTTAAATGCAATTTACTCAAAATAAAGGAAAAAATTTAAAAATCTTTCATTCTGCAAAATGGCTAAAAAAAAATACCTGTCAAATAATATACGTTTGGTCAAAATCGGGATAAGACGGTAGAACAAAACATGGTCGCCTAGCCTATTAATATTATAGATATATGTATACATAATTTATCACTATTTAAATAAAATTCACTAAATTGTGAATTTTGAAATAAAATTCATTAAATTTCATTATAAATATTTATTGAAACCACAGAAGATATACAAATAGGTTTGTGAATAAATAATTTTATAAGAGCTTAAAGACATGCTTATCAATTTTAGCCAATTCATAAACATGCATGCAGCATTGTTAAATTTTTTATTTGCAAGTTGCAACTTAAATATGTGTTTTATGTATGTATTAGTGGCAACTTTAAATGATTATTACTCCAAGAAAATGTACCAGATGGTGCACATCTGTTAAGATGGTGAACATCGGTAAAGAAATTCCATTCAAATGGTTTATTTTTTGCCAAAATCGGTTGATAACTAAAAGTAAGGAAGGGGTCAATAAAAATCGCTTTGCCTATTAATATTATAGACTTAAATAAAATACTTGAAAAATTAAATAATTCGATAAAATCGATACATATTATTACATTAAACGCATTGAATTTTTAACAATTTTTAGGGGTGCCTCCATATTTAAGGTCATATCTTGTAACAATCATGCCCTACTTTTCTCATTTAAAATAATTACCTGCCTCAATTAATGGTAAACAATACTGTCCTAAGCTTACCAAGGTAAAAGGTTAATTTTGGGAATGAGCGTGATTTCAATAACAAACAGACGGACGGACAGCCGGATAGATGGAAGGACGGGCAGACGAGCTGGAAAAAGGTTTATTTGGTGAATGAACGTGATTTCAATAGACAAAGAAACGGACGGTAGCCAGATAGATGGAAGTACGAACAGATGGACATGGCTATATCTACTCGAGTTCTTATATGAATTAAAAATATATTTTTTATGGGGTCGCTTTAGTGAATCTAACCTCGAGTATCGAGTACCCGCGTACTCGGTACTTTTTTCGATTACTCGATTATCCGGGTAAATACGATAATTGTAGCCGGGCTTGTATTTAATTTTTATACCCTCCACGCCACTGTAAAGAGGGTATATATCAGTTTGTAATTCCATTTGTAACGCAGCTCGAGTCGATATAGCAATGTCCGTCTGTCCGTCTGTCTGTTGAAATCACGCTCATTGCCAAAGTATACCATTTACTTAGGTAAAGTTATGATAGTATTGTTTGTCATTTATCCCAGCAGGTTGGTATTGAAAATGGGGTAAATCGTCCATAATTGTGTCGAGATCTGTCCAAAAAGATGAAGATACCTCTAATAAAAATGGAAAATCCTGTGTGTTTGTTGCGGCTGAACATAACAGTTGTACAGCAACATAAAAAAAAATGACAAAAAAAAAATGATGTAAAATTCCAAGATTACAACTAACATGAGCTAACTTAGGAGTATTGCCATATATTGTTTTATCTTTATCACGCTATAACAAAAAAAAAAAAAAAATCGCCAATAGCAAGTGAAATGTTTCATGCCCTAAAAATAATAATTAATGAAAGGCGAAACAAAGATTTTATATCTTTATTGTTTTTTTTTTTGCAAAGTGGTATCTATCCTAATTCGCAGACTAATAACTATTTCACGTATTCTTCAAAATATTCAGTAAAGTCGTTAGCAAAAGAGACAATTGAAAGATTGTTTCGTGAATCTGATAAGCAAATTGAAATTGAAAACAGAGAAGAAACTGATTCAGAACCTGAAGTGTCTACTTTGGATGAAATGCAAAAAAACTATCAATTCGATTATGGCGGTCCCACAAGAGGACAGCAGAACATCATCGTTGGAAAAGGAACTAAAGCTGATCGAAGTTAATCGTGGAAAAAGGGGATTTCATACAGAAAATTTGTACCAGGCTTTACTTGCCATTCAACCAACCTCAACATCGAGTGAAAGAGTTTTTTTAGTAGCATCTAGCTTTTTAGCTAAGGTGCGCAATCAATTAAAAATTGAAACCTTAAGAGCCATTATTACAACTTGCCTTTAAAGTAAATGTTAGTTAAAGGTAACTTTAGCTAAAGTGAACAATAAAGTTACCTTTAACTTCTTTTCGTTATTACAACTTCCCATTAAAATAAAATTAATATTTTTGATATTGTGGCAGCACCAAAGGAAACACCGATTACTTTTGACCAAATGAATTGATTTATCAAAATACATAGTGGCAACGTTCCTTTAGTTGTTCGCAAATAAACAATAAAAACAATAGAATAAAAACCAAAAACCTTTATTTAAGTTGCATAATTGTTGTAAATGTGTAATGAAACTTTTTAAAAATATACAAGCATATATTTAAGTATCTATAAATAAATTTATTTCCAAAACTAAATTGATGTGAATTTCGTCTTCATAGGTCAGAAAATGTGGCAATATTAATTACATAAACCTCACGTTAAAAGTTAAAGGCAACAATATCTTCCCTTTAGCTTATCGGTCACTTTTAGCTTAAAGTATAGTTGTAATAACGAAAAACTAATAATCTGCTTGATAACATCCTAACTTTAGCTATCGGCAAGTTGTAATAATGGCCATAAATAGACTAGTATTTCTTAAATATTTTTTTAAAATAAAAAATGAAATATTTAAATACATGCACTTTTTTTCTAAAAATATTATGTGGTTTTTTTGCTTAATACCCGGGTAGCCGGGTAAAATTACTCGAATACCCGGATAGAAAACTAATTGAGTATTTGGATACACTAGTCGCTATGCGCTACAGTGGTGTTAAAAAAAAAACTAACGTATGCGGAATGAAATTGTAACGAAAGTAAATTTATTGTAGTTTTTCTATAACTAATGCACATTTTATTTCACTAGAAAATATCTGATCTGCTCCGCGGAGTTTTTTGGGTATTTTTTCCATAGTTGTTATAAAGATCGATGTTGGTATTTTGAGGATTTCCTTTTTAATTTTGTCGATCAGATTCTTCGTATTTTTCTGTCAAAAACCACCCGCATAAAAACGCAGCTTTCAATTATACCATCAATCTTTACTGGACTTAATTAAGGAGCATTTGGTGGGGTTTCCTCTTTATGAAATTATGGTATCTGAAGTGTATCCATAGCTTCTTCAGTTTTTCGAGCGTAATAACTAGAGGCTAACTAAATCTGGCCAGATGATCACATTTAATCCTCGATCATCTTTTCGCAATATGTCGTTAAGATTATCTAGATTTAAAAAAAAAAAAACTGGTTCCGCTATTCCGTGCGGACTGGTTGCAAGTCATAATAATACTTTTTCAGGGAACTTGTGCCAAATCTATAATATTAATAGGCTAGGCGATTTCTTGTGACCGATGTTTTGTTCCACCGTTTTATTCTGAATTTGGCCAAACGTATATTATTTGAAAGGTATTTCTTTTTAGCCGTTTTGCAAATTTACAGATCTTTAAATTTTTTCCTTTCTTTTGAGTAAATTGCATTTAAAGTTGCTACTAACACATACATGTGTGTTTTATTAAATTTGTTAATGTGTTTGTAATAAAAATGAGTTTGTTTATTTGTGTTGATTTGTGAATTGGCTATAATTGATTAGCATACCTTTAGGGTCTTTATTTAGTGAAAAAGTATAATTTCCTAGAATTTTCACTCGAATTTCGAGAGCTGGAATCTGCTAGTAATTATTATTTATATATATTATCTCTACGAAGAAGTACCTCTAGCGTAAAATATGATTCATCGTTCTTGATGAAAATTATATCGCTCTTGGCGTAAAATGTATTTTTGATGTTTGGATAACCTCTTGAGCTTCAGAAATACTTGGCATATTCTTTCTAGACCTTCTGTGTGCTCACAAATCATTTAGGTATTTATACCCTATACGACAATGTGGTTAAGGCATAATTACTTTGTGCTAAAATATTTGAGCTAGGCCCATATTTTATTATACCAATAGACTCGGAATCACTTTCTGAGTCGATTTAGCAATGTCCGTCCATCTGTCCATCAGTGTGTCCATGTGAACATTGTAATCAAAATACAGGTCGCAAATATGAATATATTTTGATGAAATTTAGCATATGTACGTTTCTATCGGCCATTGAAATTGGTAAAAATGGGTTCATGTTCCACACTAGTCCCCATACAAATGGCCCGTACTAGATCGACTTAAATTGCCTTAATATCCAATTATCATATAGATTTCCGTCAAACTGGGTTTGTGTATGTTTATTACATCCATTTAACAGTAGTCCAAATATAAACTCTGTAGAACAATTTTAAGTTATAGCCCCCATATGAAGCTGATTCCCGATCTTTACTTAAATCTTTCAAAAAACAAAAATATTGCACAGAAGTTTCTAAAATTTTGTTTCTATATGTTTTGCAAAAAATAAGTGGTCTTACTTAATATGGTTAGAAGTGTCCCCACATAAGTATAGCATCCGATATGAACTTTTTCACATCCGAATGAAACAAAACTAATAAAAATGTCACTCAAATTTGGTTTATGTTTATTTTCTATATCTAATTATTTAGTAGGATCTAAGAGGATCTAAACGCAAAATTTTATTCCTCATACCTTTTGCATTTTCGTTGTGCTGAAGATTTTGAGATTTAAATTTTTCTTCCAATATTTTCCATTATTTTTTGATCAAGGTATACAGTACAAAGGGTGTTTTTTGTTGCTTCGATAGAACTTAACAAGCGAAAGAGTTAGCTATCAAACGATGTGTCATGCTGTATTCAATATTCGATATTTATGATATACTCTGGCAAACCATCATGAGTGGATTCACGTTTAAACGACGCTGCTAAATTATTCAAATTTACTTTGAAAATCAGTCATCGATTCAAGCAATTTATAGAAGATTTCGTGATTTTTGTGGCGAATAAAACGTACAACTGAGCATGCCATCTGTCGAACTGTGGGTAGATTTCATACCACATACTCTCTAAAAAATTGCAATAATATCAACAATTCGAAGGAATGTACATACTGAAGGCATCTCCGAACCTTATTTCTTCACAGATTAAGCCAAAACTCGCGTTTTAGTCAATGGAGACCATTAGAGCAGCATAATCGAAAGAAAGGCGTGACCTGACATACGGCAAATGCCATCACCGACTTATTGAAGTCAAAATTGGTGATAAGTTGATTTCGAGAAATCAAATGTCAATTGACCTCCTAGGTCGATTATTTTTTGTGGGGCTACATGAAGTCACTTGTTTGTTCTGAGAATTCAATGTAACATTCGTTGAAACGGGCATGTTTCTATACCCTATACCACTACGTGGGTTGGGTATAATGACTTTGTGCTGCTGTTTGTAGCTACCAAACACATTTGACCTAGACCCATATCTTATTATACCGATCGACTCAGAATCACTTTCTGAGTTGATTTAGCGATGTCTGTCCGTCCGTCCGTCTGTGTGTCCATGTAAACCTAGTAATCAAACTACAGGTCGCAAATATAAATATATTTTAATGAAATTTAGTATATAAGCTTTTATCGGCCATAAAATGAATGCTGTTGAAATTGGTGAAATTTGGCCCATGTTCAGACCTAGTCCCTATACAAATGAACCCTATGAAATCGACTTAAATTGCCATAAGATCCAAATTATCATATAGATCTCGGTCAAATTGGGTTTGTGTGTGTTTATTACATCCATTTATCAGTTGTCCAAAAATAAAACCCATGTGGTAATTCCCATATAACGCCGCTTCCCGATTTTCACTTAAATCTATCAAAAAACAAAAATATTGTACAGATTTTCCTCAAATTTGGTTTGTATATATTTTTCAAAAATTTAAGTAACTACCAAATATGGTCAGGATCGGTACAATTTTCGACCTAGGCCCCATATAAATATAGCATCCGATATGAACTTTTTCATATCTGCAGCCAAAAAAATTAATTACAATGCCACTCAAATTAGCTTATGCTTATTTTCTATATCCACTTAGTTGGACCGAAGAGATAGGGTCTCTAAACTATGGTATAGGCTATCACGTAGTCGATCTAGACCGACTATAATTTTCTTACTTGTTCAAGTATTGAAAACGGTGCAAAATTTACTTCTCTCCTTCTGATCTCCTTAAAATCTATACCACTTACATCCGACCGAAAATGGAATCCAATTCGCATATATGGGCAGAAGCTTTAAAGTCTTTTTTGGAGCTACTGGACCGTGCGCACAGGTGGGCGTTGATGCTCAATAATGAGAGTAGGGTATCTAACTCTATTGACTCGTTGGCACATCGTCGAAAAGTGGATTGTGTAACACAGTTCTGTAGATACTACCATGGGAAATGTTCTTCTGAGACTAGCGAACTCATTCCAAGTGCTTCCCTAGTAAATCACATCCCTTTGTAGTCTACTGTCTAGTTGACCGCACAACGCATTACAGAGAAAATTCATTTATCAGTCGAACTAGCCCTAAGTCGAATAAACTCACCGCACAGTTCCTTCATGAGATTTACAATGTAATAAAATGTAAGTCATACACTTCTCCTTCTTTCATCCTTCCCATAACATATTTTGCTAAGATTAAATGAACTTTACTCCAAAAAAATGTTCCTGATGGTGCATAGTTAGAAATAAATTCCTTTCAAATGGTATATCTTTTGTTAAAATCGTCACAAGAAATCGCCTTGCCTTTTAATATTATAAAATATATGTTTAATATAATTACTGATGAAGTCTTAATGCCAGAAACCGGTCCCATTATGAAAATTTATATAGTAGTTAGGCCCTAATTCGCCTAGTACAAACAAATGTTTTTCAAAATTATTGAAATGAGTTTAAAAGTTGTTCAGTTTAATTTTAGAATTGTCGAAATATGTTTGAAAATAGTTCTTTAAATTCAAAAGTGTCTGCTTTAACTTCGGAATTGTACAGATGCCCTTTAAATATTGCCAATTGTATTTCAACAATGGTCAAATGTATAAAATATCAGAAAATTTCATATGTATTTTGAGGTTTATTTCCCTTTTCGCAGTTGAAATACAATTAAAACTGCCCCACTTCATAGGACTCTATTCTTTATGTGTATTTTGTAGGTATGAGCATGGGTCATAAAGTATATTTCTTATCGCTAGGTGATCAGGGCGTGGCACTTTCCATACAAAGTGAATTTGTAGTATCAAGTATATTGTGTACTATTACAGAAAGAACTTTGCTAATTTGTTGTGTGTCACCTATTATTAATTTAGTAGCCATGTATCCGAAAATTAGAGGGATCGGATAAATGTCATATATCTGAAGTACCATTAAAAGGAAAGCCTTGACTCTTTCTAGGAGTCCATCAGATATTAATGTGAGTAGTCAGATAAAAGGTGAGCAGGATCAGATCAATAGGCGTAGCACCTCCCAAGCAAAGAAAATATTAAATGTCATATATCTGGAGTACTGTAATAGTGAGAGCCTTGGGACTTTGCGTAAGCCCAAAAGTTATTCATGTGATTAGTTGAACAAAAAATGGGCGTGACATACAAAGTAAGTACATAATATCATATTACTTGGAGTACTATAAAAGGTAAGCTCTTAACACTTTGTACTCAGAAAAATATAAAGTAATATGAAAGCGACAGTCTTGAAATTTTTGACAAGTACCAATGTGATTAGTCGTGGAAAATATGGGCGGAATCGTCAAATTCAAAAATCGCCAAAACAAAAACCACCAAAACCGAAAATCACGGAACACAAAAATCGCCCCACCATACTTTCTACGACTGAAAATTGGAAATCCGATTCTACTTCGGAATTTGAATCAACCACGGCTATGCACAAAAACTAAATTAAAAAAAATATATGTAAACGATTAACAAAAGTATTTTATTTTTAGTGATGCCAAAACAATGGAAACTTTTAAACTGTGCCAATTTTAATTAAAACAAGAAAAATAGAAAATGATATGGGGTCATATGAGACCCCAAGTCCAAAAGGGTTAATGTAGTCATATTTTTTCCCCGAAACCCTAGGCTATTAAGATAAAATATAACATTTTAAAGTAGAAAACTGACAAATTTTGATACAAAGAATTTATAAAGAGTACATTTACTGAATATTTCACAAACAACTCATTTTTCTCGAAATCCGCAAAAAAAAAATTCTTTATAAAAAAAATTCTGGCGGAGGAATTTACTTAAAAATTCACAAAGTTAATCCGTGATATATATTTAACAAAACTTTAAAGTGCCAGATCCAATTTTTGGAATTTGGTTTAAGAAAATTTTTTAAAACTTAAAAGGAGTTTTCAAAATTTTTAGTATAAAAGTTTTCCATCTTTGGTCTCATTGCGCAAGTAATAAAACAATACTTCTTGTCTGAGTGCTCTAAGTATAGAGACCAAAAGAATGATGACTTTAATTAATTTCTTAAAGTTGAAAATATTTCCGTTATATTTCAGGACCTAGTTTTTTTTTTTTGTCAAAAAAGTGGTCTGGGGCATTTGCTATTTCTCTTTTTATTCGATTTTGAAGTTATATAGCTTTTTAAAGAGATAATTTAGTACTGAAATCGATTCATATAACAACTTGTCGAAAAATTAAACTATAGAATGAAATTTTCGTAAAGTCTGAAAAAGTCATATTTTCCCCTTATAAACACACTTGAAATTTTCAGTTGCGTTGAGGCACCTCTAAATTTTTTTTGATTGACCCAAAACTTTGTAGTTCTCAGTTTTTTTGCTATTCGCATATTTCTAGAAGGGTGAGACTTTAAATTCGAACACTTTTTTCCCCCTCTATATAATGAAGGACCACCCTAATGGCCACATATGCGAATTAAAAATTAGATTTGTTTACTACTTTCGACAGTTTAAAGAAGGATTTTAGTGTTTAATATTTTTAAATTAATTTTTTAAAGAAAATTAACTTTTAAATAAATTATTTTCTTAATCCCGGTCTTGTCAGTTGCCTTACCATCTAAGATATCTAATAAAGATTGCATATTATTTAAATCGTATGAAATAAATTCTCTAGGGTATGTACAGTGGCGAATAATTGAGAGTTTTGACAAGGCTTAAAAAAATATTATAAAGATTTTGTTAAAATATTGGACTTGAGGTCATTTTAATAATAGCAAAAAAATAATTTTAAAAAATATTCGAATTTGTGAAAAACAAGTAAGAGTGTTAAATTCGGCTATGCCGAATCTTTGATACCCTCCACCTCTGTTTGAGTATTGATAATAAATGTAAACAAAATATTGGAAAAAGTAAACAATTTGTTAAACTTAATACCAAATTATTTCAGAAAATTCTTTGGGTTGGTTTTCGTCTTTTCTATTATTTCGGATTTATTTCGGTGTTTGCTTTTTGCTCATCGTGGTTGCTGATCGCCATGCATTTAGGTTATATACCTATAAGGAGCATCCCTGGGTCTTGATCAATAATTAAAAAAAAATTAACTTTTTCATAATATCCACATCGATCATACTGAATCCATTCAGAAACAATTTCTTCTGTTCTGTTTTTTCCGGCAGTTAGTTTTCAACCTTGCCGTTAATTAAATTGCCATTGATTAATGACAATTTATCCACAGAATATTTGTTACGTAATATCTATAATATTAATAAGCTAGGCGATTTCTTGTGGTCGATGTTTTGTTCTACCGTTTTATCTTGATTTTGACCAAACGCATGTTTGAAAGGTATTTCTTTTTAATTGTTTTTCAGAGTCACAGATTTTTAAATTTTTTTCTTCATTTTGTTACTCATTTAAAAATTATACATACATAAAATTATACATATGCCATGTGTGTGTTTATTAAATTTGTTAATGTGTTTGTTAATGAGCTTGTTTTCTTCATTCGCAATAATAATAAACCAAAAATGTGTTGGTTTCTGAATTGGCTAAGTTGAAAAGCGAAACTGCTTAGAAATTGCACTCGAATTCCGGCCGCTGGAATCTGCTAATTTTATATAATGCTCCTCATTAATGCTCCTCATTAATGCTCCTTATTTTAATTCCAGTTTTCCATACCAATTATGCCATCGCCGATCCGTTAAGACGAACATTCTAAAACGTACTGTACTGTACTGTATCAGGTTATGGGCATTCATATAGAATACTTTTTTTTAATTAAAATTGATTTTTTTGTTTAATTTTTGTCAATTTAAATTCTATCAGGCTTAAAAAACATCCTTTACAAGGCAAGACTGCTCTTTAGGGTAGCAAACAATTGGTCCGATCCTACTACTGCAGTCAACTTCGCTTACTATAACGATCAAGATAACCCATAAAAACTTGATAAACTTTAATATATTCATTATAAACATTAAATAGGAGCAGTAAGAAACCATACGTTAAACATTTTAAAGGCCAAAAAGTTCTACCTCAGGCCTCAGCATATTGAACAACATATAAAGAGAACTACTGGCATTTTAGCTTTTCCAGTAAACTCAACTTTCTAAATTAACCTTTACATTTGTTTTGCGAAAACATACTAAAACCAACCATCTAGTCTCTATTTTTTTTTGCACGATTAGAATAGAAATTTTTTCAAAACCGCAACCACAATCTGCTGTAGGGTATGGAAAACTGCATTTAATTTGCAAAGATTTTTCTGTTCTTGTTTTTTTTTTTCGGTTTGTTGCCTTTAAGCGTACATACTCGTACTGTTGTTTTTTTGAGGGTTTTTCATTTTGGTTTAATTTTTTGTGTGAGTTTGTGACTTTGTCATAAAAACATTTTTTATTTTTTTTATTTTTTGTTGAACTAAGTGGCATTGTATCTTTTTTGCTCATTGCATGGATACTGCGTTCGTTGGTTGGTGTTGGTTTGAATGTGACAATGATAAAAGTTAAATATTTATTTTGCACAAGTCTGTGCGAATAATAATGTTAAATTGTAATGGAGTCAGAACAATGAAATGTTGCTTAAATATTAAGTTTTGAACAATTTATATTCATAACAGTCGTATTTATTATGAATGCTGTTTTTTGATTTTATGCGAAATAATAAAATAAACTTTATTTTAACGCACGTAATTTGCAGCAGAATAAAAGGAATATTTTAGGTATTTGTGATAAATAAGTGTATCATAGACTAAATGTAACTAATTTTCTACCCTTAATCTTTATTTTGTATGTGAGCCAGAAAATTGTGTCATCCGGCGAACGCTCAAGACATTTAATTTCTTTCGGCTATTATGAGTGTTGTTGTTAGAGTAACATAGAAAATTCACATATACAGTGGCTCCATGAAATATCCGCTCATATGATATTTTTCGAAGGAAAAACAATTTTTTTTTGAGCCACTACCCCGTAAGATAGTACTTATTGGACAGGGTCGTATACAGTGGGATTGCTTAATACATTTCTTGGCAAAAAGTGTAAGGAGAGCTCATGGAACATTAAAATTTGGCCCAGAGCCTTTTATCAACTCAGTTAATAAAAATTTTAAGTTTCATCGCCCCACGCCCATGTAACGCGAAAAGATTTTTTTGCCCCAAATTTTTATTTCCATCCCAAAAGTCATGAAACTAGGCACAATCCATAAGTTTTATGAAGCTAAGATATCTGGAGAGTTTCACGGAAATCGGCCACGCCCATCGCCCACAGCCTATATGCCCGACTATGCGTTTTTTGACCCGAATTTTTGTTTATGAAGTAAATATGTTTTCAAAGCTTTACAGAAATATGCCACGCCTACCACGCATATAACCCAAAAAAAAATTTTTTATTTTTTTATTTCAAAATTTTATTAAAAAAAAATTTTTTTTTATTTAAAAATTTTGTTTTTGAAACAAACTGAGTTCGGCTTAAATATTTTTGCATGAAAAAAAAACTAGCTTGAACAAATATAGACTTTTATTCATCTTCTATCATGACGTCCGATTTGATCGCTCCGCAAAAGTAGATGCAGCTCCTGCTGTCGGTCTTGCTACTACCTACAAGGACCTCAAATAGTTTTTCCGCTTTTATGTGTTTAAAAATAATTTTGTTTTGATTTACATTGAATGCTTCCATAGCTCATTATTCCGTACTTGGCTGGCTTGATATAATGTATGGCGTAAATCTATGTATATAAGAATAATTGCAAATTTGTTCGGTCAGACAATTCAAAAAAGAAATACGGGCAACAAATAAAAAAATGCAATTCAACAATCCTCATTAGCGATTTCTTTTAATAATAGTACCAAATCTGTAGATACCTTTTAGTCCACTTACTAAACGTCAACAAACTTCGATAAAATGTATACTAAGCTCGTATCGCTTAAACACCAGCATTAATCGATTCAGTCTACTTTTTCCTTGGAACACGTGTAGGGTTCGGCTATTCAACCCATACAACATTAAGGAGTTACGAGAGTTTGAAATTTAAAAAGGTCTCCAGGGACTTTCCCACAAACAGAAGAGTTAAAAGAGCTTATTCATAGAATTTTAAACTTCCACCTTTTTTTGTGTTAAGGGACTATGGCACATCACAAAAAATTTGTGATTACCTGGGTAAAAAAAATTATTCATTTTATTGCATAGTGTAGTTTATCGATTACTTTTCAACTAAATAATTATTATTATTTAATAAAGTTGGAAAATAATAAACTTGTAAGTTGTTTTTATTAATAGTAACAATAAACAGGGTACAACTTAAACTTAATATGTTATGCAAGAATCTTAAATATAAACAGGGCTGAGCGAATATTTTATAGAGCCACTGTATGAATTTGTATTGATTTGAGTATGACGACATCAGTGCTGAAAAAAGTTGTCATCATATCCTGTTTGAATTAAACGATATTGTCATTTTGTTATTACACATATACTTGATTGTAGGTAGGTTCCTTGAGAAATATCGAACAAGAACTATTAGAAGTTATTCGATGTTTAAAATTTGTATTAATAAGGAAATTATTGTATTGTATTCTTGCATTCGTTTTTTAACTGTTTGAAGGCCATAGTCAAGGCATAAGGTGCCCACATCGAGCTAAAGTGAATGGATTCTCAAATCTTGGTTATATCCACGCATTTTCGTAATTAGAATCAACGATTTCAAGCAAAAAAATGTGGTCGTTTGAATAGGTAACATTTCAGTCGCCTAGCCCTGCAATAAAATAAAATATAAAAAAATAAACAAATAAAAATATCGAAATATTACAGCTTTCTATGGCCAAAAATAGTTTTCTCCATTCAAGATATCACATTTCTAGTTACAAAAAGAACAAAATCTTAAACATTCAGCCCTGTTCTTGAAACGTTGTTATTTGAATAAGAGTGAATTTAAAATCACATGATATTGAAATTTTGGGTTTCTTGAAACCACTTTTTTTATTTATTTAATGGAAACATATGTTTGAGTTAAGAACATATATTATCTAGAAACCGAGGTGCCATATGGTTCTATATTCCGTTTCACAAAAAACTTTTAAGTATTTTGTGCATGTTTTTTCTTAAGTTTATCGAAAAAGTATAAAGAAAAATATTTTCATTTAAAATAACAACTTATTTGTTCATTTAATTGTTTTTGTTCTTCAATTTCATTCAATTAAAAATGACTTTTCTATTTTCAAAAAGTTAGGCATCACCAAAAAAAATTTCGATATTCAAATAAATTCGATTTGACTGGCATCACTACTGTTTCGAACATATGCAAAAAAATAAAAATATGTGATTTGATGAAATTTTTTTTTTTAATTCCTTTATTTGCAATAATTAGTGCATAAAGAATCTATGTTATAATTGAAGCAAGTAAGAAAATTATAGTCGGTCTAGACCCTATACCATGCGTTTAGAGACCCTATATCTCAGGCCCAACTAACTGGATATAGGAAATAAGCATAAATCAAATTTGAGTGGGATTTTTATTAATTTTTTTGGCTGCAGATATGAAAAAGTTCATATCGGATGATATATCTATATGGGGACTAGGCCCAAAAATGGAACGATCCTGACCATGTTTGGTAAAGTCTCTTGTATTTTGCAAGGATATTTACAAACAAAATTTTTTTGTTTTTTGATAGATTTAGGTGAAGATCGGGAAGCAGCTCTATATGGGGCCTATGACTAAGAGTTGTCCCATAGGGATCATTTTTGGACTACCGATTAATGGATGTAATAAACACATACAAACAAAATTTGACTAAGATTTATATGATAATTTGGATCTTATGGCAATTTATGTTGATTTCATAGGGGTCATTTGTATGGGGGCTAGGTCTAAACATGGACCGATTCTCACCAATTTCAATAGCGTTCATCCTATGGCCAATAAAAGTTTATATACAAAATTTCATTAAAATATATTTATATTTGCGACCTGCAGTTTGATTACAAACTTTACATGGACACACAGACGGACGGAAGGATGGACGGACGGACATCGTTAAATCGAATCAGATAGTGATTCTGATTCGGTCGGTATAATAAAAGATGGGTCTAGGTCAAATATTTTTGGTAGTTACAAACAGCAGCACAAAGTCATTATACCCAAACCACATAGTGGTATAGGGTATAAAAATTATAATGGAAAATAGATTGTGTAAATGAAAAGTTTTTATTATAGTTATAGAACAGCATCATCGCAAAAAGTGTGTTTTATTAACATCGACCACTTATTACGAGTTTTTTTTTAAATCAGCGCAAAATGTAGACGTTTTTTAAAATCGTTTTTTTTCACAAAATTAATGTCTAATTTTTTAAAATAATGACAAGGTTCAATAAAAAACATGTTAGAGTTTAAATATCAATTAGTTTTTTTTATCTCTTAAGACCTGCTTAGTAGAAAAAAGGGCATTTGTTTTGATTCCACAAAGCCTTTTCTATGTGGATTAAAACGAGAAAAAATATTCTTATTGAAATTAGAGAACAGCAAAAAACTCGTAGATTAAAGAATTTTTTCATTTACGATTTTTTTTTTGTGATAGTGGTTTCAAGAACAGGGGTGTTTGTCTAAACAAATTTAAGAATGTTATATGAGCCATCCCAATTCTCATCTCAGTTCAACCATTAATAATATGACTAGGGCTTAGATGTGTCCGTATTTTTTTTCGTTTCCGGGAATCGGGATATTTTTTTCGAAATCCCGGAACTATTTTATTATTTCTTTATAACTTGTCGTTTTTATATCCTATATAACTAAGAAATATATCGGACCTAGACCGATCATTTATTATACCGATCGATTCGGAATCATTTAACGATGTCTGTCTTTCTATATATGTGTCTATTTTAACCTTGTAATCAAACTAAGGGTCGAAAGTATGAACTTTGAATCCAAGTTGTTGTCATCCAGAAGATGAAAGTTGTTGAAATTTATAAAAATCAGTGCGTGTTAACAACCACTTAAATTGCCCTAAGATCCAAATTATCATATAGATCTCGGCAAAATTTGGTTCATAGTGTATTTATTACAGCCCTTAAGTAGTACTCAAAAAACACAGCCTCTAGGACTATTTTAGTCATATTCCCCATTCAAACATGCTTCCCGATCTTTACTTAATTCCATTGGATATCTTTTTTCAAATTTGATTTATGTAAGTTTTTGTAAGTTACTACCAGCTTGGTCGATCTATTTTTCGATCTAGTCCCAGTATAAAAATTGCATCGATATGCACTTTTTCATATCTGCAGGCAACAAATTTATAACACTGCCATTCCAATTTGGTTTACTTTATTTACTATATCCAATTAGTTGGACCTATTACGAGAATCACATGGTGGGTCCAGACCGACTCTAATTTTCATGTTTCAATTAAAACAAGTAACAGTGTTAAATTCGGCTGCGTGGGCTCTTTAATACCCTCCAGCCATACTATAAACACAATATTATATCCAAAGTTGTCAACACTTATGCCGTTTTCTTTTCTGACAAAAAATGTCGCCCTTTTTTTGCCCTTTTCTGGAAAAGTGTATTCTTTTACATATTATGAATTAAGAGCAACCTTATATTATATATCAATCGAAAGGTCTCAAAGTGCTGTGTTCATAAATACAAAATTTTTTTTTGATTATTATCCTCTTGAAAGTCATAGGGTGAAAATATTTAAAAAAGGGGAACAATGGGGAAATACTCTCATACTATGACCTGAAAGAAGTTAATGGCTGGAATATTTTGTGATTTACGACGACCTTTTGTATAAGATAAGTTTGCTCTTAATTCAGAATATATAAAAAATATACTTTTCGAAAAAAGGGCAAAAAAGGGCGACATTTTTTGTCAGGAAAGAAAACGGCATTAGATAAAAGACGCTAGGTTTCAAATCATAATGGCTAATCACTGATATTTTAAATTAGTAACATAATGAACAAAAATTTTAGATCTTTTCGTGTTTTTTAATCGAAAACAATTATTGAATGCAATGAGGACAAATTTCAACACACATTTTTAAACTCTTTCTTTTAACTCATACTCTCTGTCTGTCTGTATGTCTGCCTGTCTGTCTGTCTGTCTGTCTGTCTGTCTGTCTGCCATGGGTGGACCCCATTCCCCCTTATCCAATTGATCTGAAACTTGGCCTATAGTTTTGTCGTGACTACAGATTACTTTTGGGGTAGTCACGCATAGTCACGCGTGGTCACGCACCGTCACGGAGTGATCTAAATGTGATTTCCCCTCATCCGATCGATTTAAAACTTGGTCCATACACTTGCTCTGAACAAAAGATTAACTTTGAATTAGTCACGCACAGTCACGCATAGTCACGCACAGTCACGGAGGGATTAAAGCCCCACTTCCCCTCATCCGATGGATCTGAAACTTTGTCCATAGACTTGTTGTGGCCAAAGATTAATTTTAAGATAATCACACACAGTCACACACAGTCACGGAGATATCTAAAATTCATTTTTAATGAAAACTTTGTTTTTATGGGTTAGTTTATTGTTTGTTTCTTTATAGGTGTGAATCCACATTTTATTGCTTATTGCTTTTTTCATATGTACAACACAAATGTATATCCGTCGCTAATACATTCATACATATATACATATGTAGATTAGGGATATAACTTTTTTAAATTTCGACATCTTAAAATTAAAAAGCAAATATAAATATGTAGATATTTCGATTTTTCTACTTTAAATATTGGCAAATATTTAGGAAGCAAAATGGATGATATTTGGAAAACGTCATGTATTTTGATATGCGTATCATATCTCACAAATCGTACTCAATCTGTATATGTTAATAATTCGACCTCAAAACCTGTAACACTCACGAGAGGCGTACCTCAAGGATCGATTTTGGGTCCACTTATTTTTTCCGTCTATGCCAATGATTTGCCACAACAACTATCTCACTGCAAAATACACATGTATGCGGACGACGTTCTGAGTAGTCCAGTAAGCTCCATAGAAGAAAATGTTGAAAAGCTAAACTATTACCTTAATAAAATACATTTTTGGGCCACTGCGAATGGACTTTGTCTCAACCCGCGTATATCAAAATGTTTGATTATTCATAAAAAAACTTTTCAGCCTGTTCTTGAACATGATATATTAATAAACAATCAGAAAATCGAGATTGTAAAAAAGGTAAAAAATCTTGGCATAGTGTTCAATAACAACTTGACTTGGTCAAGCTACGTAGATACACTTGTGGTTCAAACGTTTGTAAAGCTAAGATCGCTTTGGGTAACTCAGTATTTTACGCCGTTAAGAGTAAGACATCTTCGTGCAAAGGTTTACTTAATTCCTGGTCTACTTTATGGCTGTGAACTTTTTGGCAACTGCGACTACGCCAGCAAGAAAAAACTAAATATTTTGTACAACAATATTGTTAGATATGTTTATGGACTGAAGAAACGTGATAGTGTTTCGACTTTCTCAAAAAGTCTCGATAACCTTATTAATATAAGGATTTTAATGTTTTTGCACAAAATTATTTACACCGAGAAACCCCTATATCTTTATGATCAAATACAATTTGCTAGATCCAGAAGGGGCAAAAAACTTATTATCTGTATGCGTCGATGGCTTGTGTCAGAATGGCAATTTTTCGTAAACGCCACACGTCTTTGGAATGCAATTCCACACAACCAACAATTAGTTAGCAACGCGATACATTTTAAGATATTTTTGTTTAGCTACTTTGTTTAAATATATTTAATTTCTTTAAATTCATGAATTTTAATAATTTCTTGTATTTATTTATTTTACTTTATTTTAAATAATTTATAAATTTTTTTTATTGTATTTTAATTTTTTGGCATTTTTGAACGATGAAAATCCTGTACTTTAATTATAAGACATGTCTTGTTGTACAGGAAATTAATAAAGAAATAATTAGGGAATTAAATTAAATAATTTAAAATTTTTTATTTAATACGAATGTACCTATTTTGGGAGACTTAAATAAATAATTTTTGTGGCCTAGAGGCCACAAATTCAATACGTATTGTAACGAATATTTTAAGCCTAGGTAGTTCAACCCTCTCCGCCTATTACGCACAGGAAAATGTTTTGAACAGACAGACAGACAGACAGACGGACATCGCTAGATCGACTTCTTATTTTGTAAGGACCAAGAATATATATAGTTTATGTGGTCTCGGGAATTTATTTCAATGAGTAGTGTGCAGTAGTGTGCAGGGTATACAAATAACTTTTCACGAGGTCCGTTTATACTTCCCAAGAATATTACGCCTGCTTTGATAACCTTACTCGTTCCAAAGAAAACTATACGGCCATGGCACTCATCATTGTTTCCATTATTTACTTGTATATAGCAATTTAACGACATGCTTTATGATACCTATCAGATGATGTTAAACTTGTTATGGTACCTTTGGATCAACTGCGAAAAATCTTCTGTTTGCTAATACCTTTTTACTCCTTAAATATCAGATTAGTCAACTTAAGCAAGTAAGAAAATTATGGTCGGTCTAGACCGACTGCACCTTACCCTATACCATGCGTTTAGAGACCCTATCTCTTAGGTCCAAAAAATTAGATATAAAAAATAAGCCTAAACCAAATTTGAGTGGCATTGTTATTCTTTTTTTTCCAATATGAAGAAGTTCATATCGGATGCTATATTTACATGGGAATTAGATAAGAAAATGGACCGACCCTGATCATATTTGGCAAGGTCACATAGTTTTTGCAAAAAAAACATGTCTGTGGTCATTAGGGTGGCACTTCATTATATGGAGGGAAAAAAAAAGTGTTCTAATTTAAAGTATCACCCCCTGGAAATAGCAAAACAAAAATAGCAAAAAACTGAGAGATACAAGTTTTAGGTCAATCAAAAAAAATTTAGAGGTGCCTCAACTTTTATATGAGGAAAATATGACTCTTTTTCAGATTTTACAAAAATTTCGTTCTATAGTTTTATTTTTTCGAAAAATTGTTATATGAATCGATATCTGTACTAAATTATCTTTCCAAAAAGCTATATAACTTCAAAATCGAATAAAAACTCGCCAAGAAATGACAAATGCCCCAGAACACTTCTGTGCGAAAAAAACTGTAGGTCAAGAAATGTGATGAACATTTTTTCAACTTTAACAAATTGATTAAAGCCATAATTTTTTTGGTGTCTATAGCTATAAGTACTCAGATGTGAAGTATTGTTTTATTAAAAAATTGTTAACCTACTGCGACATGAGACCAAAGATGGAAAATTGTTTTTATAAAATTTGGAAATCTCCTTTTTTAAATTTTAAAAAATTTTCTTAAACAAAATTTAAAAAAACGGATCTGGCACTTTAGTGTTTTGTTAAATATATGTTATAGATAAACTCTGTGAGTTTTTAAGTAAATTTCGATACTAGAATTTTTTTACAAAGAATTTTTTTTGCGGATTTCAAGAAAAATGAGTTTCTTGTGAAATATTCAGTAAATGTACTCTTTCTAAATACTTTGTATCAAAAATTTATCAATTTTCTACTTTTGTTATATTTTATCTTCATAGCCTAGGGTTTCTGAAAAAAATAATATGACCCCATTAACCCTCTTCGACTTGAGGTCGCATATGGCCCCATGGTAATGAAAGACAATTTATTCAAAAAAATCAAATATTTTTTAAGTGCTGTTGAATTTTTAGATGCGACTCATAAAATATAATAACTCAAAGTGCATGTCTTTTATGCTAAAAATTTGGAATAAATTGAACAACGTTAAACCATTCCTTGCCGAGGTTAAACTTTGAATTTTGGCATATTTAAATAAATTAATTGTTCTAGTAAACTAGATGAAATAAACTGGGAAATAAAATTTTTCTATATTTTACGAAAATTTACCCTTATGTGCTCCTAGGCTTAAAGTGAGCCAAAATTCAGCAGTATTTGCAAAATTTTGAATTTTTTGACTTAATCGAGCTATACCAGCTTGGGGTCAATTGTGATGCCAAGCCCAAATGGGTTAATGACGTCAAATTATAAGATCATCATAATCACCAAATCATAAAAATCGGTAAAATATAGCAAATAGTTTACTAGAATAATTAATTTTTTTATATATGCCGAAATTTAAAGTTTGGCCTCGACAAGGCATGGGTTAGCGTTGCTCGATATACTCCAAATTTTTAGCTTGAAGGGCATGTACATCTAGTTATTATATTTTAAGCGTCACATCTAAAAATTCAACATCACTTACAAGATATTTGAATTTTATTAATAAATTGTCTTTTATTAGCTTGGGGTCATATGTGATCCCAAGTCAAAAAGGGTTAATGGGGTCATATTGATTTTTTTTTTCCAAAACCCTAGGCTATTAAGATAAAATATAACTTTTAAAAGTAGAAAACTGATAATTTTTTGATACAAAGTATTTAGAAAGAGTACATTTACTGAATATTTCACAAAAAACTAATTTTTCTCGAAATCCACAAAAAAATTCTTTGTAAAAAAAATTCGGTAAAGGAATTTACTTAAAAATTCACAGAGTTAATCTCTAACATATATTTAACAAAACACTAAAGTGCCAGATCCGTTTTTTAAAATTTTGTTTAAGAACATTTTTTAAAACTTAAAAAAGGAGTTTTGAAAATTTTTAAAAAAAATTTTCCATTTTCGGTCCATTTCGCAATAGGTTAACAACCTGTGAATAAAACAATACTTCTTATCTGAGTACTTATAGGTATAGAGACAAAAAAAAAATTATGGCTTTAATCAATTTTTCAATGTTGAAAATAATGCCATCAAATTTCATGACCTAGTTTTTTTTTTTTGGCACAAAAGTGGTCTGGGGAATTTGTCATTTGTTGGCGAGATTTTACTCGATTTTGAAGTTATATAGCTTTTTTAAAAGATAATAATCACTGATATCGATTCATATAGCAACTTGTCGAAAAAAATAAACTGTAGAACGAAATTATTGTAAAATCTGAAAAAAGTCATATTTTCTTCATATAAACACACTTGAAATTTTCAAGCGCGTTGAGGCACCTCTAAATTTTTTTTGATTGATTCAAAACTTTGTATTTCTCAGTTTTTTTGCTATTCGCATATTTCCAAGGGGTGAGACCGAGAGTTTGAACACTTTTTTTTATTAAGGCCACATTAGTGGTCATCTATAATATTAATAGGCTAGGCGATTTCTTGTGACTGATGTTTTGTTCTACCGTTTTATCCCGATATTGACCAAATGTATATTATTTGAAAAGTATTTCTTTTTAGCCGTTTTCCAGATTTACAGGTTTTTAAATTTTTTCCTTTATTTTGAGTAAATTGCATTTAAAATTGCTACTAACACAGTCATAAAATTATACAATGCTATGATGTGTGTGTTTAATAAATTTGTTAATGTGTTTGAATAAAATTTGTTTTTTTTGTGTTGATTTGTGAATTGGCTATAATTGGTTATCATACTTTTAGGGTCTTTATTTAATGAAAAAATAAAATTTCCGAGAATTTGCGCTCGAATTTCGAGAACTGGAATCTGCTAGTAATTATTACCGCTTAAGGCGAAAATTATACTTTCGAGTAAAATAACCTTTCATATAAATGTAATTTTGCTTCATTATGACTTAAGTCAGTATATTTTTATTAACAGATTTTAAAAAAAGTGTTAGAGAAATGGGGATCTCAGATAAATATAAAGAGTTGCTAGTAGAATATGATAGCATACATAACTCAAATCAATCCTTAGTGGACTTAGCCGGATATCGCTTGTGACCACAGATATATAACCCAAATTTGAGAAAAATCTGTGCAATATTTCTACTTTTTGATAAATTTAAGTGAATATCAAGAAGCAGCTTTGTATGGGGGCTTTGACTAAGAACAGTGCTATAGGGTTCCCTTTTTGGCCTATTGTTTACAGGATGTAATAAATATATAAAACACCAATTTGGGCGAGATCTATATGATAACTTAGACATTATGGAAATTTAAATAGATCTCATGTCATGTGTTCGGGGACTATGTCTGACCGTACGTATCTTACGACTTATAGAAGCTTGTATACCAAATGTCATCAAAATATATTCATATTTGCGACCTGAAATTTGATTACACGGTTTACATGGACACACAGACGGACGGACGGACGGACGCACATCGCTATATTTTCACATCGCTATATCTTCAAAAGTTTTAAACGTAGATGGTCGATATTGGTCGCATTTATTAGGTATTGAAAAACATTATACTACTGTTGAATAGTTTTCCTACGTGCACTAGGGTTTTTATTTAAATTTGACGACAATATGTCATAATCGTATCTTCTTTTATTTTCAATTTAATTTATACTACTTAATAATCTTATATATTAAAAAAATTTATGAAAACTAAAGTCAGTCCGTCTGGCCGTTCTATCCGGCCAATTTCCTTAATTTTTTCTTAATGAAATGTATTTAGACACAGATATGTCGTCAATCATTGAAATTTACTCAACTTCCACCTTCCTCAAGTTATACTCAAACGCGATTCTTCCCTGTACATTTCTGATGGGACATATTCACTCAAGCAATTCGAATTCTCATAGCTCCTCTTCTAATGAATGGATCTTGATCGTTTCACTCTTAGAACACTCAGTGGATCAAGCTCTTTCTTTTGAGCTATTAACTATTTAAATTCATTGAGTTTGCAACACGAAAGTTAATGTACAGATTTCATTACAATAATTGCATTACACATACCCTGTGTTGAGTTGTAAATTGCCAACAATTTGAATGGCTTTAGGTGGCATAAAAGGTGGCCTTCTTTTCTGTATGTTCAACAAATATTTATAATGAAGTAAAGTTAATGAAAATAAATTGAATGATAAAATAAAATTTCCTAGAATTTGCACTCGAATATCGAGGGCTGGGCTCTGATAGTTTGTATTAAAAATTTATTATAATCTTATGATTTTTATATATTAAATATTGTAGATATATATTTTGAAAATAAGGAATAATAACTAAACTAAAATATATAACAGAATTTGAATTTTTTAAATATTTTACTCTATAACCAGCTAAAGTTCATTACAATAAAATAACTTAAGGTAAAATAGGAAAGCTTCCACATTACCGAAATTTAATATGTATAGCATTAGGGTGCTTTAAAATTCTAAACGTTTCAAGTTTCAACGGGCTCAAAATCAATGCGTCTATGTCTTAGAAGTATAAATAACCAAACATAGCTGAACAAAAGTTTCCATCTTAAGGTCGCGCAATTGCGATAAAGTTTAGAACACAGGTTAAAAATTTACAAAAAATATATAAAATTTATTAATATTTATTTAATATCATAAAGTAATATGCATCTAATTTTAAAAAATATTTGTCGTTAATTAAAAATAAGAAAACAAAAATAAAAAAATAGAGGTTTTCGCGAAAGTGCGGAATTAAAATTTTCGAATGAAAATTCGTTTTAATGTTATTTTTGAACAAAAAATTAATACGTGAAACAAAAAATGATTATATAACAATGAACATCAATTCATTAAAGTGCTTTTAAATCAAAAAAGATAAATTAACAGCTAAATAAAAAATTAATACATTAAAAGATTTTTGTTCGGCTTGGTAATTTTCTTTCGGTGATTTTCGACTGACCGTAAAAGAGCTGGTTTTGATCTTCGTCCTTTGTTAACGTTTCGCTGTATTTTTCTGCCAGGCTTACACCCCTTTCTGCCACATCGTTTACAACATTCATGTTATAAGATCTTTTTTTAAGTTCAACATAACTTTTGTTATTACTCCATAAGCTGGGGTTTAAATTCCAAAATTCTTTAGCCATTTGCTCTCCATTTTCATGAAGGACGTTAAACAAAGTAAATGTCCTATCACTTACGAAATTTTCAATTTTTAATTGTTGCTCTTCTTCTGTAATCTTTATGCGTCTTTGCAAAGCTGTGTTTTTTGAAACATAGATATTCTTTGCCATTTGTATTTTTACTTGATTAGATACATTTTCGTCAAAAAAAGCCAATCCAATTAGGTGCTCGGATAAGTACCACAGAAAAGGTCCTTCCACACTCAAAGATTCCTGATCTGCAACTGCATCATTAGTAAGTGCTTTTCTGCGGGACCGTCTTATTGAACTATGGGAAATCGTTATGTTTGAGTGTTCCGGAACAATTGACTTAGCAACAGCTGCAAGTATAAACGTCGCATTTCTGTCGGATGTATTTGTTCGGTCTAAGGCATTAATTATTTCTGGAGATGTTATAAATTTTTTAATGTTTTTATTAGCCGTTGGTGTTTTCTTAGCAGGCTTGTAATCCGAATCACTGGAGTTATCAGATTCATCAAAATTATATTGCACAGCTTTTTTATGTTGATTTTTTCTTTTTTCATCTACAGATTTATTTTTAAGTATTCCATGTTTTTCAAGTCGCTTTAGCTTCATAATTTCTTTTCTCGAGGAATTTAAATCAAATCCCTCTAAGCAGCAAGAAAATACGTTTATCCTTTGTTTTTCCAAGAAGTCTCTCTTTTCTTTGCTTATCTTCTTATGTATGTCATTTATAGCGATATCAAATATTTTTTGTAATTTAATTTCAAAGATTTCTCTGCGATTTTTGTAGCTTACGCCGTCTTTTTTTATACTCTTTTTTAAATAATTATATTTTTTATACATCCTTTTCAATTTTCTGATACAATTTTTTCTTTGCTGAGTTGGGATACCTGCTTGCTTCTATACGTTTACAGCGGCTTCGATGGTACATAGAAAACTATTTGAAAGTTTTTGATTTTGATAAATATGATAATATTGTACCAGTTTTAATACGTCAATGCCTCGTGGTAGTCTCGGTGAAGGAAATTCGCTTATTGGCGTTCCAATAAGCCAAAATGTTGAAGACGATCTTAATATTTTTTTTGACATTTTAAATTTGCTGCACTAAATTTACTCAAATCGTTGTGTGGTCCATAAAAGCCAAAATGGAAAATGAAAATTTGTTGCATTGCTCGACGACTTCTTGTTTAGTTTGTGCCTGCTGATAAATAGTCAACGCAAACTACAACAAAAACAGAGTTGCTAACAGACTGCTGTCACATTTATTGCACAGGGTGCAACAAAACTAAAAACTTTGGCCCTTTAGGCCCCTGGTAAAAAAAAGCCCCTTTCTGCGTATGGTTTTGTTTTCCAAAATTACAAAAAACGCGAATTCCTCGAAAACCATTAATAATTGGTAAATAGTTTGTTCTACAATCTTAAAGCCTACAAAATTCTGTATTAGAAATTATGGAGAAGTCACTTAAAACATAATTAAAAATCAGATAAAATTTAATGTAAACTTTTTTTTTTAATTTGTATGTAAATTCCCATACAAAATAACCGAAAAAGTGAAAATTTTGCGTGACCTTCAAACTTCATTCGATTTCTCTGAAATTTGGAACATACGTTCGTGTGGTTCGTATACAACGATCCAGACGTGAGCCTCACAAATCGGACCACGTCTAGTTTCTCCATACGATTTTGAAGCACCCTAGTATAGCATATATATTTACTATATATAGAAAAAGTAAACATTAAACAAAAATTTAAAAAAAATATATAATTAAATTTTATATAAAATTTTATGCTAATTAAATAATAACAGGTCGCCCAAAAATGTATCACGAAATGCACACAAGACTATCAGCAAATACCTTTAAGTTTTAATCCTTAGAAAATACAAAATATAAGAGCGTATTAAATTTTTTTTTTTTTACTATTTTTGCTAAAAAAAATATTTGTTATTAAAAACATTAATAAAAAACAAATAATAAAAAAAATAGTATACAATTTTTTTAAATAATTTCACATTCTTATCAATATCTCAAGAACTAATAAGAGCTCAGTCAAAATTTTTGGCACAAAATGCAGGGAACACTATCAGGATTAGCGTAAATTTTTTCCAGAATTTTTGTATTTTCATTTTTTGAGATATAGCTTCCCAAACTTTAAATCATATGACAGTGACCTTTGACCTTTCAGAAAAAAATTTTTACTATATGAAGTTTAAAAGCTATTCTCAATAACTTTAAAATAAGATAAATGTTGAACCCGTATGTTAAAAACTTTTTGATTAATAAATTATAATGGCAGACCACTTATATGTGTTTTTAATGATTTTTTCATTTTTTGACACGCCATATCTCAGGAACAACAGAAGCTGGAAGTCCAAAATTGTACGTTTATTTGAGTAAAGTAAGATTCAAGAAGACTACCAAGTTTCATAAGATTCAAAAAGGGTAGGGAAAATCCGTTCGTTGGTTATAAAAATTTTAACCCTATACCCTGACCACAGTGGTATAAGGTATAAAAAGTGTGTTGCTCTTACTTTTTCTTGTTCAGCAACATATCGAGTTCCATCGCGATCTACCGGCGCCCTCTACGAGAACTTTTTTTTAAGTCTAAAATGGTTTAAATTAAAATATTTCTAAATTTTTTAGTGTAATCGACCTTTTTCTTATTATATTTGGGGTTTGTATTAGAATATTTAATATTTAAAATAAAATATTTATTATTTATAAAAACTACCCTCGTATCTGTAGAAAATTACAACAAATGATGTGTTAATCGATTTAACGTTTTTAACTCTCATTCACAAATACATTTGTCCATATGTTTTGTAGTGCAACACATGGTGCTTACACGTATAAGTATACTCGTACGTAAATACTCGTATGTATTTAACTAACGGTAAGTGTGTGTGTGTGTGTGTTGTAGTAGTTAACCATATGAGTACAACAACATCTGTTGTTTATGTATATGTTGGAGTTTTATTTTATTGCTTACAAGGCTGATAATTGTTATTGATGTTGTGTTATGCAATATTTTTTCTTTTCACTCTCTAACATATTGCAGAGGGGGAGGGAAACACTTAATTTGAAACTTCAAATGCTGCTCCATTTCATACTTTGCTATAATCATACAATATTGTTTAATGTAGTGTTTTAAACAGCAACTAATTTAACTTGAACTCAATAACGATGTTGAAAAGAAAGAACATTAAAAAGAGAAATTAATAAATTTTCAAAATTGAGGCTAAGTTTAAAAATTGCAAAAACTTTACGTTTGTGCTTATTTAACTTTAAAAGACTTTGAGCTTATTATAGTTATTATTTGTTTTTTCGTTTATTTATAGTTTTATTTATAGTTCACAATATTGGTAAACAATATTTTCAAAACAAATAATATTTTGTCTTTCATTAGTGTTTCCAATATCTTCTGTATCATTTTTCAATCATCTCTTTAAACTTGATAAGCCAGGTCAATATCATTGACTTTAATAACTTTAGTAAATTTGGTACCAAACTTCAGTATGCTAATATAACTTATAACAAGTTCTTGTGATGATGATGATGCTGCATCTATCTACTTGCAAAGGAAGAAGTTGTTAACATCGAAAAAAAAAACGAAACTTAACTATTCAAGTGTATAATGCACAATTTATGAAAATATCCAAAAATACATCATACATATAAGGGTGGCAAATATTCCATATTGGATAAAAAAAATATTATTGCAAACACAGAAATGCAGTGGTTGGTTAGCCGCAAAATACTACATTATAATTTCAGAAATATTTTTTCCCTAAATAAACTAAAGTGTTCATATGAAAAAATGGCTTTTTCTATAAAATGAAAAATCTTTATATATTCTGCTAAATCAATTTCATTTTCCTCAAACTATTTCGCCTCCGCTACAATATGCTTATAACAATATTTTTCCAAAACTTTGAAAAGTTCGTTAGCTCGATTTTCGGAATTGTCTTATAATATGCAGCGAGCGAGCTTTTTAATTGATTCGAAACATTGCACCCGCATTGAGTTTACTAAAGAGCCAGAAGTCATAGCTTAATTCAGTGGAACGACGCACTGCGATTTCATTTCATTGGCCAAAAGTCTAATTTTTTTGTCACCGATTTTTAAAATTTTAACGCCATTTTGTAGCTAATATATCCAAAGTGAGGTAGCCAAACAATTAGGTTAGACTATTGCTAATTGTGGACGTGGCATGCTGTCAAACTCAACTGTTTTTTTAATTTCAGAAAAAGGTGATTTTTTTTATTTTTTTTTTTATCAAAAATAAAGGGTTTCTACTCGCAAGTTATCCTCGTTAATGAGCCGCGTTCCTTTTTACAAGGTTGGTAAGATTGTAGTATTTAGTTGTTGTAACTGGTCACACGCTACCATTTAATATTAGGGGCGTTATGAAATATTTATCCAACAACTAAATTTTTGTCCAATTTCAACTTTAGTTGAATAGAACTTGTAGGGACTAAAAGGGAACAATAAACGTATACCATCAGGAGAAAGGTGAAAGTATCCCCATTAGTCATATATCTGTGGTTTTCTGGAATAACCGCGTATGTTCATTTTTGTCAGTTTTGAGTTAACGATGCCAAATATATTAATTTTTAACGCTCTTTACATGTGTTAAATTTTTATCTTTTAAATATTGAGCATTTCTTAGTTTTTTGTTTAAATAAGGACGTAACTTAAATGTATATTAAATTAATTTGCAGCACTATCGACGTATGTCAACTTACGTTTGATCGCTGACAAATTATTTTCTCAGAAAACGACACATAGCGACATACGTTGTTATTAATGAAAAAAAAAAAATGCAAAATAATTTTGGATTATTTTTCAGTTTATAACCACTTATAAAAACTTGTGTGTTTATTTCTGTTATTTTTTGTCACTATTATTATTGTTATTAGCAGATTCCAGCGCTCGAAATTCGAGTGCAAATTCTAGGTAGCTTTATTTTTCAACTTAACCAATTCACAGACTAACACTTTTATGGTTTATTACTATTGTGAATGAAGATAACAAATTCACTAACAAACACATTAACAAATTTAATAAAACGCACATAACATATGTATAATGTTAGGTATGCATTAGCAGCAACTTTAAATGCAATTTACTCAAAACAAAGGAAAAACTAGAAAAACTGTAAATCTGCAAAACGGCTAAAAAGAAATACCTTTCAAATAATATATATATGGTCAAAATCGAGATAAAGCGGTAGAACAAAACATCGGTCACAAGAAATCGCCTAGCCTATTAATATTATAGATTACGTTGTTATATTCAAATCCTAAGTCCCGTTAACTTTTCGTTTACGAAAAAAAAATCCATTTTTCAAGGAACAACAACTTATGTCAACATGGGTGGTTGCATTGGTAGTTTTCTTTTTCTTAGAAAACGACGTTTGTCGACATAAGTTGTTTTATCTGCACACACTTTAAGTGTTATTTGCATATTGTTCTTTCGTCCTTCTCTAGGATCTAATCCTCTTTAGATTTATATCGAGCCCATAATTTCATATATAACGTTTTTTGGCTGCCCTGAAAATTTTGATTTTATGACATCCGCGGTTATTCTCGAAAACCACAGATATATACTTTTAACTCATGACAACCCGTGGGTAGAACACTTTTTTAATTTTAATGAAATTACTCAAAAAATTTCAAATTACGACAATTAAACAAGTAAGCAAATTATAGTCGGTCTAGCCCGACTATACGATACCCTATACCATGGTTAAGAGACCCTATCTCTTCGGTCCAACTAATTGGATATAGCAAATAAGCATAAACCAAATTTGAGTGGCATTTTTATTAATTTTTTTCGCTGCAGATATGAAAAAGTTCATATCGGATACTATATTTATATGGGGACTAGGTCGACAAATGGACCGATCCTGACCATATTTGGTAAAGTCACTTATACTTTGAAAAAGTATATACAAACCAATTTTGTTTTTTGATAGATTTAAGTGAAGATCGGGAAGCAGCTCTATATGGGGCCTATGACTAAGAATTTTCCTATAGGGAGTAGTTTTGAACTACTGATTTATGGATGTAATAAACACATACAAACCCAATTTGACTGAGATCTATATGATAATTTGGGACTTATGGCAATTTATATCGATTTCATAGGGATCATTTGTATGGGGGCTAGGTCTGAACATAGACCGATTCTCACCAATTTCAATAGCGTTCATCCCATGGCCGACGAAAGCTTATATACCAAATTTCATTAAAATAGATTCATATTTGCTTCCTGTAGTTTGATTACAAGCTTTACATGGACACACAGACGGACGGACATTGCTATTTCGACTCAAAAAGTGGTTCCGAGTCGATCGGTATAATTAAAGATGGGTCTAGGATGAATATTTTTGGTTGTTGGAAACAGCAGCACAAAGTCATTATACCCAAACCACATAGTGGTATAGGGTATAAACAGGCCTATAAGATTACAATGGTGTGTTAAATTTGTGCTTTAGGTACTTTATGGCTTATAATAGTCATTATTTGTTCTATTACCATTAACGATATGTTCAGCAGATTTATTTTGCTAAAATTAACAAATTCGACATCAAAAAATAATAAATTTTTCTGTAGTAATAGCAAGATTTTTAGATAATATTACTAACGTTTTTTTAAGTGTAAATATTTTTGGAGTGTAAACAAATTTGCAATTTTTCAGTAGTAATACCAAAATTTCCAGTTGATTTTAATTTTTCTTTTTTTTTTGAGGGTACAAATCTTTTTGAGTGTAAACATTAAAAAACCCCAGTATTACAAAGAATTTTTGTAATTATTATTAAAATCGAAATATGACATTTTTTAATAAATAAATAAAAAAAAAAAAAAAAAATAAAAAACCCATAGAAAATGTAAAGTTCAACTTTGACCTAGAATTCCGTAAAAACTACTCAACAATTTAAATGAAATTAAAGCTAACTCAAGCTTAACTAATTAATCCATTAAAAAAAATTACTAAAATATTTTGATCGGTTAAAAAGTTTTTGGTCAATGACAAAAACCAAGAGATATCTGCGTATAATTCTTTTCTGTTTTTGCAAATTCCTGCATAAAACTAAAACAATATTCTTTGGGAAGAAATCATAATACACCAAACCAGGATAATCAGATAAAACTGTTAATATAAATAATATTGAGGTTTGAATGAATTTTGCATCATCAATTTCGGTCTGTCTTCACCTTTTGCACGATATTCGCTTTACTCATAATGAGGCATTTCATTTCGTTCTGGTAGTTAGAAAGCATATATGGTATGAAGCTACTTAAAAAAAGAATTGAGTGTTTTTGAAACTCGTCGAAATTTGACAGTGGCCCAAACCATCCTTTAAAATGGCACGGTGTCTTATTGTCAATCGGCGAATTTTCAGGACCAAAACTTTGATTTTCATAAAAAAGGAAAAAAAAACTGATTTGATTTCTTTCAATGCAAGATTTGACGAGCTTGAGGTCCAATATATTTTTTGAAATGATTCTGAATCATCTCTCTGTAATACAAATATTATCAATATGCTTCAAACTAGAATTTCTCGCGTAATGCAGCCATATTTGGACAAATGAAATCATCTTTTTATGGATAATTTTTATAATAGGTTACAACTTTGCAACATACTTTTTAAGCAGTACACGTGCAAGAAAACGAACCTTAAATAAAGCTACACTCGAATTTGTATGGTTTATGTGTGTTCGAAACAAAAAATACGTGATAGAAAAATGTTCGTGTAGATGACGAATTATTAAAACGAAACATAGCCATGAGTGTGTTCGCACCGTACAAAATTTAGAAACACACATAATTCATATGAAAATAAAAATATCTATTTGTTGATCTAAGCTATGTTTGTTTACACATATGTATGAGTTTTTTATTCAGTGTGTGTTTTTTTCTGAACTCTGATCTATGGTATGTGATGCATTTTTTTTCTTATAGCTTTTATTTCGGCGGTAAGTAATGTATCTTAACTAAGTAGAAACCTATTAAATATGTTTTCATTTCACTTCTCCCGACTGCATTTACCTGCATAGTGTTCTCTATAATTTTACGAGCTACTTGACTCTGCTCAGATAGTTGGCCAATTGGCAATAATGCATGTGATAATATATTTGACCCTTGAATAAAGAATTTATGTAATGTGGGAGGCATATAAAACCAAGGGTATAACTTAGCGAAATGTCTGGCCGTGTTGTGAGTATAGATCCTAAACTAACATCTAACTTCACTGAGTAGGACTTTGCCAGTATTGTTTATCATTTCTATTTGGGCTTTTACGTTTAGATATTTTAAGTATGTTGAACTAAAAAAATTTTATTCTATAATTTGTAATATTGAGACTTACTGTTTTCTTCAATTTGTAGAATAAAGAAAAAGTAGTGATTTTTATTAAATATAATGCATTTCTATTTAGACGATGAATTTTTCACAAACCTGAAACTTTTATTGCAATTTAAAGAGTTTTCTACAATATGTCTTATCATTGTACTTTTTCACTTTCGTCCCACACTAATATACATGATCATTAAAATAAGTTCTTGATAACAAAAATTCCAGTAACAAAAATCACAGTAGCGAAAAGAAAGACAAAACAAAAAAAAAACAAGTGTTGTGAACAAGTGTTAGCAATTGCGTTTGCCACATATTTTGCAACATATATTTGTAACCGGGGATTTTTAAAAAAAAAGTTAAATATTTTGCGTAACTGCAAATATATGCAAAATGTTTTTTTGGAATCCACAAGCTGGAACTTCGTAATAATTTACTATGGAAACAGTTTTACCCAATCCCAGCCAATAACACATTCAAACTCTTTATTTATTTGAATAATACACATTTTTTGGGATGATATTGAAAAAAAAATATTAAAAATTTTTCTGGTGTTGAAGCTTCCATTTAAAAAAGTTTTGATTTTAGAATAAACGACCAAAAAAATATACTTGAAATTCCTAGTTTTTACTTTTAACCATTTTGCACTAAATTAGCGAAAAAAGTAAACAACGTGGAAAAAATTTTTTGGACAGGTGAATGTTATGTGCTTTAACTCGGTACCAAAACTTATTAGAATACATTGACTTCAACTTTTGAATTAATCCTCACTTTTGACACATTTCAGCCCAATGTGCATCGTATAGCTGTAAAACTTGCCCCTTTGTGCTGGTGAATGTTTTGATTATACCATAAAAATAAAATATCTTATTATTCATATTTTCTTATAATGTTGAATGTATTTTGTATGTTTAGTTTTGTTTCTTTTGTTGAATTATATATTTTGTATGTTCATTTTAATAAATTTTGCTTAAATAAATAAATTGCGACCTTATCTTCTCTGCAATACTCTTCGAAAAAATTCTCTTAACAAATAAATGTCACCTAGTGTTGACTTTATCTTCCAAAAGTTTTATATACTTGACAGTTTCATGTAAAAAAAATCATCTATACAAAAACTATATTCATCGTTCCTACCCTATTTTAGAGATGAAATCATTATTTGTTTCTTTTTTTTTTTAAAGATTTTCTTTTAAGTAACTATGTTGTTTAAAGAAGTGCTCTGTTATGATGATGTTGTTTCTTGTTTGACTAGAATATTATTATTTATTTTATTTTGTTATGATGAATATTTTTTGATAAAGTTTATTTATGCTACTGCTTCCTTATGGCAATAAACAAAATTGTTTGGCTAGTGGCCAAAAATGAAGGATACAAAATGGTTCAGCTGAAGTTGTAACAGTACAATGTAGAAGTATTATTGTCCATTATCATCATTATTATGGTGATGATTATTATTATTATTTTTATTAAAAACCAAGTAGACAAAATCAAGATATTATTGCCTGTTTATAACCTGCGGTTAATCTTCATAAAAGATGGAGAGAGAGGGATAGAATTGGAGAGAGAGAGCGACTTAAACCTTTGCGAACATATTCTTCAATCAGAGATTCTTAAGAATTAGTTCAATTCAAATATTTAAAACAGTTTGAAAATATATTATGCTTACAGTCCATCCAACTATAATTTTTTTTTTACAATTTGTATTATCAAAAGAAATTAGATTTTTCCCAAGTTTAATTCAATACTAATAGGCTGTTATATATATATTTTTTTTTTATTTATTATTATTTTTATTTCAAATAAATTTATATTACAAAAAAGAATTTAAAGCCTCAGTACCAAAATTGGCATTAAAGAGGCTAAAAGGCTAAAAAATATTAACTATTTAAATTTAATTATTAATATTATTTACAGTTTCTATTTAAATTTTTTAATATTTAATTAGTTTACAATAAAAATAAAGTTTATATTACAAAAGAAATTACTCAAGAAGTGTTTCGAGATTGGTTAGCAAAAATTTTTTTAATTCGCTTTTAAATGTTGACAAAAGTTCAATGGTCTTTAAAAAACTTGGTAAATCATTATATTCACATGGACCAGCAAAACAAATACGCTGCTTTGACAACTCAAGCCGACATCTAGATATGGATAAATCTTGGCTTTGTCTTGTTATCCTTCGTGTAATTTGAACATTATGTTGGAATTGAACTGACGAATTTCCTAGACTTTTAATGGATTTAAAAACAAACTTCGTTATTTGCATTTTAAATAGTGCTCTCACAGGTAAGACGTTTTTAGCGTGATTCCTAAAAAGATCCAAAGTATGATATCTGATTGGCAGATTAATAGCTAACTTTAAGGACTTGTTTTGTGCCGATTGCAAGCTCTTCAGCGAAGCATTATCCTTAAACCCATATATTATAGGAAGGTAAGTTAAGTGGCTATGTATCAAACTCTGATATATTAGCATTTTCGTTTTAACGTCAAATTTATTTTTGAATTTATGTAAAACACCAATAGCAGAAGATATTTTTGATTTAATGGAGTCAATATGATTATCCCATTGTAAATTATTACAAAACAACATGCCTAGATACCGTATGGTATTGATTTCCTGGATTAACACACCATTAATATGAACTGCAACTGTCTCATCATCCTTCAAAATGTAGGGTCTGAACCTTATAAACTTGGTCTTATCTGCATTCAAAACAAGCTTGTTAAATCTTATATATTCCGCTAATATTGCTGAATCATATTCCACATGAGTTTTTAACACCTGAGTAAATTTGTACCGATATAGCAAGCAAATATCATCCGCAAACATGAATAGTTTACCATTAAAGCTTATGTTGCCAATGTCGTTTATAAAAATTTTGAACAAAAGTGGCCCAAGCACACTACCTTGAGGTACACCACATTTAACAGCTAATAAAGAACTTTTGGCTTCTCCAATCTGAACGAATTGCTCTCTATTTGTCAAATAATCTTTTAATAGCTTAATATAGTTATTAGACACACCAATTAATGCCAGCTTTTTAATTAAAATGTCATGATTAACTAGGTCAAAAGCTTTTGACAAATCAAAGAAAACACCCGCTACGCCATTAAACCCTGCATCAAAGCCTCCACATATATAGTCAACAATATTCACAACCGCTTCTTCTGTACCAGAACCTTTACAGAAACCAAATTGGCGTTTAAATAAGATTTTATTTTTTTCTAAATATTCAGATAGCTGATTAAAAATTATTTTTTCAAGTACTTTATCTACAATAGATAAAACGGACAGTGGTCGAAACATATTTATATTATTAGAACCCACTCCTTTGGGTATTGGTAC
Organism: Cordilura impudica; assembly: GCA_963682025.1. NCBI lineage: Eukaryota > Metazoa > Arthropoda > Insecta > Diptera > Scathophagidae > Cordilura > Cordilura impudica. The sequence continues at coordinate 56,891,591 of OY821521.1, forward strand.
AATTTTATGAATTTTTAAAACAGCAGGGTATTCACCAAGCTCAATCATCTTCCCAAACATAACTGACAGTATATCTGCAATTTTGGTTTTTTTGCATAATAGCATGTTAGGTGTTATTCTATCATAGCCAGAACTCTTACTCATTGATATTGTATTTAGTATATCTTCAACATAGTCTTTATTAATATTGGAAATATTAAAGGTTGTTCCAAGGGGTGTTAACGTTCCAAAGTTGTTAATATTGTCACTTGGATAACGTGGTATATTACTACTTAGGTTCTCTATCATATCAAAAAAAAAACTGATTGAAAACCATGACTTTGTCATTATAATTTGTTATGAAATTACCATCAACTGAACAAATTTGTTGAATAGCTTGCGGATTCCTTCCCAGCGCATTGTTAAGAAACCTCCATGTTTTCTTAGTATCACCACCGATTTGTTCCAAATTTCGAGAATAATAATTATTCATCAAATTTCTGTTACAATTTTTTATTATTTTACTGAATCTTTTCAGCTTTTCGGATAAATATCTATCATTCCTATTTTTTCTTCGCGCTTTTAGTAGTTTGTCTTTGAGTTCCAACAATGAAACTAAGTTTCTAGTAATCCATGGTGTAATTTTGGTTCGAAGGTTTATTGTTGAGGTACTTGTTGATGAACACTTCTCACCCGCGTCAGACAACAAATGTATTAATTGTTTACATTGTTCCGAAGGATTATCAAAACTATAAATCTCATCCAAATTCTGATCGAGCATAGAACCAAATTTAGCATAGTCAAATGTATACCATGTTTTTGATATATTTTCATTCAAACATCTGTTGATTTTTAAAAAACAGCTCAAAATATTATGATCCGTAAATGTGCTTTCGTGCTTTCAATAGAATTTACATTAATTAAGTGAATTATGTTACTAAAAACGCAATCTATAGACGATTTACTCATTGGCCTAGTAATTAGATCATGACATGGCTCTATACTTAATTCCGAAAAAAGATTTACTAAAGTTCTCATTTGATAATAGATCCACGTTAAAATCACCTGCAACCACACATTGACCATTTGACATTACCGGAAGACTATCTTCCATTTTTTTAATACACTGTGAAAAGGTACATTTCTGCGATCTGTATAGTGAAATAAATAGCAGTGTCTTGTTGTTAATAATTATAGTGGGCAGTTCAATCATTATCAAATCTAAAAACTCCTCACTCCGATTAACAATCACTCCGTCAACAATGCACAGCACGGTAACCTGGTATTGAATACAAATTAACACATTTACCATCAAACCATGTTTCCTGCACTGCTATAACGTCAGGAAGTTTATTAAATTTGCTTAAAAGCAATTTAAATTTATTAAATTTGTTCAATGACGAAACACTTCTTACATTTACAGAAATTATGTTAAAAAAATCTATATTTTTTGTTGGAACAGAATCATTATATGATTTCAAATTTAAAAAATATTTTGAGTTATTCATAAAAGATTTAAAAATGTATACTTAAAAGCATAATTAAATACAAAATATATACTTAATTAGGTGACATAAACGAATTATCATCTTCTTCAGCATTCTCCACTTCACGTTCTTCATTTTCATCTTTTTCAGGTAAATTTACACTCTGTAATGGTGCGGCGTTGGTGGAAGATCCGCTTCCGTTTCCCTGAGCCTTTGCTGGTCGCACGTGCTGGCGTAGGGGCCTAGCTCGCCGGATGGGTGGGGTCTTGCTCAGGCCCAGGGAAACCGCACTACAGATTTTCACGTGCGATTAAAAAAAAACAACTGTCAAAACATTCTATGGTCGCTAGTGGATGGATGGCCATACTTACCTTGGGAGTGGGGACGAGGTGTTCAGCCCCTTTTGCCCTCCCTACCATGTTACCTCGACTCCATCTTAATTGGAGGTAACCCACTAAAATGACAAGATTTGGCTTGGCTTTGGTTTTCTAGATTGGTTTAAACAAGTTTTATTGAACCTTCATTTTAAGGTTATTTTAAATTAAGTTTAGCAAAATTTAATTTTTAGGGAAATTTTAATTTTAGGAAAATTTTTAAATATAGCTCAATTTTAATTTTAGAAGAATTTTTAATTTTAGCAAAATTCTGTTTTAGGAAAATTTTAGCAAAATTTTATTTTTAGCTAAATTATATTTCTTATTATAATTTTTAATTTTAGCTCAATTTTATTTTTATTTAGGAAAATTTTTAGATTAATTTTATATTTAGCAAAGTTCTTAATTTAGAAAATTTTTAGTTAAATTTTAGTTTAAATTTATATTTAGAAAAAATTTTTATATTTAGAAAATTTTTATATTTCGAATATTTTATATTTTGCGAATTTTGACATTTCGAAAATTATATATTTATTTAAATTTTATAATTAGAAAACTTTTTTTATGTAATTTTAGAAAAATTTTAATGTTAGAAAATTTTGTTTAATATAATTTTATAAAAAAATTAAGTTTGAATGCGATTTTCAATTCAATGTATTTTTTTTTTGTTTTAATTAAATTTAGTTTAATTTTAGCTTTAACAAAAAAAATTTTTTGTTTTAAATATGGTACCATTTTGTAAATTCTCTTAAATTTCTATAATTTTAAATTTAGGTTAAATTTTAAATTTTTATTTCTAGCAAAATTTAATTTTAGGGAAATTTTAATTTTAGGAAAATGTTAAATTTAGAAAAATTTTTTAAAGTATAGCATAATTTTAATTTTAGGAGAAATTTTAAATTTAGCTTAATTTTTTCCATATTTAGGAAAATTATTTTAATTTATGAAATTTTTAGCTTAAACAAAAGTTGACTTTTAGCACTATTTAATTTTAGGACAATTTTTAATTTTTAGGAAAATTTTTAATTTTTAGGAAAATTTTTAAATTTTAATAAAAAATTTTTAATAGTAGAAAAAATTTTTAATAGTACAACAATTTTAATATTAGCTCACTTTTAATTTTTGCACAACTTTCATATCGCCATATCGCTGGTGTTGCATTCCGATGAGGTACCGATGAAGCTGCTGCCGCTGGACGCCGTGGTTGTGTGTCGCAATAGGCCATTGGAAAAGGTTTGCCATAGTTAAGTTTTTTTATTCAATTGAAATTTTACGAGGAATTCTTCGTATTAATAAAGATGAGCATTAATTGCAGATTTAACAAAATAATTTTAATGATGATATTATTTTATCGTTATTGACGATAATTTAACATAAACTTATGAATAGTTGTAATTTTTTTTCTACGTTTGAGTTTTTAGTTTTCTTATGAATTGTTTATTTAATAGATTTAATATTCTAAGTAGCTAGTGGTTGTTTAAATATTTTTCACGCAAATATTAAAAATATAATTAATAAAAACCGAACAACAAATGTTCTTAAAATCTAGTTTTTTTTTTCTCTTAAAGTTTATTTAATTTTTTATTGGTTTTATTTCTTAAATTTTACACTTTCTTTTTTTTCTTAAACTTATCTTTTTTTTCTAAACTTAATTTTTCTTTAATTTTCTGAACTTAAATTTAATTTTTCAAACTTTTTTTCTTAACTGTTCTTAATTTTTTTTTAAATTATTCTAAACTTCTTCACTAAATTTATTTTTAATTTATTTTCACTTAATTTAATTTTAATTTCGAAGGAGGTTTATCATCAACCTTATATTTCAACAAGCAAAATTCAACTCCCTGTTTAATTTTAAATGTCTTGTTAATCAAGCTAAACTTCTTCATTCATTCCTCTGTAGATAAAAACCGGTTTATTAAACAAACAAAATCACCACCAATTCATTGAGAACATTCATATGCATTCATAATATTCTCTGGTATTTATAACACTCCCACTCATATATGACTATGAGAGCAAGTGAGATCAATACAAGAAAATACGTGGTTTGACCAGTATGATTGCATATGAATGTGTTCATGATTTAATCCAACACAATGAAGAGAAAAAAAACGCCATAAATCAGTTTGCTAAAAATAAAAAAAAAAATGCCATCAACCTATTACCATATAAGGTGTTGTTTACTTGTACATACTTGAACTTGAAAATAATTTCAAGATCAAGGTTATTATTTTTTCTTCTTTCTTATTCTGCCTGTACCAGAAATTCTTTTGCTACAGTGCAGAGCAAAAAGATCACCGTCACAACTCATTCTATTAACGACTCGACTTCTTCTAGATGTTGGTACACCTCCTCCACTTGTTGAATTCATAAGAATTTTATCAACATCATCCATATTTTTTATAAAAATTACACGAGAATTATCTGTTTTTCTTACAAAAACTTTACTTGCTCTAGTAAAAACATATTTATATCCAACTGCTTTTACAGATTTTGCGTATTTAAAAAGCTTCATTGACTCTTTACACAAAAAGTCGTTAATAAAAACATCCTTCATATCATCATCTTCTTTAAGCTTCGATTTCACAGCCATAAATTTTTCTTTTTGAAACTTAGTTGTAAACTTAACAACCACAGATTTTTTTTTATTTGTTTTATCTTTATTATGAATAAAATATGCATCATTAATTTGATCAAGAATAATATCAGCTTCAATCTTGCCAGCTATATCAACAACAACATCAATTGGTCCGTCATTTACACCTACATCAACTCCATTAATAATGCAATCATTTTTTACTCTACCATCATTTAAATATTTTATTGACGAAATGACTTCTTCCCGTAACAAACAATTTTCTCTTTGTAAACATTCAATACTTTTTTTATTAGTGGCAACTCCTTTCAATATACTGTCATACTGAGCTGACATAAACTGCATGGTTTTAGCAAGCTCATCCAGCTGATCTAAATGTTTTAATTTTGTTTTTATTTCTGATAAATCAGTAGCTACAGATGACTTCTCACTACTACCATCACAAAATTGACAATTATACTCAAGAGATTCATCGTTTATAACTTTTTGATATTGTCTTTTATCAAGCTTTGTACATACAGCATGAAAACTTTTCTCACAAGAATCACATTGAATAGAATCGTCGTTATCCAACACTTGCAATTTACATTGAGCACAAATTATCTTTATTTTATTTAAGTTGCGACGATTTTTTCCAGCCATACTCCAATTCGTACACAACAAGAAACCTTTTGCTTATATGCTTTTAAAGCTTGAGTAAATAATACAATACTTTTCTATTAAATTTTAATTTACAAAGTTAAGCAAAAAAAAAAACCCACTCAATTTTTACGACTTTATACACCGGCGTTGCCAGTGTTTAAACAATCTGAAACTGTTAAAAAACCTATATCTAACATTGAGAATATCTCCTTAATATTTCTTTGATTTCAAAAAATTGTATATTGGAATTATATCCCGAATTGATAAAATTTTCTGCAAATTAACTCAAAGAAAAGATTTTTATACCCTATAACACTATGTGGTTTGGTTATAATGACTTTGTGATGCTGTTTGTAACTACCAAAAATATTTGACCTAGACCCATCTTTAATTATACCGATCGGCTCAGAATCACTTTCTCAATCGATTTAGCGAAGTCCGTCCGTCTGTCCGTCTTCCCGCAGTTCTCAATTGCGATTTAGCTTCCTGACACTGTGGTAGTTTGGGTATATGTCGCAATTATTCTGTTTGCTTATATGACGAATTTCATTATACAATCTTTCAACAAACACACTGGCTTATATGTATATATAGTCGTATATAGTCGGTTTTTTACCCGTAATTCAAGATTTTGGAGGTATTTCGTAAATTTCAAGGACAGGATCTTGTTGTATTCGAAAAGACCAATCAGAAAAAAAACATTGCATCCCAGGATTTTTTTCTGTCATACAGAGTTATGATCTTCTTAGTTGACTTTATTATTGAAAAAGAATTGCTGATTCAATTTAAATTAATTTTAAGGATTAATTCTCTTGAAATTCTGCCTTTGTAGCCCTGACTGCAAAATATAACGGATTATAAACAAGATGACATTTAAGTATAAGCTAAGGATTTTTGTTGACTGTTAAATGTAAATAAAGACTAGATGTTTCTTAACAAACTTGTACATATAACAATACTCTTCTTCTTTATTGTATTGCCAAAAATACTATGATAATAACAACCAATGCAGATTTTGGCCCTTAATGCCAAAAAGGTTTTTTACGACTATATATAAATGGCAAGGATGATGTTTTCAATTAACGTGTTAAAAATTAATAAATAATTGCTTAGAATAGCAAGCACAATTCTATATTATTAGAATAATTCCAATAAGGCAGAAGAAGTGTTGAAAGCGAGGGAGGCCCGGAAGGGAAAAAGATACAGAAGGTACTTTACACCTCTAACGTATCAAATATTGATTTGGAAGTAATTACACTTTTTATCCTGAAAAATAGTCGGTTAAAAAATAAAACAAAATTTTTTGTAAAGAGCGTGGCATTAATATCTCTGAAATAATGCTTTCTGACCAAAAGAATAAAGCGAAATATATAACGATGATTGCTTGGACCTATTCGCTCGACCACCAAACAACCGACCAGTCAAGCTAATATCATGAAGTATGAGAAGCAAAATCGACAAGAATAATTGGCAGACAATACTAGGCTTTTTCCCCCACAATAATGCCCCCCTTTCACAAGCATTGTTTCTTTGATTTTCATTCCAGAAATTCGATTTTTAAAACTTTTTGGAAGAAAATAGTTTTAGAGAATGGTCTTCGATCCAACTTTGCTGAGATTATAGTTGAAGTGGTGGACACATGTTTCATCTATGGTTGCGAGCAAACGCGACACCCATCTTGCAGGCAGCTTTCTCATTTCCAAATTTTCAGTGAATATATGATATATATAAGAATTTTTTAAATGTAGTTTATTTGAGCAAGCTCATGTACCTTTAGCCGACGATCATGCAATACCATTTTGTGGATTTTCTTAACCTTATCTGACGCAGCCACCTCGATTGGTCAACCACTATGGTGCACAGTGAAATCGCTTCATACTTTTCCTGGCAAGATGTATAAGGAGAGCTCGGAGAACACTGATATTTAATCCAGAGCCTTTTATCAATTCAATTTAAAAAAATTTAAAGTTTCATCCAAATTGACCGCGCCCATCGTCCCCGCCCATATAAAAGAAAAGATTTTTTGTCGCCCAAAATTTATTTACTTATTTCTTTACCAAAAGTAATGAAATTTGGAACAAGTTGAGGTATATGGAGAGTTTCATGGAAATCATCTACGCCCATCGCCCCCTACCCATATAACCCAAAGATTTTTTGTCGCCCTAAATTTGTATTTCTGTACCAAAAGTCACGAAAATTGACACAAATCATCAATATTATGCAGTGGAGATATCTGGAGAGTATCATCAAAATTGACCACGCCCATCGTCCCCGCCCATATAAACGAAAAGATTTTTTTTCTTCACCAAAAGTCATGAAATTTGTAACAAGTTATCACCGTTATGAAGTTGAAGCATCTGGAGAGTTTCACAGGAATCAGCCACGTCCATCGCCCCCTGCCCATATAACCCAAAGATTTTTTGTCCCCCCAAATTGGTACCAAATTTCACCAAAAGACATGAAAATTGACACAAGTCATCAGTGTTATGAAGTTGAGATATCTAGAGAGTATCATCAAAAATGACCACGCCCATCGCCCACAGCCCTTAGAATTGAATTTTTTTTTCGTCATTAAAAGTTCTGTAACTTGACTCAATTTATCAGTAATACGAAGTAATATATTCTATACCTTCTATAGTCCTTATTTCGAGCTTCTTCTTAAAACACATAAGCCTAAAAGTACCATTTTTATCATTGTTCTTGGAATTACTGCGATGAAATTTCGTGTGATTTTTTCTTTCTATAATTTATGACTTTATTCAACAGTATATAGTATTATCCGAATTATATATATTAAATCAAATTTTTGTTGCAACCAGAACACAAAAATCAATGAAACTCACCTTTTTTGTCCAAGAAAATCTAAAAACACTGACTTTTGTGAGTGCCAACCTGAATATATATTAAACTGTTATCGAATTATTTTTTTTCTCAAAATTAATGTTGAAATACCGTATTTTTCAAGTATATGGCAAACAGAAATTATCTACCCGGACCATTGAAATACATGAAGATGCGAGGCAGTTAGTGCAGAGTTTCGTTTAGGTGATTTTACAGCGTCGTTTTGAAAAAAAAAAATTGTATTCTAGAAAAAAATTATGTTGCATTTCTTTTAGTTAAGCAATTCTCTATAAAACTTCATCATTACATTTTTGATATTTTGCACCCGAAAAACGGACTTTTGCCAGCAAAAATCTCCTGCCAGCCAATATTTTATAGTCATAGACGAAGGAGCAGACTCTTACAGAGTAAAATCTAGCTCGGCTTTAACATTGGTCCTTTCGAATGAAAGTATTGAATTACATAACGGTGACTAATTTTTTCCATGTTTGAATATTGACTGAGATCGTTTACTTTTCAGGGCTCCAAAAAAGGTGGCGTCTTGAAACTTAAGGCATATTTTTTATAAAGTTGCCACTTTTCACCAAAGTAATTTTTTAAATACTACCGCCATGAAAACAAGATCTAAATCTCTCTCATATTTGAGTTAAATAGTTGATTTTAAGCAAGAATTAAAGTAATGGATAGAAGGAACATAAAGATCAAAAATATATGAGAATAAATAAAGTTTTTAATGATCATAGGAATTTGTAACTATCGATTTTGTTTAAAAATTATAACAAATTCAAAAGAAACACAAACTTTTTTAGCTGCTTTCATATAACTCAAATATTAGCTAGCGAATATAATTGGAATTGTGCAATTTTTTATCCACATACGAGTTAGTCAAACCAACTAAAGTTTTTCCCAATTACGCTTACTCCATATTGGCATTAATTCCAATTTTTTTTTAGTATTTTCTAAAATAAGTAAAATTAGTTTTTCCAATTTGAAATGACTAAAGTCACTTTCAAAATATACAAAGCAAGTCACAGTTTTTGGTAATTTGCAAAAACAAACAAGCAAAACAGCAACAAATCAATCTAAAAGATATGATTTTTCTTATCCTTCTATTTTGACTTTTAGAAAAATTACTTTACTTAAAGAAATCATCACAAAAACCATGTATGTTGACATTTCGGTATCATCACTCTTAATATAAAAAGAGCAAAAGAAAAAAAAAAACAAACATAAACACCCATATGTAAACATAACATCACTACTGCACTAACAACCATTAGTAAAAATAGATTGAGGGAAAGAGAAAAAATGTTGACAAAACGTTAAAAACATACAGGCTCATTAATCAACCTGTCTACGAGAAGAAAATAAAACTAAATGTACGAGTTTATCTAACAAAAAAATAACTTTAGATAACAAAAAAATTAAGAAAACCTTTAGGAATTCTTCTAAACATTTCATTGGGAGATTTCAAAATGAAACAAATAAACTTTTGGCTTAGAATAATATGTGTTTAATAGCAAAAAATAAGACAAACAGTAAAAACTACGAAAAACCTTCGTTTGGGTGTTGACATGTATAAATTGTTGTAGGGTTTTATTCTTGTTGCTTCTTCGCCAACCCGTATTTATTGTCTTTATAAATTGTGATGTGATAACAAACAACAACAATAACATTGAACGTTTAGATTTTGTGGATATTGACCATGGGCTAAAAAGATCTGAAAACATTTTAAATCGTCATTTGATTTATTGTTCGATTTGAAAGCAACAACAAAAAATGGTAAATGTTATTAAGGAGAATATAAAAAAGGGAACGAGTCTTTAGTAATGAAGGAAAATGATTTATTAGCGGATGATATGCCGGGGATTGAGATACAGCAATAAATACAACTGTTGGTCAGTTTAGAAATATTACATTTATTATAATGTAAAAATTTCTTTAATATATATTTAGAGTTATTGGTTTGTTTATGGTTGTTATTAAATTATTATTCGATACAATGCGTTTGTCTTATACTTGTTGTTATAACACACAAAATGTTAATCATACGTGCGGTGTACATTAAATTGAAATAACTACCAGTGCTGTCAACTCTTGGATGAAGAAACGCACCATAAGTTTTATAAATAGGGATAAAAAAGGCAACAATTTAATAAATTAAGAGTAAAAACCCGCCGCCCAAACAAAATATTAAGAAAAATTCAATATTCAATTCAATTCAATGTTTAAGTAGTTTAATTATTTTTTTTTAGATAATTTTATTATTATTAATATGCAATTTTCTCTTGTAAGTCTAAACAAAGAATAGTTTTTATAACGAACTTCGATTTTCTGAACATTTCATTAGAATTTTTTAAATTGTGGATTTATATCAAGAAAAATCCGTTTATGTGTTTTAATGTTTGTTAGGCCAACTTCGATTTTACTTAAAATATTTCAATCATTTTGAAAATTTGTAATAAAAAATTTTATATCGCTATTTTTGTTAAAAATATTATCAACATAACATGGCGACAAATTTCGTAATATCTTAAAAGTTTTTTCCTAACTTGTAGTCGTAATGTAAATTATTTTTTTTATTCCATGAAGTTATTTACGGCGCTGAATACTTAGGCCCCAATGAACAAATGCCCCCAAAAAATGCACTTACGTCCCAAAAAATTTGTATGAGTTTTGGGGCACAAGTTCATTGTGATGTGTAAACATCTATACGCGCAGGGGGGTAAATTTCTATTTCACAATACAATAAAAAAAACAGCGTAACTTGTGAGCGTAAGACAAAATGGGTGTGACTTATGATTGTATTAGTGAAACAAATTTGATATGTAATTACCTCTTTGTCGCTGTTGAAAAATAAAAAATTAAAAATATAAATGAAAAATGGAAAATAAAAACGAAAAATTAATAATAAAAAATTAAAAATTAAAAATGAAAAATAAAAGATGAGAAATGAGAAATGGAAAATAAAAAATTCAAAATAAAATATTAAAAACGAAAAATGAAAAATGAAAAACGAAAAAATTAAAATGAAATATTAAAAATGAAAAATTAAAAACGAAAAATTAAAAAGAAAAATAAAAAATAACAAGTAAGAAAATTATAGTCGGTCTAGGACGACTATACGATACCCTATACCATGCGTTTAGAGACCCTATCTCTCAGGCCCAACTAACTGGATATAGAATATAAGCATAAACCAAATTTGAGTGGGATTTTTATTAATTTTTTCGGCTGCAGATATGAAAAAGTTCATATCGGATGCTATATCTATATGGGGACTAGGCCCAAAAATGGACCGATCCTGACCATGTTTGGTAAAGTCTCTTGTATTTTGCAAAAATATATACAAACAAAATTTGAGAAGAATCAGTGCAATATTTTTGTTTTTTGATAGATTTAAGTGAAGATCGGGAAGCAGCTCTATATCGGGCCTATGACTAAGAGTTGTCCAATAGGGATCATTTTTGGACTACTGATTAATGGATGTAATATATACATAAAAACCCAATTTGACTAAGATTTGTATGATAATTTGGATCTTATGGCAATATATGTTGATTTCATAGGGGTCATTTGTATGGTGGCTAGGTCTGAACATGGACCGATTCCCACCAACAGCGTTCATTCCATGGCCGATAAAAGATCAAATGCCAAATTTCGTCAAAATATTTTAATATTTGCGACCTGCAGTTTGATTACAAGCTTTACATGGACACACAGACGGACGGACGGACGGACATCGTTAAATCGAATCAGATAGTGATTCTGATTCGATCGGTATAATTAAAGATGGGTGTAGGTCAAATATTTTTGGTTGGTACAAACAGCAGCACAAAGTCATTATACCCAAACCACATAGTGGTATAGGGTATAAAAAGTGAAAAATGAAAAATGAAAAATAAAAAATAAAAAATAATAAATAAAAATAAAAAAAAAAATAAAATTAAAAATAAAAAAAAAAAAATGAAAAATGAAAAATGAAAAAATGGAAGAATTAAAAATGAAAAAAAAAAATTAAAAATTAAAACGAAAAATCAAATAAAAAACGAAAAATTAAAAATAAAAGATGAAAAATTAAAAATGAAAAACGAAATATGAAAAATAAAAAATTAAAAACAAATAAAGAAAAATGAAAAATAAAACATAAAAAATGAAAAAAAGGAAAATAAGAAATGAAAAATGAAAAACGAGAAAATGAAAATGAAAAATTAAGAATTAAAATAAAAATTAAAAACGAAAAATAAAAAATGAAAAATAAAAAAATAAAAAATAAAAATTAAAAATAAAAATGAAAAATGAAAAAAGAAAAAAAGAAAAATGAATAATGAAAACGACAATTTAAAAATCAAAAAAAAAAAAAAATCAAAAATGAAAAATAAAAAATTAAAATAAAAAATGAAAAATAAAAATGAAAAATAAAAAATGAAAAATGAAAAATAAAAAATGAAAAATTAAAAATTAAAAAGGGAAAAATAAAAAATGAAATTTAAAAATGAAAAATGAAAAATGAAAAAATTAAAAATTAAAATGAAAAATGAAAAATGAAAAATTAAAAATGAAAAATTAAAAATGAAAAATTAAAAATAAAAAATGAAGAATGAAAAATAAAAAATGATATATGAAAAAAAATAATAAATAAAAAAATAAAAAATAAACAATTTAAAGTGAAAAATGAGAAATAAAAAAGAAAAATAAAAAATGAAAAATAAAAAATGAAAGTTGGAAAATGAAAAAAGAAAAATTAGAAATGAAAACTAATAAATGACGAACGAATAATAAAAAATGGAAAGTGCAAAATGAAATTATGAAAAATAAAAAATGGAAAATTAAAAATGAAAAATGAAAAACGAAAAATGGAAAATAAAAAACGAAAAATTAAAAATTAACTGTTTGAAATAATAACAACAATTGTTTTTATATTAGCAGAGTCCCTGCAGTTGATTGCTATAAGTGATACACAGATGACGCTTTCTGTTTGATTTTAAAAAAGTGTCATAAAAAATCTTTAATTACTATATGTTTAAACATCTCCCCTGTGATCGGACTCACATGATTTTTTTTTTTAATCCAATTTGAAATATTTTTACAAAACGCAAAAGAAAGTAAGCTATACACTATACCCGTTTTGGGCTATTTTTCTATGTGTTGTTGTTTAATTTACTTTTGTATATTTTATTTCGCAAAAAAGTAATGGAATCTCTTTGCAAATCGAAGGAATCAGAACTAAAGCATGGTTTTCACTATGTCATATAAACTGACAACAAACAATTGCCTCAACTGACATCACGTAATTTTCTTTTAATTACGCTTGCATTACATCTTATAAACTAAGAACAAATCCGGCTGTCAAACAAAAACAAATTACCAACATGTTGGCAATTTCACTTTTGATGTCAAACATTGCCAGTGGTTGCAAATGACAAGACATTACAACCCGTTTTCATAGAACTGACAATAATTGACAAATATTGACAATGAAAATGAAACAGTGAAAACCAGGCATTACACACATTTAACCAGCGCTGAACACGAACGTAAAGTAATTATTTGATGGATGCGACGGCGACGACGACGACGTTTAAAATTATTCCGCAACATTGCTTTAAGCACATATGTGTGTGTGTGTGTGTGTGTGTTTGTGTGGTGGCACAATTTGGATGGATCAATAGGTAATTTTATTGTACATACATTGTACGTAAATGAAATTTTTCTCATAAGGTTTTTGCGGCGCTGAGCTGTGTTCCGCACAGGTTTGGCAGCCACACCAGTACCGCTCAGTTGTCGTCAACTTATTTGTAATGGCCGGAGAAAAATACACATATATTTTCGCAGATCATTCCGATATTTTTGCATTTGCGGGTATGATGGATAAGCATGAAATGGCTATGCAAATATAGACTTTAAAAATGCGTTTATTTCACAGGACGACAAAAAAATATATTCATACAGAGAGAGAGAAAGCAAGCAGTATGCAAAATTTTCAATTTTGACACAAAATTCATTAAATTATTAAAAATTATAAAAAAATGTTGAAGTATGAACTTGGGGCGTAAGTTCATTTTTATTTGGTTTTTTGAAAAATTGGGGCATTTACTCATTTGTTTTGGGACCTTTTTTTAATTTTGCGGCATTTGTTCATCTTGAACCTATGTCTCAAATTTTGGGGCATTTTTAATTTTTTGGGGTATTTGTTCATTGCGGCCTAGGTACTCAGCGCTATTATTTGCAATAAAAGTATTAACAGCACTGAAAAATGGGCTTAGTTTGCATTTGATAGACAATTCTAAAATCATAAAATAATTACTGAAAAAAACAAATCTATGGTTTTGAAAAGAGGCACCAAAAGTACTGTTAAAAATAATGTAAATACTAGTTCCGTTTATAAAGCGTAAAAAATTAAAAATATAATATTAAAATAAAGCTACATTCGAATCTGTGTGGTTTATGTTTGTTCGAAACAAAAAATACGTAATAGAAAAATATTCGTGTAGATAACGAAATATTAAAACGAACACAGTCATGATTGTGTTGGGCACCGTACAAAATTTAAAAACACACATAATTGATATGAAAATAAAAATATGTATTGGCTGCTTTAGAACAGAACATTGTGTGTTTCATGAGTGTATTTTCTGAACCTTGCTTTTAACTCATACTCTCTGTCTTTTTGTCGTGGGTCAACTCCATTCCCCCTTATTATCCAATTTATCTGAAGCCTGGCCTATAGTTTTGTTGTGACCACAGATTAATTTTGGGGTAGTCACGCGCAGTAACGCATAGTCACGCACTGTCATGGAGTGATCTAAATGTCATTTCCCCTCATCCGATCGATCTGAAACTTAGTCCATACACTTGCTGTGAAAAAAAGATTAACTTTGACTTAGTCACGCACAATCACGCATGGTCACGCCCAGTCACGGAGAGATTTAAGCATATTTCCCTTCATCCATTCAATCTGATACTTGGTCGATATACTTGCTGTAAAGAAATATTAACTTCGACATAGTCACGCACAGTCACGCATAGTCACGCATATTCACAGAGTGATTTAAAACCCATTTCCCCTTATCCGATCGATCTGAAACTTGGTCGATAGACTTGCTGTGAAAAAATATTAGCTTTGTCACGCAGAGTCACGGAGAGATTAAAACCTCACTTCTCCTCATCCGATCGATCTGAAACTTTGTCCATAGACTTGTTATGGCCATAGATTGATTTTAAGATAGTCACGCAAAGTCACGCACTGTCACGGAGAGATTCAAAACTAATATTTATAAAGAAAAAGAGTTTTAATATAAGCTTCGTTTTTATGGGTTAGATTATTTAAGAAGTATGAACGGCTTTTTTTAACCATATGTGCTTTTTTCAGATAACGAAAGTTGTGTTTTGCTCCATATTCTACAAGGGTAATTTCTAAACAAATTTAGTTTTAAAAAAGTAATATCTTAAGAAAAGCTACTTTTTAAAAAAGGTATTTTAAAAAATATTTTTTTTAAGAAAGATGATTTTTAAGTAAATGTATTTTTGAAAGAAAATGTTCTTTTCGAAATAAGTACTTTTTATAATAAAGTTAGTTTTTTATTAAAAATTTACTTTAAAAAATGGTTTGTTTAAAAAAAATTGTTTAAAAAGTATTCTTAAAAAATATATATTTTCAGAAAAAGGTACTGTTTTTATAGGCCAAAAAAAATTTACTTTAAAAAAGGGTACTTTAAAAAAAGAATACTTTTTAAAAAAAGGGAACATTATTAAAATAAGGGTACTATTTAAAAACAAGGGTACTTTTTAAAAATGGTACTGTAAAAACGGGTGCCTTGAAAACAGAGTTCTTTTTTAAAAACAGGTACTTTTTTCAAAAATGGTAATCTTATATATGAAAAAAATTTATGAAAATTAAAGTCAGTCCGTCTGGCCGTTCTATCCGTTCGTCCTTCTGTCCATCTGTGTGTCCATGTAAACCTTGTAATCAAAATGCGAGCACAGATCGTAAATATGAATATATTTCGATGTCATTTGGTATGTAAACTTTCGTCAGCCTAAGGATGAACGCTATTGAAATTGGTGATATATGGTTGATGTTCAGACCTAGTCCCCATACAAATGACCCCTATGAAATCGACATAAATTGCCATAAGATCCCAATTATCATATAGATCTCAGTCAAATTGGGTTTGTATGTGTTTATTATATCCATTAATCAGTAGTCCAAAAATAATCCCTATAGGACAATTCTTAGTCATAGGCCCCATATAGAGCTGCTTCCCGATCTTAACTTAAATTTTTTAAAAAAACAAATATATTACACAGATTTTTCTCAAATTTGGTTTGGTATATTTTTTCAAAATATAAGCGACTTTACTAAATATGGTCAGGATCGGTCAATTTTTCGACCTAGTCCCCATATTAATATAGCACCCGGTATGAACTTTTGCATATCTGCAGCCAAAAAAATTAATAACAATGCCACTCAAATTTGGTTTATGCTTATTTTCTATATCGAATTTGTGGACCGAAGAGATAGGGTCCCTAAACCATTGTATAGGGCATCGTATAGTCGGTCTAGACTGACTATAATTTTCTTACTTGCTTTTGATTATTTTGCATTGTAAAATCTTTGAAATTTTTGTATTTTTTTATTTTTATTTTTTGTTTTTTTATTTTATCTATAATATTAATACGCTGGGCCATCTTTCCCCGATTTTTTGTTCTACCGTTTGTTACGGATTTTCTTTTTTTGGCGTATAAATACAACCCTGCCTCCAATTATCCGATTACCAAAAAATGCAACCCTGTATGGTCAACATGGTTAATTTTCGTTATAATAGCGTTTGTTTTATGGCACGATAATCCCGTTATATCCTTTGACCAATGGGATCGTGACAAATAGCAAGAAAAAAAAAATTAAGAAGAAAAGGAGAGACAAAAGTAGGTATAAAAAAGAAGACACGCGGCGTCTGGTTATCAGTTGACAGTAATGGGATCGTGCGGTCGAAATACTCTGGAAGAATTACCGGAAAAGTAACTAATTAAAAGTTTGTGTTGAAAAATTTAAGAACTTAAAAACTGAACTTGGAATATAAAATAAAAAAATTTGTGGAAATTTTGAATTTTACCAGAAGGATTAAAGAAAATGTAAAAGCAATAAAAGCTTGCACTGCAAAGGAATTAAAAACTGAAAATAAAAAGTGGTAAAGTTTGTGAAAATGATGCATTCAATTGAAGAATTAACAAAAGGCACAATAATTAAGAATTGTAATGTAAATATAAAAACTGAAAAGACAATATAAAGTAAAGTTTTTGAAAATTATGTATTTATTTGAAGAATTAATGAAAATGTAAAATAGTTAAAACCTAAACTGTTAATATAAGAACTGAAAATAAAAAGTAGTAAAGTTTATGAAAATTCTGTGGCCACAAGGAATAACAGCTAAACTCGAGTTAGGACAAAGTAGAGTTATTACTACTGTTGTATTCACTGTATTCAAATGCACTACCACACAAAATTTTATCATCGTAGCTCAAAAAGTGAGTATTTTATACCTAAAAAACTAAACAGCTAAAGTCGAAATTTTGCTCGTATGATTTTGGAATAACAGCCTATTGCAATTAGCTTCAATATTTAAAAAAAAAAAAAGTTTCTTAAGTAGAATTAGGATTTTATTCCAAACAGTGCCGTGCGTGTATTCAGACGTAAAATGTCTGCTTAACTCGAGTTTAGTCATTATTCCGTATGTTAAATTGATAATTCTTCAAATTAGGAATAACAACCAAACTCGAGTTTAGTCATTATTGAGTTTTTTTCGAGTTTCCAGTAAAAGACAAAGTCGAATTTGTCGTTATTCCAAATGTGAAGAATAATATGTTCAAGGCCTAACTCCACTTAAGTTATTTTTTACAAGTTGAATTGAAAAATCCTTCATGCTAAGTTAAATTTAGTCGTTTTTCCGTAACAGGTTTTCAGTTGAAGCATTTCTAAAGTAAAGTTAAGTTCATTTTCCAAATTTTGTGTGCAGTTCAATAAAATCTTAAATCGAATTTGGTTGTTCAGTGTAATAGTTTATACAGAAAAGGATATCAGGATGTCTAACCGTGCAAAAAAAATGTTAGAGTTAGCAGTAAAAAAAAAATTCAGAAGTGTCATCGAGCGTTCAAGGTAAGTTTTAAATAATATATTTCCTTATGATGAAACGTTAAAATTAATTTTTAAACTTAAACTTTATAATGGAAACAAACTCGAGTAATTATTTTGTTATTCAAAATGTTGAAAGGCAGTATCAAATTGATACAGATATTCAAAGTAAGTTTAACTTTATAAAGTATGGTTCTACATACCATCTTAACAAAAAAGATTTTTAAATTTTTTATAGACGACATGAGGAATAAGGAATTCAGTTTGAAGCAATAGTCTAATATTTCTCTAAGACATCAACCTGATCCCACAACAGTGTTTTTTTTTTGCAGACGTTTTATGAACCCGTAGTTCAAAATGAGACCAAATCCTCAATCAACGGATTTGATTTTGACTTAAATAATATATTAAAAGGTATAGTTTTATATGAGTTCATATATTAACATCTGTCTTGTCTCCTATGGAAACTATGTGCAACAAATTATGAAAGCATCTTTTGCAGGTTCAAATTCAGGAAACAAAGAAGAGTTGTTTATAACTGAAATTTTTGAGTCAATTAACAATGATTCATCATTATCTGAAAATTGTGATGACTCCGTCAAAGATCCAGACTATTGTGGTACATCGAGTAATGATAACGCCGTAGTTAAAGAGTTTCAGCTTTCTTCAAGTGACACTGAAGGAAGTGCGTTTGAATCAGACTTTGAAATGAGGTTACTGGAGCAACGAATGGAAAATGAGTTACAAGCGGAATCAGGTAAAAATAAGAAGATCATTCGCCAAAAATGTCGTAATAGTGGTCAGACGTACAAAACATTATCTGGAAAAGTCATTAAAGAAAGAGTTTGCAAGCCTTTTGATATTTGCCGATTCAATTGCAAAACAAAGGTTAATTTTGAGGCCTGCAAGATGTTATTTAATCACTATTGGTGTCACTAATGAATATTAATAGCAAGAAATGTGATACTGTACTGAACTCTACTGCCAGAAAAAGGCAACGGGAGAACAGTGTAGAATATTCTTTAAGCGTGGACGGAAAAACAATAAGTGTATGTCGTAGACACTTTACCCAGTGCTTTGGTGAGACTGAAAGTTTCCTGAAAAGTGTAATACGCAAGAAAGTTGCATGTCCAACCATGTCAATAAAAAATTCTCGTGGGAAATCATCACCACCAAGTAAAATAAATTCAGAAAAACTGGAGGAAATTGCAAACCATATCAATAAATTCCCAGCCTATGAGAGTCATTACACTAGACGAGATACCAGCCAAAAATACCTGAGCTCTGACTTAACGATTTCAAAAATGTACCAACTCTACACTGATGAAGCCCTAGCTCCTGTAAGCCTTTCAAAATACTCGTAAGTATTTAGGAGCATGAATTTAAAATTCAAATCACCGCAGCTAGACACTTGTTCTACCTGTGACAAGTTTGAAATGAAAATTAAGTGTGCCATTGAAACAGAAGAAAAAAGTAAGTTTAAGGAACTGAAAATGCAACACGTTGAAAAAGCAGATACTGCTTAAAATTGCAAACGAGCTGATAAAAAGGCTGCAAAGGATAACAAAAATACCAAGGCATTTGCATTTGACTTGCAGCAATGTTTACCTACTCCCTTTCTAAGAAGCTCAATTAGCTTTTACAAGCGTCAACTGTGGACGTACAATCTTACAGTTCATGACTTAGAAGACGACTCAGTTCAGTGTTTCATGTGGCATGAAGCTATTGCTCGTAGAGGTGGTAACGAAATCGCGTCTTGTGTTTATAGACAATTAAATATGATTGACAAAAATGTGACTAAAATATGCTTTTATAGCGACTCCTGCACTGGACAAAACAAAAACTCTCATGTGTCTTCAATGTTCATTATTTCGTGCATAATAATCCACATATTGAGTTAATAGATCTCAAGTTTTTGGAACCAGGGCATACACATATGGAGTGTGACTCGGATCATGCTCTAATTGAACGCAAGAAGAAAAAATCTAATGTTGAGATTCAAATTCCGAGGGACTGGTATCAGTTTGTAAGATCCGTTCATCGAAAAATGAATGTAGTTGAAATGAGAGAAAAACATTTTCTTAATTTCTCGGAATTATTGAAAACGAAGTTTATTTGGAGACGTTGCAATGAAAACGGTGACAGATTCATTTGGAACGAAGTGCGATGGCTTCGTTATACGAAAGATATTTCTTCTATTTTTTATAAAACCTCTTTAGATGTCGAAGAGCCATTTAAGGTACTCAAAATAGGCAAAAGAGGAGTTTATTCTATCAGCAATAGTGATTTAAAAGCAATAAGTATTATCCCAGCTATATCACATAAAAAAAAAAAAAATATCTTCTGGATATGCTAAGTCTTATCGATCCAGAATTTCACGCTTTTTATAGAAATCTTAATGAGAATTCAAATGAACCTGATAATATTCATCCAGATTTGGTAGATGAAGAGCAAGATGTCAATGTTTAGCTATTTCTGAATTTTTATAAACATTTCGTATTATAAATTTTATTTTAAGATAATCTTGCAAGTGGTCATTTGTATAACAGATTATTTTATATTTTAAAACGTTTCATTAATTTTTAATCTTATTAACTGAATTTCTTTTTTATATTTTGATTTAAACATGACAAACATATGGGTCTGACGTATGTATATTTTTATGTTCCTTAATTAATTCTAATCACAGCAACTGAAGTACAAATATACATATAACAATTTTATAATCCTTATAAATAAAAAAATTAAAAAAAAACTTTCTATATCTAACTAATAACTTTTTATTCAGCAAAAGTAACAAAATGAAAGTGCATAATAGCTAAAGTCAATTCATTAAGTTTGGTATAACAGCTAAAGTCGAGATAAGACTTAGAAATTTTTAGAAACGAAAAAGGAAAAGAAGCTTAACAATTTGTTTTGCTTATTTCTCTTAAGTTAGCTGCTTTTTCATTATGAATTGAATTGCAAATTAAAATATAATAAAATTGCTAACATCGAGCTTTCAAATATTAGCTTAATCTTAATTCCCTGATTTCAGGCACCAATTTCAAACTTAAAAATGCTCTGCTGAAAACTTCTCAAAATAGAGTTTAGCTGTTATTCCTTGTGGTAACAGAATTATGCGTTTAATTGAAGAATTAACGAAACTGAAAAAAGTTTAAAAGTTGAACTGTAAATATAAAAACTGAAAAGAATGGAAAGCAAAACACAAAAAAAAGAACATTTGACAAACACCATTTTGATTCTAAACTGAAATAAAAAAATGTACCTATAATTTAACAATCGTATAATAATTTAACAATCGTATTTGGTGAACTTAAACGTCGTTCCAGTTTGATATGCTCAATCAGAAGTGATATAAAAGCTCTGCAACTTGTAAAAGCCAAGAAGGACAAAACACGATGGAGCTAATTCCGCAGCAGTGCAGCCATTACCGACTAACTACCACCACAGCGACGGCGTCTCAGCGTAAATATATTAAAAAAAAAAAAAAACACGAAAAAGCTTAAGTTAAATTTTTTCATACTTACCTATATATATATATATATATTACATTTATCCTATTACTATTACCAAAAATCAAAAAAAAAAAAAATTAATTACCTTACCTTTTCCATATACTTACCACACCTTATGTTTAAAACCAAACCAAACAAGTAAGAAAATTATAGTCGGTCTAGACCGACTATACGATACCCTATACCATGCGTTTACAAACCGTATCTCTTAGGCCCAACTAACTGGACATAGAAAATAAGCAAAAACCAAATTTGAGTGGGATTTTTATTAATTTTTTTGCCTGCAGATATGAAAAAGTTCATATCGGATGCTATATCTATAAAGGGCCTAGCTCCAAAAATGGACCGATCCTGATCATGTTTGGTAAAGTCTCTTGTATTTTGCAAAAATATATACAAACAAAATTTGAGAAGAATCAGTGCAATATTTTTGTATTTTAATAGATTTAAGTGAAGATCGGGAAGCAGCTCTATATGGGGTCAAAGGGATCATTTTTGGACTACTCATTAGTGGATGTAATGAACGCATACAAACCCAATTTGAGTAAGATCTATATGACAATTTGGATCTTATGGAAATTTATGTCGATTTCATATGGGTAATTTGTATGGGGGCTAGGTCTGAACATGGACCGATTCTCACCAATTTCAATAGCGTTCATCCCACGGCCGATAAAAGCTTATATACCAAATTTCATCAAAATATATTCATTTTTGCGACCTGCAGTTTGATTACAAGCTTTACATGGACACACAGGCGGACGGACGGACGGACGGACGGACATTGTTAAATCAACTCAGAAAGTGATTCTGATTCGATCGGTATAATTAAAGATGGGTCTAGGTCAAATATTTTTGGTTGTTACAAACAGCAACACAAAGTCATTATACCCAAACCACATAGTGGTATAGGGTATAAATAGAATCATTTTAGACCCTTCCATGTATTTCCATTCCATTTATAAAATGACCAAATTACTTACTATTAAATAAAAGTTATAATTATACATCTAACATGATGAAACTCTAATTTTTTTATTTGAGATGAAGGTTAACAAAGAGCAGGTATGTGTAAATAGAGTATCGACGAATACCGCAGTTCCCCTACTTTGGAAAAATTTCAGTATCGATTCCTCTCCTCACTTACTACATTTAGCAAATTAATTTCTACTTTTTTTTCTCTGTTTTTGGCTTTTACATCTGAAAGGCAAAAATAAAACTTTTTTTATGTTTACGCGGCGACAAATTAGGGTCAAGAACCAAACCAACATGGCAGAGCTAGCCGGACCATCTCTTATGCCTTTCACTTCCCTTTTATTTTTTTCAAACTAAGTTTGTTGAATGATAAATAATTTGTTGTCGAATTAGACCGCGCGTAACACGTTTTATCCCGCTTTTGACCAAACGTATATTATTTGAAAGGCATTTCTTTTTAGCTGTTCACCAGATTAACAGATTTGTAAATTTTTTCCTTTATTTGGACTAAATTGCATTTATAGTTGCTAAACCACATAGTGGTATAGGGTATAAAAATACAACGAACTGTTCACAAAATATGATGGTATTTTGTATTTTAATACAAATGCCAAATGCCAAATAGAGTTGTTTAGAAGTTGTATATTTATTACCACTTTTTTTGTATTATAAACCAATGTGCAGATTGACAATAACTTTCTGAGTTCGTTTTTAGTTTTAATTTTTTTGAATTCCAAGCGGAGTGGTTGCGAATATGATGGCTAGCTTTTCAAAGTTATGTGCTGTTTGTCAATATAATTTTTATATGGTGGGTTTATAAAGTGTTGCCTCGGGTGTTTGTGGTCATTTTTTTATTCTAACAAAATAAAAATACAAAGTGAAGATTTAGAGGTAAAAAGTAGACCATATAAACAACGTTGCGGATTAAATTCTGGGCACTACATTTAATTCGATAAGAATTATTTTTAAACAACAATTCTTATCTTAACATATGCTTAGGTGCAAAAGAGATTGATTGTTCATTGCAACTTTAGAATAAAAAAAAAATAAATCAAATCACTATATTAAATTAATATTAAATTATTCTTATGTATATGCTAAACTACACAATAAAATCCATTTTACAAAATTTGCAAATTTTAAACAAAAGAAAATACAACTTTTATGCCTTTCATATCTTATTAAAACTTTGTTCGCCACTCAATATTGTACGAATGAACGATTACTTGTTTGAACACAAATATACTCGAATGTATGATTGAGCATGACTGGAGCAACGTATGCAAAATTATGCATGCAAACATACTCGTACTCTACTGGCAGCACGACCAAAAACCAACCATTTACCCAATTTCTTGTATTACTTTCTATAACAATGGCAACAAAAAGTAAACGTTGGATATAACTTGGAATATAACTCAACCAGATTGAAATGGCATACACATCATTGAGTTTTGAGGAACGGAAAGGTTAGACGAAAAACGAAAAAATAAACAAAACTATCAAAAAAAAAAAAAACTTAACTGCAATGCGGCTAACTAAAAGTTGTTAGAGTTCCCTATACGATTTTAAATATAGAACGTACGTTAGTGTATTCGAAGTTCTAAGAAAGAAGATTTCAAATTGCAACGGCAGCACGTCAAATGCAGTAAACAACCAACCAATTGTTGGTTTGTGTAATGTACACTGTCAGTCAGGCATTCGTTGCGTCATTCGCTGAAACGTAAACACACAAAAATACGTATGGAACAACAGTTCTATGACGTACATATATGCAGTAAAACTTTAGTATTAGTGTGTGTGTGTATGTGTGTATGCAAGTGTATTTGAGTGTTTACATAAAATAAATAATACAATTGAAAAAAAAAACTTACTGTTACAGATGCGACTGAAAAGTATCATTCACTGCAATTCAAATTCTCCACAAATGTTTAAATTTATATACCCGTTACACCGGATACTAAAACTGCTTAGTAAAATAAAGAATTTTGTTTCGAAAAATAAATCAAATTTAATAGTAATTTAAAAAATTTTATGCTCTTTGATTTTAAACACTTGTCACCTTCACACCACTGTACTATGATCTCCCACCCCACTTTTCTTGTCCAAAATTAAAACAAATTAAAAAAATACTTTTTGGGCAAAATTTAAGTTTATTTTATAAATTTTAGAGGAAATAAATAAGTAATTTTATTATTTTCTATAAAAATAAAAATCTTATTTTCGATCTTTATCATTTTAATGATTGAGTTTGAAATTGATTGAGTTTGAATGGTTTTTGCTTTATTTAAAGTAAAAACATTTGATCTTAAGCCTGAATAATTTCAAATTCAGTCATAAAAACATTAACCCTTAAATGCACATTTTTAAATTATTAAATTAAATTAAATTATATACACTTAATTAATTATCTACACTTGTGCTCACATAATTAATTCACTAGTATGGTACTCGATATTATTGTCCAAAATACGTAAACCCTTTTTTTAAATTCTAATATAATTTTTTTTTTTATTATTCTTATATGTTAGCAATCAATTTACAGTGAAATTAAAAATTAAAAAATTTCGGTTATTTCCAAAAAAAATAAAAAACTTGGAAATTAGCCAAAAAGA
Source organism: Cordilura impudica (assembly GCA_963682025.1). Taxonomy (NCBI): domain Eukaryota; kingdom Metazoa; phylum Arthropoda; class Insecta; order Diptera; family Scathophagidae; genus Cordilura; species Cordilura impudica. Next base: position 56,916,750 of record OY821521.1, read on the forward strand.
ACTGCTCACATAATTAAGTCATCTGAAAAAGAAATGGTTGAAATTGTAGAAATAAGTAATAAATTTTGTCGAGAGTCCCATTTTTTCATTAGCTTACCTCAATATTGAGTAGGATAACCTTTTTGCTTCAATACTGTGGATCATCGCTTTGTCATCCTAGCTACAAGAGAAGCGTTCTGGCCTGGAGTGATTTTGTGCCACTCCTCTTGGATAACTTTCCATAACATGTACTTATTTGTCGGTTTTCGTGCTGCAATGACTCGTTTTATTATGCCCCACAAGTTCTCGATAGGTTTTAAGTCGGGACTCTGCGGCGGCCATTCCAGAAGCTTGATGGACTATGTTGCCAACCACGACTTAACAACCTTCGAACAATGCTTCGGGTCATTATCGTGTTGGAAATTCCACGCAAGCGGTAAATTGTCAGCATATTCGGTGGCCAAATTTTCCTTTGGTATATTCTTATATATTTCCCCATTCATTATACCGTCAATCATGACTATAGGACCCACCCACACCGAATGCGGTAAAGCAACCCCACACCATCACTGATGAGCCACCGTGTTTCACTGTTTTTTTGGTATATTTTGCATCCAATTCCTTAAGTGGAGGACGTCGCACAAATGGTCTACCATCATTTCCAAAAACATTAAACTTCGATTCGTCGCTCCAAACAATTAAATTCCAAAAATTTGGGCCTTTAGAAAGATGGAAGCCAACGGAAACCAAGGAAACCAACGGTTTCTTCCTGTCCATTAGTCCATGCAAATTGTTTTCTTGCAAACGTCGTTTTATGGTCTGCGACGAAACATTTACGCCATAATCCGTTTCCATTTGAGCTCAGATTTGCGACGAAGTTAAAAAGGATCAGTTTTACTCAGGTTTGCAATGCGTCTATCAGAGCTGTGAAAAACTGCAATCAATTGGCATTGAAATCAAAGTGATTTCAACCAAACTGATTTCATTCTTTGATTTCAAAATGATTTCAGATTTCAAAATGAAATCTTGTCAAAATTGCAATATTTCGTATTGCAATCATTATGAAATCATTTTTTTAGAAATCATTGATTGCAATTAATTTAATCAATTTAATCAATTAATTTAATCAATTCGATTGCAATCAAATTTTTGTTGAAATCATGCGATTTCAATGAATTGCACTGAAATCACAACTAAAGGGAAAGTTCTACGAAATAATATACACTTGGAATCTAGAATCTAGCGGTTTCCACTAGAATATGGTGGAAACCTCAAATTTTTGGTGGAAACCACCAGATTTTAGTGAAAACCACTAAGTTTTAGTATAAAACAACAGATTCTAGTAAAAACCACCACTTATATTTAACTCATTACTTTGAGCATTTTTTACATTAGTTAGCCCTCTACTGGCTTTTAATAGAAGTAACTTTTCAAAGTTACCATCTGAAAGCGATCCACGACGCGGAATATTTAGCAAAGTTGCAAAAGAAAATAACCTTTCTACTGCAGCTGATGACGGTAAAAGTGCGTTGAATTTCATAAATGTGGATTTCAGAATCGGATAACGATCAAGCATTTCAAACGATGTGTCCGTATCTGCTAGATAGGAACAAACTTTGCGTGACGTCATACGAGTAAGACGTCAAAAAAAAACAGAAAAGGGATGGGGCTGGGATGGCGTAACCTTGTATACATTAACCTTGATATGAACAATTAATTTATTAGCAATTTGACACAAAACTGATTGCAATTAAAAATTATGTTTACCAATTTTACAAAACTTTAAACTTCAAACAAAAATTTACATTGTTAATTCAAAATTATCAGAGTCATCTTTGTTTCTAGAAGAAGGAGTTTTATTTGAAGAGAACGAAGATTTTGATTTTGATTCTGATTTAATTTTAATTGCAATTACTGGATTTGATTGCAATTAAAGTAATTGCAATCAATTAATATATGAATTAATTAAAAAAAATTGATTCAATCATTTTTGTCGTATTGATTTCATGATTTCAAATTGAAATCATGAAATCAATTTAGGATTTGGAATGCAATCAAAAAATTAGCAATCATTAACGAGAAATCATGTGATTGCAGTTAAATCGATTGCAATCGTTTACAGCTCTGGCGTCTATCATCATTTAAAGTCGTTTTTCTTGGTTTTTGGCGTGGAATATTTTCAAAAGTTTCATATTTTTTGTAATGCGTAATGGCATTTGTAATTTTACCACTAGAAAAGTTCAAAATCTCCACTTTTTTTGCAATATTATTGTATATTTGGAAACATCCCTTATTATTTTCCGTTCAGCCGAATTCGAACTTTTTTGTTTACCCATAGCGTTTCAGCTGATGTTATTTGTTTTTAATTTATTTATTATTTAAACCGCAAAAAAAAAAAAATCTTAAAAACACTAATTTGCACAGCGCACATGAACCTTTTGACGTTTTCCACATTTTTCGGGGAATACCCAAATGTTTAATTTTGCTTCAGTCAATGTAAACAACTGCTAGAATCGGAAGAAATAGGTTTAAGAGAAAAACTACAAAAACATTTCATTGCATACTCATGACTTAATTATGTGAGCACAAGTGTAATTTAATGTGTTTATCCAAATCAGATTCTTCTCTTAAAATAACTTCATTTATTTCTTTTGTAAACTCCAATTTTAATGCACAATAAAACCTTGTCGATTGAGGACTACGATTGTTCCAAAGAGCTTTTCCTGAGGTTCCAGATAGTCTCAATGGTATTACTGTCGTTGCCAAAAGGGACGAATCAGCAGTAGCCAGTGCTACTGTCAAGTCCTGAGCTTAAAATAAATTATGTTAACATATAGTTGCTATTATCAGAATTCATTACGGTTAAAATAACTTCCATATGCATCTCAAATATTGTTTTTGAAAGATTTCATAAAGGGACTTATGCAATTGTTTAGCTTACTGTTATACCATCCGGCTGCACATACTTTTTACAGAAACGATTTCCATGTAAGATGGAAATTTATCTGAATTCATTTGCTTAGTTTCAAGACGAATATTGTTGTTTAGAAAAGAGTAGATGCTAACGCCTCCTCCTTACCATCATCCATATTATTTGTACTTAGGAAAAATAATTTACCCATAATTATAAAATTTGAAAGCGTGCTGTAAAACGAAAAATTATACTGTGAGAGAAATGGTAGGAGAAGTTATGTCGGTCAAAAAAAGTTGTATGTGTCCCGGCGTTTCGCTGGGTCACGTCTAGGAATCGAGATATATCGATTTGAACTTAGTAAGTATCGTATAGGGGAATTTGTCACGTATTGGGCTCTTTTGTTTGACATAACTCGAGAACCACTAGTCCGATTTGGCTGAAACGAATTTAGAAAAATTAAGAATTACAACTTCTTTAATCTGTTCAAATAATGTTTCGCTGCATAGGCAACAGTTTCGCAGTTATAAATAAATGTATGAAGAAAAAAAAAATATTTTTTGTCTAAAAATTATAATTTTTCTTTTAAATTCATAAAAAAATTCAAACGGAAAAAAAGTAGCAAGTCCTATCACTTTCACGTAGTCACATACCCTATGAAAAAATTGAGACATAGGTCATGAAAATCGATGTACGCGTTTCCCTTTTATGCACAATTAAGTAAGGGTATCTCATTTTGACAAGAATATTGATTTTATGTTTCAATGAAGTTGGATAATATTTGTTATATCTATAATATTAATAGGCTAGGCGATTTCTTGTGACTGATGTTTGGTTCTACCGTTTTATCCCAATTTTGATCAAACGTATATTATTTGAAAGGTATTTCTTTTTAGCCGTTTTGCAGATTTACAGATTTTTAAATTTTTTCCTTTATTTTGAGTAAATTGCATATAAAGTTGCTACTAACACATACATAAAATTATACAATGTTATGTGTGCGTTTAGTAAATCTGTTAATGTGTTTGTAATAAAATGAGTTTGTTTTCTGTGTTGATTTGTGAATTCGCCATAATTGATTATCATACTTTTACGGTCTTTATTAAATGAAAAAATATAATTTCCTAGAATTTGCGCTCGAATTTCTAGGGCTAGAATCTGCTAGTAATATTTATTATTAACACATAAAATTAAAAATGTCGGGTGTTTACAGATACATGGATCATAAAAATCAACGAACGCATATTTTATATTCGTTTGTTTGCTCCCTTTACTTTCTTGCGTGTTCAGAGTCTCTATCGGATGAGGATCTGTCTTCATCTGGAAAAAAATCAATTGTTTTTAGTCAGTCAGATAACTTCAATTTTGTGACTTACCCTCGGAGGAAATTTCCATTGTATATTCTTCTTCTTCATCTTCATTGTCGAGATCGTACGTCTTTTGCGAGCACCAACAAATTTCATTTCTGACTAAAGCGTCTTTAAATTCTTTTGATTTTATGAGCTTCCGTATATCGGGCCCATTCAGAACACCTTCCTTTAATTTTGCTTCGCTGAGTCGTGGGAAAATATTTTCAAACAATCAAGAATTTTCGGTTGCTTCACAATGGCCTTAATGAAATTTTTTACTATATTATATATGATTTTGGTTAAGCTAATTGGGCCTATTATATTAATGTAAATAAAAAAACCTTTTATTACATATTTCTCCCAACGTTTCGTCAATTTCTTGTTGACATCTTCAGGGGTTTGTCTATTTCATTTTTTCAAAAACATTAAATTAATACAAAAGTAGTATACATCATACATTATAAACTTACAATTTCCAATTAATTTTTCACATTAAATTATAAATTGCTTACATAAAACAAAAAACATAAAACATTTAACATATACTAAAATTAAATTAAACACACAACTTAAAATAATATCACAGTTTTTCCTTCTATTTTATTACAACTCTGTAACTTGTACTTATATTATCTGTGTCTTCCTTTAGATTCATCGTTTTGTCTATTTTTTGTTGTATATGTAAGCTTTCAATTGTGTAACGTTTTTTATGTTTTGTTTCTATGTCTAGTATTCTTATTCTATTGAAGTCGGGTTCTTGTTTTTCGTTGATCATATGTTTTGAAAATGCTGTTGATTGCCTTTGTTTCTCAATGTCATTTTTGTGTTAGCTCACTCTTGTTTGTAGATTTCTTTTTGTTGTGCCGATGTATATTAGATCACATTTTTGTTTGTCGTTTCCCTTACATGCTATTTCGTACACAACATTGTTTTGTTGTTGTTTTTCAACAGGCGCTTTAATTTTGGAAAAAAATAGAGTTGAGTGTAGTGTGTGGTTTGTAGGCGAAACATATGTTTCGTGTTTCTATTGTTGTTTCAATATTCTTATTGTCCGTCAAGCCAGGAATAAACTTTACACGGTGAAAAACTTTGTCGTTGATTTCAGTGTTATTTGGAGATATGTTGGTTTTTAATTTTCTTTGCGTTTCTTCAACTAGTTGTTTTATAAGTTTTATTGGAAAACTATTATTTATTAATATTGATGTGATTTTCTTTATATTTTTGATATGAAATTCATCGTCACTTATATGTAGTACCCTAAAAATGAAATTTTTCGCCGTATTTATTATTTGGTATTTTGGTTGTGTTGCGTTGAAATTCATCAGTCTTCCAGAAGATGTTTCTTTTGAATACCAGTCAAATTTAATCAGACTATTGTGTCTATATATGTATGTATCCAAGTATGCAATTTTATTATGTGTCTCAATTTCCGTAGTGAACTGAATTTTAGGATGATATGAGTTGAGAATATTCAGGATCTCTTCTTTGTCGTCACGTTTTACTATAGCTAATATGTCATCTACATATTTCACTATGTATTTTAAATTAATATTTTTCTTCTTTAACTCGGTTATTGCTTCGTCAAGTAAACTGTCTAATACAATATTCGCTATGGTGGGTGATAGAGGATTCCCCATCGGCATTCCGAAGACTTGGCTGTAGATTTTATTTTCGTAAACAAAATAATTGTTATCCATTAGGCAAAATTTGATTATTTTTAAGAACTTAGCTCTCGAAATTTTATTTATGTTCTTTATTGTATCCCATTTTCCCATTATGTTTTTTATTGCCGTATGCACAGGTATGTTGGTAAATAAAGACACGACATCAAAAGATATTAGAACTTCATTGTCCGCTATATTTTTGTGTTGTAATTGTTTTTTAAGTTCCATAGAATTTTTAATATTATATTTTTCTGAAATTATGTGTTTTAAAAGTTGACCAATATATTTAGAGAGTTAATAACATGGGACATTCATTGAAGATACAATTGGTCTAAGAGGTGTATTTATTTTGTGAAATTTTGGGAGACCTTAAATTCTTGGGGCGATGGCGGCGGAGCATAATAGTTGTCTTTTTTGCCATTGATCTATACACTCATCTCTAAAAAGTTCTGAAACTATGTTATTATTTTCCCTCTGAAGTTTTGGGGTTGGGTCTGTTCTTATTGCTCTGTATGTGTTTTTGCCTTCTAATAGTTTTTCCATTAGATTCCTAGTTTGACATAGAGAGGAGGCATGAGGACGTTCTCCATTGGCACGAGTGGATCATTTACGCAGTTGTCTCCTTTCTCCGTTCGATCTTGAGCAAACCAGTTATGCGTTTCGTGTTGGTTTCCTTTAAATTGGGTATCCCACAGACACAAGAAACACATGTTTTTCATATAGCCTCCTTAGAGTAGGTATCATGAAGAAACAGGAAGAGAAATTCAGCGTCGGCGCACATTTATGACAGTTTTTTACTTTGTTACCGCAATCATAAAAATGAGATAACCTTTAGTTTATATTTTTTTAATTCTGAGAATTATAAAAAAGTCATCAACGTTTTTCCAATGAGAAGCCTTTACTTAAAAATGAGATAGATACCTTCACTTAATTGTGAATAAAAGCGAAACGCGTCCATCGATTTTCGTGATCCATATCTCATTTTGTGCACAGGTTATGTGACTTTGCGCCAAAGTAATAAGAGTTGACAGTTTTTCCCGTTTTGGATTTTGCATGAATTTTAAAAATACAAAATTTAAATTTTTTAGGCAAAAATTATTTTTTTCTTCATAAATTTATTAATAACTGCGAAACTGTTTGTTTGTTTGTTTGTTTCAGTAAAGTCGAATTAGTGATTCTCGAGTTATGTCAAACAAAACAGCCAAAACGTGACAAATTCCACTATAAGATACTAAGTTCAAATCGTTATATCTCGATTTCTAGACGTGACCCAACGAAACGCCGGGATACGTATAACTTTTTTTGATCGATATAGCTTTCCCCGGTGGTTTCACCCCATCCCGATTTTGGGTGTCGCACAGTGTTATTATTTAAGAAACAAAAAATATATTTGTTGTTGGTTTGAAGTGTTAACTATCAGAATAAAAAAGAAAAAAAAAAAACCAAAAACAGAATGTCAACAAATTGAAGTTTTGGCCAAGGAAATTGAAGTGGTCTGCCAGACCAAAGTGCACTGCGCAGAGGGTATATAAAAGTTTTTAATTTTATTTGTAATAATTAAAAAATATTTCAACTACATAAATCTCATATATAAAATTCTCGTATCACGGTGTTTGTGATCGACCTCCTCCGAAACGGCTTCACCGATCTTTATAATATTCTTTATGTAAGTTGGGTAGGTATGCAAACAGGTCGTAAGGTATATTTCATATCGCTAGGTGATTAGGGCATGACACCTCCCATACAAAGTGAACATTTTTGGTAAACTCACTTATTTTTTGCAAGAATATATGGAGCCAAATTTCAGAAAAATCTGTGCAATATTTTAATTTTTTAATAGATTTAAGTGAAGATCAGGAATCAACTTTCTAAGGAGGCTATGACTAATTTTTGGACTACTGATTAACGGATATAATAAAGACACACAAACCAAATTTGACCGGTATCTGTGGGATAATTTGGATCTTTCGGTAATTTAAGTCGATGTAACAGTGATCATTTGTAAGAGGACAAGGTCTGAATATGCACAGATTTTGAACACGGTTCGTCCTATAGCCGATAGAAGCTTATTTGCCAAATGTGTTGAAAATATATTCATATTTGCGACCTGATTACATGGACATCGGCAAATCGATTCAGAAAGTGATGCTGAGTCAATCGGTGTTATAAAAGATGGGTGTAGGTCAAATATTTTTGTTAGTTACAAACATCAGAGCAAACCCATTATAATTAACGAAATGGACGAAATGACAAAATAAACTAAATGACAGAAGGTACTAAAAGATCGAAATAACTAAAAGACAGTAGTCTCTTGGGTTTAACATGCGTGCCTGTCTTGTCGACTTAACCACACGGTGTTTGAGCACTGGGAAAGATATTATGTGTCCTGCCTACGCCCCGCCATAAGACGACTAAAAGCTGGAGAGATGTACCTGGCATACACTCCACACTTTGTTATTGTGTCGGGCCTACCTAAAACCCTATTGCTTTAGAGGCAGCAACACCTGGGTGAATGCACCTCCACATCGATCTGTGATCTGCCCACGATGTAGGTTCCATAGCTACTGCGAAACTCCCCGAAGGGCCTTTCCCAATGAGATCGTCTTGAAGATTCTTCAAAGATTCCGACATTGACATCGCTTGCCATGACACATTTTTCTGACACCTCTCGTACGCACTCTTGGATCATCAAAAGACTTCAACTCGTGCTACCATCCGACCTTCTTGCATCCAACTCATCTTTCGACTTATCTTCAGCTCATGCATCTTCCCAACAACGCACATACCAGCTCGGCTCTACCCAAACAACGCATATACCAGCCCTTCACTCCTTACTAGTCACACACAGCAATCTTCTCTGCACATCAGATTCGAGAGCCTCTAGTGCCACGTTCGTAAAGTGTTCCATCAATACCATCGGTTCAATTTTGTATCACATATATTAAAGGGATGTGAGCAACCATTTCATCTGGTTGGATGTTTCACGATCCACCAGCTGGCCATCATTCCCATGTATCGTAATTCGCTTTGTCTCCGTGGGGAGTCTAAGAGTCCTCTTCTCAGGGCTATTCGATCTCCCCGCAGTACCAAATTTAGAGCATTTTGGTAAGGCGTCGTTACGAATTGGCCAAATTTAGTAACTGCTAGTTATCCCCCAAGTAGGATTGCGCTGGCAAACATCATCGACCTTAAACTTTAGCCGCTAGGAATAGTCACCAGAATTAACTGGCTTCGTCTAGCGTTGCTCAGGAGCACAACGAGGACGTATGTTATAGGTCGTTATATCACGTCCCTGGCAAGCCAGTACCTGATGAGTACAACTTTTGCTTCCACAACTAAAAGACAGAAAGAAGTAAAAGAACTCAATGAGCGAAAGAACTAAAAGAAAAAACGAATTCGAACTAGTTCATATAGTTCAGTAGAAAGAATCACTAAATTGATCTAGTTCGTTCGTGAATTGCACAACTCTATTAGATTGAAAGTAACGGAAAAAATGTCTGTGGGGAGTATATTTCAGATGTGGTTATTGCAATGGACAAACAAATTTTCTCTGTATTGGTTTGGTATCTACTAGAGAAGCGGGTAGTGTGATATGAAACTCGAGTTGGACATTTCCCATGGTAATCTTTATAGAACCGTATTACACATCCCACATGATGTTCTTACGAGTCAACAGAGCTGGGTACCTTACTGTGTGTAATCTGAATCATCGTACTCTTTCCATTTTCCTTCCCATGTAGACGGTATAGCTTTTAAGGAGATTATTGTGATTATTAAGCAAATATTGAACAGGTTTTCTTGGTAGGCATGCTGATTTGAATATTTTGAGGTCATCAATTTTTTGATTTAAATTAGATTTAAACAAAAAATATATCTCTCTTGATTTACTACATACCGAACTGCTATTTGTCTGCCCTTAACTGTATTTGAGTACTGCATCAACACAAAAATGAGAGATATCAGTCATAGCAAAGTCAATGCTTTTCCAACAATATCCGTCTTTGAAAGTTTGAAAAATGTTTATTTTTAATGCTGCATATTGGGACTGGTTTAGTAACCCACCAACCTAAAACTTTTGTATGTTGCTGCACACCTACAACACCAATGAACAAAGGAAGGAACGAATGAATGGCAAAATATAAATAAAGTTTGGTTTTCGAGTTTTACAATAGTATGTTGTTCTCATTGTGAAAGTTTCTTCATTTGCTGCAGTTGGTTGTTTAAAATTTTTTTTTCCATTTTGTGGCATGTCTTTTTGTTGTAATTGTATATCATTGTAGTCATTCTCATGTTTTTGTTGTTAAGAAAAAAGTTTATTGCACTTTAATGTATTTGTATCGTGAAAGAAATTTAACCAGAATTCGGTTAAAAACTGTGTTGGGGTTTCGAATTGAAGGTATTGTAAAGTTGATAACGATCAAACTATTTAAAGGGAAGAAGCCACCAACATTTCATAAGAAATGGAAATATTTTTGATTACAAAATTTACTGGCGACCAGATTTTTATATTCTTTATAAAATAAAGAAAAAGTCTTAAATTTGTTAGCAATTTAAATTATTATACTCGCATGAAAAATCATCTACTATATATTTGACTTCTTTTTGGAACTAAAACTTTTGTGAATATTTTGAAAACTAATGAACCACACTTAAGACCACTTGATAAAAGAATAATAGGTAAAGGCTTTTGTTATTTTACCTACTGCAATACAGTTAATGCTAAGAAACCTTTAGAACTTCATTGTAAAAACTACAATGCAGTTGCTGTTTGCAAGTCGTTGTTGTGCATTTAGTAGCAATTTTTTTTTATATAATTAGAATTGCAAAAGTTTTCCAATTAAACGTAAACTACTCGAGTACTATGCCACTTACGACTACAACCACTATTACAGCTACCAGTATGCACAACAACTGCTTTCCGACATTCAAAAATATCTAACCAAAAGGGCACTAAACTTGTTGAAGCATAACGACTAGAGCGGCATAGAGTTAGGAACTTAATACAGGAATCTAACAAAATTATTTTAAATGTCTTAAGTTTGACATTTCTCTCCCTCTCTCCCTCTCTCTCACTCTATCTCTCGGTCTTTAGGGGCTTCAAACTTTAAACTCATATTTATCGTCATCGTCATCAACTGTTGCCATCAACTTTGTCCTTAACATTGTTCATTATGCATGGTTAACTTTTTTATGTAGTTAAAGAAGCAGATTCAGCTGGCACAGCTGCAGCCGGAAAATGCTTCATTAGTTTTCATATTTTCACTTAATATGATGCTAAAATATGTAAAATTGTTGAAAGGTTAATAATGACTTTGTTTGTCAGTGTAGTTGATAGCTGAAGTCGATGCGGACTAGGGGAAGCTACCAATTATTATTGATTTCCTTTAACATAAGTTGTTTAATATGAAATTTAAATTTAACATCAAATATATTCTCCCCCATTGTTGTGTTAAATATCTAACAAGTTGTTGTCAGAGCTTTGAAGCTTTTGTTTCTCTTTTAAAGTCTGTTAAAAGTTTTTAACTTAAATATTTCAAATGTACAATGTAGCATTTCAAATTCATGATGTAAAAGTAGGCTATAGGGCCAACCACTAGAAATAAAATTAAATTTTTTTTTTTTTTTTTGGCGAAAACTAAAGACAAATAACAGTGTTAAATTCAGCTGTGTCGAATCTTTGATACCCTTCTACCGTATTCTAAAACCAATATTAAAACCAAGGTTAACACTAAGAGAGAAAAAGGCTAGATTTTACATTATATTGGATAGCTGTTGTACACTGATTTTTAAAATTAATAAGATAATTAACGAAATTTAACGAAACTGAGAATTGTGGAAATTGGAATTATAAATGCATAGAAACAATACAAGCATTTTAAAATAATGATTGGTATGTTTGTTAGTGTTGCATCTTCTGAGATTAATACGAAGTGAAAGCCGTATCGTATAAAACTAATTCTTAACCACATTGCTCGTAGGTTTGAGGTTAGGTGAGTGTATTAACGCTGCGATTAGTGAGCCTGTGTTGATGATTTGTGTTGTTAGTTTTAGTTTATATAAAGTAATAAAAAGGCACAAGACATGTGTTTTTTCAGGGACTGTAATAATTATTCTCCTTCTTTCATAAAGGTCAGATGATAACAGTTATTTTTTTATATTAATTTTTTAGAGCAAAAATAACAGTTATTTTTTTATTTTTATTTTTTTCGAGCAAATATAACAATTATTTCTTAATTTTATTTTTTCAAACAAAAATAAAAGTTATTTTTTGATTTTTATTTTTTCAAAGAAAATAACAGTTATTTTTTATTTTTATTTTTTTCGAGCAAAAATAACAATTATTTTTCAATTTTATTTTTTCAAACAAAAATAACAGTTATTTTTTGATTTTTTCTAACAAAAATAACAGTTATTTCTTTATTTTTATTTTTTTCGAGCAGAAATTACAATAATTTTTAAATTTAATTTTTTCAAACAAAAATAACAGTTAGTTTTTTAATTTTATTTTTTTAAACAAAAATAACAGTTATTTTTTATTTTTATATTTTCAAACAAAAATAACAGTTATTTTTTTATTTTTATATTTTCAAACAAAAATAACAGTTATTTTTTTATTTTTATTTTTTCGAACAAAAATAACAGTTATTTTTTTATTTTTATTTTTTTATTGTATTGGTATGTACAGATTCTAACTTAAATAGAAAATTCATGGAGGGCAAAACAACGCTTACCGGGTCCAGCTAGTAGATAATAAAACTGTTTAGTACTGTCACGACAGAATTCAAAACTGACACTTCTGCTTGAAGAGCCCACATCTTGGTAACAAAAGGAGTAGCACACACAAACGGTTAAAAGTTATTTGTATTTATTACCAAGCGTCATTGTTTTTGATTCTAAATGAATTGTAATTTTTCTACAACAGCTGATTTTTTTTACTTTTCTGAAATGACGATAATCGTTAAAGTACTCGGCAGATGAAAAACTAATAATAATTGATTTTGAGTTGATTGAGTAAGACTTAAAAAAAGGTGTTTAAATTGTAATTGTTTATTTATTATTTTTTAACACAAAAAGAAAATTTGGAAAAAGTAAAGTAAAAGTTTTGTATAACAATGCACCCAAAATTTCTACAATTTTTGGTTTCTTTGTTAATCTAAACAGCTGTTTATATACGACTAGATGTGTAATGCTTGAAATGGGTTAAAAATGCAGACAAAATGTCGGTACGATTTTTTGTCAATCAGATTATTGTCGTCGCAGTTTTTTTTTTTTTGTCAAAAAATCATACAACTCAGTGGTAGCGTGGAAATTGGGTTGTACCTGTGCCGCATCGATTAAAAACTGGATAATATATTAATACCAGAAAACGTATGAAATTGTTCATATGTTTATTAATCACTGTTTATCATCCTCAATGCGAAGGGTTAATATTTTCATAAAATACTTTGGCATAATGTGTAATAAAAACAAACAGGAAATTTCGCACAAATGACCTCGGAGCAGCGAATTTCGGCATACGATAACCTGTACCATGAACTTCGAAAAATGGGGTTAGGTCTAACCGTACTTGGTGAGATAATATAAATGGATATAAAAATACTCTAAAGTGCATATCAAACGTTTTGGTAATACATTCGATATTAGTTATATGGGGACTAGGTTAAAATAGGTCCAATCCAGTACATATTTAGTGATTCCAAAAACATGTACAAACCAAATTTGAATACAATATGTTATACTTTCAAGACTATAGATACACACAGGAAACTGTTTCATTGTAGCTACCGAATTTATTGCCAATCGAATTGCGATGAAGTTAAACGAATTTCGAGCAATCCTGTTGTCTTAAGGTGATGTCATACGACGTATTCTTTACATATGTACTGTCACTTTTTTTATCCATATGTTTGTCAAAATTGTCGTTTTACATACGATTCATAGTTTTTGCTATCATACTCGTATATGTATTTCGTATCACCTCTAAATGTAAGCAACAGCTGATTTATTGATTTGTGAATTTACAAAATTAATTGTTTAAAATAAAGTTATATATTTTATATGTTTTTGATTGTTAATTTATATTAAACAATTTATTTTTCTTTTAATATTATTCCTTTTAATTTACTCTAGTATTTCTTTCGCCACAAGCAGTTTGGTATTTCCAAATGTTTTGTCATGTCAAAATAGAACCTGTTCTAATTGAAAAATTTACATGTGGCTTTCCACATGTATTGTACCTAAATAATGTTTAAAAGGGGTCACACGATCTATACAAATTGCATGTCATAAAAACATAAGAAAAATGCAAGCAAAACACGTCGTGTGATAGCACCTTTAACAGTTAATGTTTGATCACAATAAAAAACCGTTCGCTGCTATTAAATTTCTGTTGACAAAATTGAAAATAAAGTTGTTAAACTTTAGAACAATTCGGTTGGGACTCTTTTTGCTGTATATGTAGGTTTGAGTGAATATCGGAAGGCTGCTTTATATGGGGACTGTGAATAAAATTGGTCCACACTTTAATATTGGTGCGGTATTTTAAGGATATCAGAAATATACAATACAAAATTTTATAATGCCATATCTGAACACAGAAAAAGAATTAGTTGGAATTCGGTTACCACTAGAATCTTTATATTAGGTCATGAAATTTTTTATTTAAATTCTTAATTATTTTAAAATACAATATAATTTTCACTAACAACCTTATAAACATAATTCTGTAACAATTACAATTACATTTATTAAAAATAACAATGATTTGTTTAATTTTATATGTTCAAACAAAAAAAAAACAGTTATTTTTTTATTTTTATATATTCAAACAAAAATAACAGTTATTTTTTTATTTTTATTTTTTCAAACAAAAATAACACTGATTTTTTTAATTGTTTTTTCAAACAAAAATAACAGTTATTTTCATTAATTTTATTTTTTCAAATAAAAATAACAGTTATTTTTTGATTTTAATTTTTTTTAAACAAAAATAACAGTTATTTTTATTTTATTTTTCCAAACAAAAATAACAGTTATTTTTTTTTATATTTTCAAACAAAAATAACAGTTATTTTTTTATTTTTATTTTTTCAAACAATAATAACAGTTATTTTTTGATATTATTTTTTTTAAACAAAAAACAGTTATTTTTTTATTTTTATTTTTTCAAACAAAAAGAACAGTTATTTTTTTATTTTTATTTTTTCAAACAAAAATAACAGTTATTTTTTTATTTTTTTTTTCAAACAAAAATAACAGTTATTTTTTGATTTTAATTTTTTTAAACAAAAAACAGTTATTTTTTTATTTTTATTTTTTCAAACAAAAACAACAGTTATTTTTTTATTTTTATATTTTCAAACAAAAATAACAGTTATTTTTTTATTTTTATTTTTTCAAACAAAAATAACACTGATTTTTTTAATTGTTTTTTCAAACAAAAATAACAGTTATTTTCATTAATTTTATTTTTTCAAATAAAAATAACAGTTATTTTTTGATTTTAATTTTTTTTAAACAAAAATAACAGTTATTTTTATTTTATTTTTCCAAACAAAAATAACAGTTATTTTTTTTTTATATTTTCAAACAAAAATAACAGTTATTTTTTTATTTTTATTTTTTCAAACAATAATAACAGTTATTTTTTGATATTATTTTTTTTAAACAAAAAACAGTTATTTTTTTATTTTTATTTTTTCAAACAAAAAGAACAGTTATTTTTTTATTTTTATTTTTTCAAACAAAAATAACAGTTATTTTTTTATTTTTTTTTTTCAAACAAAAATAACAGTTATTTTTTGATTTTAATTTTTTTAAACAAAAAACAGTTATTTTTTTATTTTTATTTTTTCAAACAAAAACAACAGTTATTTTTTTATTTTTATATTTTCAAACAAAAATAACAGTTATTTTTTTAATTTTATTTTTTGAAACAAAAATAACAGTTTTTTTTTTTATTTTTATATTTTCGAACAAAAATAACAGTTATTTTTTATTTTTATATTTTCAAACAAAAATAACAGTTATTTTTTTATTTTTATATTTTCAAACAAAAATAACAGTTATTTTTTAAATTTTATTTTTTGAAACAAAAATAACAGTTTTTTTTATTTTTATATTTTCGAACAAAAATAACAGTTATTTTTTATTTTTATATTTTCAAACAAAAATAACAGTTATTTTTTTATTTTTATATTTTCAAACAAAAATAACAGTTATTTTTTTATTTTTATATTTTCAAACAAAAATAACAGTTATTTTTTTATTTTTATTTTTTTAAACGAAAATAACAGTTATTTTTTGATTTTAATTTTTTTAAACAAAAATAACAGTTATTTTTTTTTTATATTTTCAAACAAAAATAACAGTTATTTTTTTATTTTTATTTTTTCAAACAATAATAACAGTTATTTTTTGATATTAATTTTTTTAAACAAAAAACAGTTATTTTTTGATTTTTATTTTTTCAAACAAAAAGAACAGTTATTTTTTTATTTTTATTTTTTCAAACAAAAATAACAGTTATTTTTTTATTTTTTTTTTTTCAAACAAAAATAACAGTTATTTTTTGATTTTAATTTTTTTAAACAAAAAACAGTTATTTTTTTATTTTTATTTTTTCAAACAAAAACAACAGTTATTTTTTTATTTTTATATTTTCAAACAAAAATAACAGTTATTTTTTTAATTTTATTTTTTGAAACAAAAATAACAGTTTTTTTTTTATTTTTATATTTTCGAACTAAAATAACAGTTATTTTTTATTTTTATATTTTCAAACAAAAATAATAGTTTTTTTTTATTTTTATATTTTCGAACAAAAATAACAGTTATTTTTTATTTTTATATTTTCAAACAAAAATAACAGTTATTTTTTTATTTTTATATTTTCAAACAAAAATAACAGTTATTTTTTTATTTTTATATTTTCAAACAAAAATAACAGTTATTTTTTTATTTTTATTTTTTTAAACGAAAATAACAGTTATTTTTTTATTTTTATATTTTCAAACAAAAATAACAGTTATTTTTTTAATTTTATTTTTTCAAACAAAAATAACAGTTATTTTTTTAATTTTATTTTTTCAAACAAAAATAACAGTTATTTTTTTATTTTTATATTTTCAAACAAAAATAACAGTTATTTTTTTACTTTTATTTTTTCAAACGAAAATAACAGTTATTTTTTTATTTTTATATTTTCAAACAAAAATAACAGTTATTTTTTTAATTTTATTTTTTTAAACGAAAATAACAGTTATTTTTTTATTTTTATATTTTCAAACAAAAATAACAGTTATTTTTTTATTTTTATTTTTTTAAACGAAAATAACAGTTATTTTTTTATTTTTATATTTTCAAACAAAAATAACAGTTATTTTTTTATTTTTATATTTTCAAACAAAAATAACAGTTATTTTTTTATTTTTATTTTTTTAAACGAAAATAACAGTTATTTTTTTATTTTTATATTTTCAAACAAAAATAACAGTTATTTTTTTAATTTTATTTTTTCAAACAAAAATAACAGTTATTTTTTTAATTTTATTTTTTCAAACAAAAATAACAGTTATTTGTTTCAGTGGTGCATGGTAGAGAAGAAGAAAGCATATATTTCAAAAATTCATGATTATACAGTATTCTTAATCGGACCGGTTTCTGGCATTTCAGCCTTCATCAACGATTTATTGAATATTGTGATAATTGTTATGTTACAATTGAATAGATTGTTTCTATATGAAATTTTTCTACTTAGGGCTGCCGTGAGGTGTGAACCCTGAACCTTCACATACACTTGTACCTGCACTTTTTGGTCTGCGTTGCATTTCAAAACAATCTTTAACACTAAACTTAACGCCAGATCCTTTTGTGCAAAAAAAAACTCGGTCGTGGAATTTGACGGAAATTTTTTCAACTTTAAGAAATATATTAAAGCCATTATTATTTTTTTTTGAGTCACTGTGCATAGGAGCACTCAGACATCAATGAAGTGTTGTTTTATCGCCACGTGTTTAACCTACTGCGAAAGGAGACCAAAGATGGAAAATTTTTTTGATAAAATTTGGAAAACTCCTTTTTTAAGTTTTAAAAAATTTTCTTAAACAAAATTTCAAAAAATGCATCTGGCACTTTACAGTTTTGTTAAATGTATGTTAAAGATTAACTGTGTGAATTTTTAAGTAAATTTCCTTGCCAGAATTTTTTTTTACAAGGAATATTTTTTGGGGACTTCGAGAAAAATTAGTTTTTTGTGAAATATTCAGTAAATTTACTCTCTCTAAATACTTTGTATCAACGACATATCAGTTTTCTACTTAAAAAAAATATATGACCCCATTATCCTTTTTGGACTTGGGGTGACATATGACCCCAAGCGATTAAAAGACAATTTTGCAAATACTGCTGAATTTTGGATCATTTTAACCCTAGGAGCACATAAGGGTAATTTTTCATAAAATATAGCACAATTTGATTTCCCAACCCATACTAAGGGTTTCATCTAGTTTACTGGAACAATTAATTTTTTTAATATAGGACAAAATTCAAAGTTTGGCCTCGGCAAGGAATAATTTGATGTTGTTCGATTTATTCCATATTTTTAGCATGGAAGACTTGCACATTTGGTTATTATATTTTGGGTATCACATATAAAAATTCGACAGCACTTACAAAATATTTGAATTTTTTGAATAAATTGTCTTTTATTAGCTTGGGGTCACATATGGTATAATGGGGTTATATAATTTTTTTCCGAAATTCTAGGCTAATAAGTTAAAATATAACATTTGAAAGTAGAAAAGTGATTAATTTTTATAAAAGTATTTAGAAAGAGTACATTTACTGAATATTTCAAAAAAACTAATTTTTCTCGAAATGCGCAAAAAAAAACTTTTTTGTAAAAAAAATTTTGGGACACGAATTTACTAAAAAATTTACACAATTAGTCTCCAGTATACATTTAACAAGACTTTAAAGTGCCAGATCCACTTTTTGAAATTTTGTTTAAGAACATTTTTTGAAACTTAAAAATGGAGTTTTCAAAATTTTATTTTTATTTTGTTTCCATTTTTGGTCTCATTTCGCAATATGTTAAAAACGTGGTAATAAATCAATACTTATAGGTATAGAGACAAAAAAATGATGGCTTTAATTAATTTCTTAAAGTTGAAAAAATTTCCGTCGATTTCACGCCCTAGTTTTTTTTTTTTGCACATAAGTCTGGGGCATTTGCTCTTTCTTGGAGATTTTTCATCCGATTTTGAAGCTATATGGCTTTTGAAAGAAATAAGTTAGCACGAAAAGCGATTCATATAATAACTTGTCGAAAAAATTTAACTATAGAGCCAAATTTTCGTCAAATCTGAAAAAAGTCATATTTTCCTCATATAATAAAGACACTTGAAATTTTCAGTCGCTTTAAGGCACCTCAAAATTTTTTTTGATTGACCCAAAACTTTTTATTTCTCAGTTGTTTTGCCATTTGCATATTTTTAGGGGGTGAGTCTTCAAATTAGAACACTTTTTTTAGCCTCCATATAATGAAGAGCCGCCCTGGTACTCATATACAAACATAATTGTTTTAAGGTTGTTTTATATTTTATTAATGTAGTTATTTATTAGTTATTATTTATTTATTTATTTTAATTTGTTATATTGGAGGATATTTATATAACGTAACTCTTTGGTTGGATTCTCACTTGGTTGTTTCCAGCAATGGAATATGAATTTAACTTCTTACCAAACAAACTATCTACTGCTTTTAGCTACTGATTATTGTTAGTAACTCAACTCGAAACAGTTGCATAACCTGTCATGCAAACTGTAGATAATTTTTCAAATAAATTTACCAATTTTTTATAGTTTATTTAAAGTAAAAACACTTGATCTGGAGTCTGATTAATTTCTAACTCAATCGTTAAAATGATTAAGATCGAATATAAGATTTTTTATTTTTTATAGAAAATAAAATAGAAATAATTTTCTTTTTTTTAAATTTTATCGTAATTTTTCAAACATTTTTCAATTAATATTAAAATTAACTAGCTGGACCCGGCAAACGTTGTTTTGTCCTCAATGAATTTTTTATTTTAGTAGAAACTGTATACACCTATATAAAAAACGTGTGTGAAATTTGTTAATATTAATTGAAAACTGTTAAAGAAAAACAATGTTTTATTTATGAAAATGAAAATAAATATTTATTGTAACATACATATAAGAATGACCGATATATTTCTATTATTATAATGCTAAAAAGAGTGAACAATATTTTTAGTTTCATTATTCTCGCAGTAATGAATAAATTTGCTGGCTTTCCGACACGGGAACATCCCACATATAGTTGCTCGTGGGAAAAACAACTGTTTTTGAGGTCCAATACACATATTTGCAATGATTGTCCTTGAGATTTATTAATGGTCATGACAAAGCCCAATCTGATCGGAAATTGCAATCTTTTGAATGTTATCGGTGTGTCGGTAGGAACCATAGGAATTCTTGGCAGCAAAACATGTTCTTCTATAAATTTTCCTTTGAGAATTGTGGCCTCAATAACATTGGGCATTATTCTTTCAACAATTTACCTGGTTCCATTACATAGTCTCGGAGCGTTGAGGTTACGTAGCAAAATTATTGGGGAAGACCGGGCACATCAAGCGAGTTCAAAAATTCTGTTGGATAATTGACTGCTTCATTTTCTTCAACAACACTATCCATAGATTTGAAAGAAAACGTTTCGGAATCAATCATGTCCTGAATAACAACATTAATATTATCGACATCAACATTTTTGGCGGCTCAAATAGCTCTTTCACTTAACCAATCATGGTTACGATATTGATTTTGCATGTCGAGGAATACATTTTCAATTAATTCATCGCGTAAAGATATAAATTGACAAAAATATTGTGGATATTTTAATAGTTTGACTGGTTGTGTTAATATTGATTTTGCCATTACCAAGATCAAGTAGTTGTTTTGAAAATTGGTCAGCCGTAATGTTGATGATTTTCAGCAGGTATTTATTTCGTCAGCATAGGTTGATTTTGGTATGACTGGCAATGTTTGACGAAAATCTCCAGATAATAAAATGAGAGCTCCACCAAAAAGTCTTTCATTGCCTTTCACATCTTGTAAAGTTATGTGTAATGCTTCTAAGGAATGTTTGTGAGCCATGTTACATTCATCCCAAATAATAATATTGTATTTTTGCAGAACTTTTCCCATACCGGAATGTTTTTTGATATTACATACGGCATTCTCATTCGTTTGTACGTTTAACGGTGATTTGAGTGCTGAATGAGCTGTATGACCACCATGCAATAATGTTGCAGCTATTCCGGATAAAGCAATAGCCAATGTAATTGTTCCTTCCTTTTTGGTTAGAATCTTTATATATAAGAACGTTTATGAATTTTGTAACTTATAAAATTTAAATAAATTTATAAATCTATTTCATTATTTTCCGAAAGCCAGCGCCATCTACCGGGTCCAACAAAAAAATTTTGGCATCATCTAATATACATATATGTACATTCTTAGTTTCATTAAAATCGCACCATAAATAAGAATATTCGAAATAACTTTACCCCAGCGCCACCTATCGGATCCATTTATAGATACGAAAATTTCTTATGACGAAATATACATACATCCTGAATTGCAGTCAAATCGCACTGAAAATAGGAATTTTTTTTAAAACTTGACCCTAACGCCAGCTAGAGGGTTAAAATTAAAACGCAGAAGTGGTCTAACCGAACCTATGGTGCAAATCTTAGCTCGACAGCTCTTATGGTTCCGGAGATCATTCGTTACAAACAAATGCACCAACGTTTTTATATATATAGATACTAGCAGATTCCAGCGCTCGAAATTCGGGTGCAATTTCTAGGCAGCTTTATTTTTCAACGTAGTCATTTCACAAACCAACACTTTTATGGTTTAACAAATTAAATAAAACACACATATCATAAGTATAATTTTATGTATGTGTTAGTAGCAACTTTAAATGCCATTTACTCTAAATAAAGGAAAAATTTAAAAAATTTGTAAGTCTGGTGAACAGCTAAAAACAGATATCTTTCAAATAATATACGTTTGTTATCTTCATTCACAATAATAATAAACCAAAAAAGTGTTGATTTGTAAATTGGCTAAGATGAGAAATAAAGTTGCCTAGAAATTGCACTCGAAGATCGAGCGCTGCAATCTGCCAGTTGCAATAATTGTTATTGTTTATTTTGTGTCTGTATGAAAATCGGTTTTCTACCAATTGAATGAATTTTGACTAACAATTTTTGGGTTTTATGAAAATCGAATAAAAATTAGGACAACCCAATTGGAAGGCGTCATAGTTAGTTGTGGTTTTCCGCGCTTAAATAATGGTTTATTAACTTGAATAATACATAGTTATGTTTCTTGAGACAATAATTATTAAGGAACAAAATTACATTTAAGTATTTAACTTAAAAATTATTCATGAAAATCGCTTAAAGTGCTTAAACATTTTGCAAAACCATTAGTTCTATCACTGAGGAATTCTTTCCGATTGGAACATTTCTAATATATCTAAAACTGGTAACCTAAAATATTTGCTTTTATTGGAGAGTTTTTCCTTCTTTTCATTTTCTTTTTTTTCCAAAATTTTTTTTTATATTTTTTATTTTTTGAGAAATATTTTTAGTACGATATAACTATTTTCGATAAAAACAATATATAAACACTTTTCCTATCCTTGCTTATAGCTTATATACCGTTTTAACTCAAACACTCGCTGAGGAATAAATGAAATATATTTTTTATCGCTTACTTCATCGGATGTTAAGCACATTTTATATATGAAATTCATTCACAGCTCTGTGTAAGCTCTTCACTACATTTATAACAAATTGAATTTATTCATTTCTATCAATTTGTCTAGTCTCACAAATTCTCCTATAAACTTTTCGCTTATATTTTCTTTATACATTCTTCCCTTGTTTTTTGTTCATTCCTTTGATGGAGACGTGCAATTTTGCAAATCTAAAACAGATTTCAATCAACCATATGCAAAATAGTGTTTTTTTTTTCATACAAAATGGGAGGTGGTAAATAATACAAATTGAATTTAGCAACAGTTTTGCATTGTTAAACGTAGAAATCATTTTTGTATAAACAGTATATATACATATACAAGTCTATATAAGTATATGGTATATATTTTTATACAATTTAATTTAAAATGTATGTATATAAAATTGAAACAATTGTTGGGAAAAATTAATAATTTATAGGATTAAGGAATAATTTGAAGAATAATTTGAGTTTGTTGGATTAACGAATGCTATTAAAATAGCGTTTTTCGAAATACGTAGGTATAACAATATGAAACGAATGTAAACATATTGATAAAATTTCCAATTAGTTGTATAAAAAATATTCTAGATATACAGGCTTGGCTAAATGTTTGAGGTAACCTATAAAGTTACGTGCTAAAATCGTGTTATTATTTATAGCATGCTAGCTGATTCCAGTGCTCGAAATGCGAGTGGAATTTCTAGGCAACTTTATTGTACAACTTAACCAATTCACAAACTAACACTTTTCTTGTTTATAATTATTGTGAATGAAGAAAACAAACTCGTTAACAAACAGATTAACAAATTTATTAAACATACACATTGCATATGTATAATTTTATGTATGTGTTAGTAGCAACTTTAAATGCAATTTACTCAAAATAAGGCAAAAAATTTAAAAATCTGTAAGTCTGGTGAACAGCTCAAAAGAAATACCTTTCAAATAATATACGTTTGGTCAAAATCGGGATAAAACGGTAGAACAAAACATCGGTAACACGAAATCGCCTAGCCTATTAATATTATAGATACCACTATGTGGTCAAGGTAAAATGACTTAGTGCTGATTCTTGTGACCGCCAAAAATATGTAACACAGAACCCTCCTTTAATATACCGATCGACTTAGAATCACTTTCTGAGTCGATTTAGCAATGGTCGTCCGTCCGAATGTCTGTCCATGTAAAATTTGTAATCAAATTTGCAAAAAAGATATGAATATATTCTAATGCAATTTGGTATATAAGTTCCTATCGGCCACAGGACGAACGCCATTGAAATTGGTGAAAAACGGTGCATGTTCAGACCCAGTCCCCATACAAGTGACGCCATTTGAGTTTTTTTATTGTAAAAATCATAACTTTTGAACCGATTGAGATAATCAAACAAGTTGAAAGACAAATTGTAGATAATTGTCCAATGAAAGACGTGTTTGGAAAAGGTGGCACACCTTCTAGGGGCTTACTTATGTGTTATTCAAGTTCAAAAAATATGATTTTTAACAATTTTATATTTCTTATGTTTCTTTTTCCAGGTTTTTATGTTTTAAAATTATTATCCATAAATTTAAAAAAAAAAAAAATTGGTTTATTTTGCATCAAAGTTGAAAAATAGTGAAAAAATAGTCAGTTTGTAAATAACGATTTGAGTAGCACGAAGCAATCAGTGCAATTTTCTTTTCTGTTATGTACTGAATAAATACGTAAATCAACAGTAGTAAAAAATAGGAATACTTACCTATTTTTTTTTATATTCCACCTGAAACTGGACCAATTTGCTTAAAATTGTGTTTTTTTTTTTTTTTTTTTGGAAAACTGGAACAATGTTTTTTTAAGTTTTTTACCTCAAGCAGTCGCTGAAGCAGCTGGACTCTATTGAATTAGGTAAAGGAATAATCGAAGAACATATTTTGAAAATACGGCGGATATACAAAGTTATACATTTTTTTAACTTATATATAAAAATTTTAGTTCAGAAAGAAACACACACTGAATAAAAAACTCGTACATATATGTAAACAAATATAGCTCAAACCAACAAACACATATTTTTATTTTCATATCAATTATGTTTGTTTCTAAATTTTGTACGGTGCCAAACACAATTATGACTTTGTTCGTATTAATATTTCGTTATCTACACGAACATTTTTCTATCACGTATTTTTTGTTTCAAACACACATAAACCACACAGATTCGAGTGTAGATTTACTTTAAGTTCATTTTCTTGTAGGTGTACTGCTAAAAAAAAGAACATGTTCTTCAACGCGTATATCTAAAAATTATAAAAATATCCTCTCGCGATTGGAAAAATCTGAAACACCCTTATAATAACGACAATAAATGTTTCAACCAAATTTATTAAAAAAATCTAAAATAATTCATTAGCGTTATAAAAAAATAAAAATAAAAAGATAATAATAAAAATAAAAGAAAAATAAAAAGTTACTTATAAAATAGAAAACATAGAAATTGTATATGTTGTTTATGACTTAATTAACGATTAAGATGAATATATAATTATATTTTTTGGAACTATTTTTGAAAGATATCTGTGGTCATAAGCGATAACCGCGTAAGTCGGCTTAAGAACGATTTGAGTTAAGTATGCTATCGTGTTCTACTAAAAGCGCTTTATATTTCCGTGAAATTCCCATTTCTCTAACACTGTTTATCAAAAAGTTATTAATGAAAACAAACTGACCTAAGTCGTAATGAAGCCCCATTACATTTATATAAAAAGTTATCTTTCTCGAAAACATGGTTTTCGACTTGGGCGGTTAATGCTTTTGACCACAGATATTACCTTTATCAATATAAAATTTTTCAATATATAAAACTTTTTAAATAATTTCAAACCAATTTTTTTTACCAATTATCAAAATTACAAATGTTATGAAATGTTAAATTGCGTTACAAAATTTGGCATCTCAATGGTTAAAAAATTCAAAGCAAACGGATTAGCTACCTCTTCACATTTTCAATTCGTACTTTCCATCTCCTGTAAAGACTTTGAAAATCTGATTAACGAATTTTGTCTTTAAAAGCTTCAGATAATACAACAAATCTATAAATTTCCTTTCTTTATATCCACTGAACTATAAAATTGATTAGAAATTGAGAAATAGTATATTTCTTTTGTCGACAACATTGATGAATGTCAATTCCATAATACAACTAACTACATACGAGTTCAATTCAAGCCCTATCAATGTGACGTACTTCTGATATGACACGTGTCTCTTTTGCCATGATATGTGCTTTTCCACTATAGTTCAAAAGTAATTATCGTAAGTACCTAAATTTACTTTTTTCAACTAACTTTGAAATTACTACAAACATAAGACTACAGTCTAGTTTATTATAGAATATCGTCAATATAGGAATAATGTGTATGTCACATTTGCACTTAAGGATTTTTGAGGGGGTGACAGGGAGCCAGGAAAAAGTAAAATACCATTCACACTTCATATACATGTATTTCGCTATAAGTGTGTGTGAGTACTCAATATAACTTTCATATTAAGGTCGTTGGTTCGGTGTTTTTTTGCTTTTTGTATTGTTTGTAACATTTCCGTTTCCGTTACACTTCATCGTCACTGTTAATTTTTTATTTTTTTTATTTTCCTTAACAACAATAGAATTCTAACATGAATTTTTGTTCGTTTTCTAAATGCCCTACACTAGTATGCCCGCAGATTACAAAGAAACTTGGATATGCTATAGAAAACTAAAGAACTAAATAACCCGAATTTTTTTTGAAGTTGCCCGCCCAATCTTATAATTAGGGGGTAAAAAAAGTTACTAAAAATTACAGTTTTTTCGATTTTTCAGATTTTTAACATTTGATCCAATGAAACTATATACAAGTTAGACATCGTCTGAAAGGTTTAGGTAAGGCCTAAACATTTGGTTATTATTTTTTTGTCATAGTTCCCATGTAGACCTGTTTGCCGATATGCACTTACATATATCTATAAAAAAAACAAAAATATGGAATAGACCTTTCGTAAATTTAGTTAATATTTGTTTTTTGACTTAAATAAGTTATTTTAGATATGGTAATGTCAGGTGCATTTTTTGAGCTGGTCCCCATAGAAAAACAGAAACCGATATAAACTTTTTCGTATATGCGGGGCACAAATTATTCACAATGTCACTCAATCTTGGTTTGTTCTTATTTTCTATATTCTGTTATGACTTAAGTAAAGTTGAATCTAATACCATATCTCGAAACTGATTGTATAGAGTATCGTATAGTTGGTCTAAACCACCTATAAATTATTGTTTTAACGGAAATGTGTCAAAAATACATATTTTCAAGCCCTTGTTATTTCATGAAAAGAGTCGAATTACAAATTCATTATATAAGTTTAATGGAATCTTTATCTGACTTCTTACAAGCTAAAATTTGTCAATGTTATTAATTATATGTGACCTTCTCCGAGAAAAGGGACCTAGTGTATGAAAATTAAGTTTTGAGAAAAAAACGCATTTAAAGTTTTTATACTCTTTTAGGTACCAGAATCCACCGTTTTTGACACACTAGGTCCATTTTCTCGGAGAAGGTCACATATATGTTTACAAGACCAAGTAAGGTGTTATACTCAGCTGTGCGAATTTTTGATACCCTTCAGCTGTGTTTTAAACTCAATTTTATGAATAAACAATGTTGGTTTATTATTATGTATGATTACCATTTAAATACAGTTAATTAACCTTTATGATCTAATTCCATTTAAATTTATAGTTAGTCACGCCACGAATGTCTTTCAAAAAGCATCTAGAATGTGGAAACAATGCTGCAAAAAACAGCATCAATTCTACTTGGCATTGTTACCTCAACAAACCGAATATATAATTACGATCAAAATGGAAGGTTAGTTAGGTTAGGTTGGATGGGTCGCTCGCCCGAAGGCGGGTACACTTGGAGGCCATATGGCCCATTGTGCTACCCTTTGGAAAGTGCCGGTAGATAGGAAAAGAGATTAAAAACTACAGATATATGGTATAAGGGGTATGGAAAATGGGAAAGGAAAGAAAAAACAAGTGAAAAGACCCTTTTCGTCCGTTATGTGTCCCTCCTGAACTAGATAGATTTCCTCAAGAAGTCCGAAATGTCGCCGAGTGGAGCCCAGGTTATCGAATAATCTCCTGGACATTCACACAGCAAATGTTGCACTGACTCTCCTCGTCCACATTCATACAGCTCCTACATAAGTCAGCTCTCGGGACGCCTATGCGTTCAGCCATCCGCCCTATTACACAATGTCCAGTGAGTACTCCCATTAGTAGGCTGATTGTCCCTTTACCAAAACAAAGAAGTGATTTCGTTCTCCTTGGATTAGGCAAGGGCCATATGATTCGAAATATTCTGAAAGAGGTCAGTTGCGTCGACCTTGTCCTTAATTCAAGATCAGCTTCCCCTTGAATCAGATTAGAAAGCTCTGATAGAGGGATTCTAATATATGTGTCCTTAGCCCCGCTCAGAGAAAGTGAGCCTTTCCGCGCACACTCGTCAGCCAGCTCGTTTCCTTTGACCCCAATATGTCCTGAAACTCATATCCACCTCATGGTGTGCTGCCCGATCCGGTCGAGCGACCTGATACATTACCTCACACACTTCGATCTAACTGTTCTCGATTTCAGAGCATTGAGAACAGCAAGACTGTCCACGAAAATATTACTGGTCGTTGGACCCATATCCCGTTCCTGAATTAGTTTCATTGCTATAAGAATTGCGAGAGTCTTGACCTAAAAAACGCTACATTTGTCAGGGATTCTCCGAGTTACCTGAATATCAAGTTGCTCGGAGTAGTCTCCTGAACTTCTACCCTCTTCCATCTTCGAACCGTCGGTATACACTGAGATCGCAGACCTGTTTATGACAGAGTTTGCGGTACGCTCTTTCCTAGTGGGTATTTGGATCGTAAAATTTGGCCCAAAGTTCATCACCGGTGACATATGTGTCCCGCACACTGTCCGTAGTATTGTGACGTGTCCCCAAGAATTATGTTCCGGCTTATATGACTCGCTTAAACGAAGAGCCACTTTCGCTGCCGTGCTCTTAATGAAAATATCAATAGGCGTGATGTTCAACAATACCTCCAGTCCAGCCCGTGGTGTCGATCTAATGGCTCCGGTGGTGCCTAGACAGGTCCCTTCAGTATTCTAGAAAGTCTGGTCTGTACGTTCATAGCTCCCCACCACACCAGATTACCATATATCAAAATAGGTCTAATTATCGCACAATACATCCAGTGGATGGTCTGCGATTTGAGACCCCATCTTATGCCAAACGTCCTCCTGCAGGTGTAGAATATATGTAGCGCCTTCCTAGTCCTACCCTCTACGTTCCTCGACCAATTGAGTTTAGAATAACACCCAAATACTTCGCCTCAGTTGACAGTACCAGAGTCCTCCCGTCCATTCTTGGTGGATTGAACTCAGGTACCTTCGTCTTTTTGGTAAAGAGAAGCAACTCGGTTTTAGAAGCGTTGACCCCCAGACCGTTTTCCCTTGCCCATTTCACGAGTTTACCTAATGCCGCTGACCAGAAGCACAGCATGGGCGACCAGCTTGGTGCCCGTTCTGTCGAAAATCTAAATGGAAAATCTTTCAGGCAGGGCTGTTCAAGCTTATGGAGCGCAAATATGGGGATTCACGTCACTGGAAGCAGTTAATAAACTACAAAGATATTTTTTTAAAAGAATTATAAAGCTACCAGACAATATTCCAAATTATGCACTTGCTCTGGTAACAGCAGTTGAAGACAGTTATTTCCATGCACTGAGACTGTATCTCAGCTATCCGGGTAAAGCAATTTTCAATTTTAACATGGAAATGATTCCGCACAGGCTCTCCAAAATATTATTACAAAGGAACATCTTTTGTATTAATGAAGCAAATAAAATTGCAGAAGAGCACATCA
Source organism: Cordilura impudica (assembly GCA_963682025.1). NCBI lineage: Eukaryota > Metazoa > Arthropoda > Insecta > Diptera > Scathophagidae > Cordilura > Cordilura impudica. The sequence continues at coordinate 56,946,421 of OY821521.1, forward strand.
TATGTTTTGGTGTGGGAATTTCGAAGCATGAGTGGAATGCAAAATATCGCAATCTTTTACTACAGCTGAAATGGAAGATTTATTATGAAATGATTGAAAACGCCTCAAAAAGCAATACACGTATCTACAAACACCTTACACCGGTTATGGGATTTGCGTACATAATGGATGAAAACCTTAAAATTACCGAAATATCTGCGTTACTCACAGCAAGTGCCGAAGTTCTACCACTAAATAAAAGCCATTTTAATAACAATATTAGAAGTATCTGCAGTTTGTGTCATACTGGAGAAGAGGAAAATATAACACATTTTATGGGAAAGTGTCCAGTAATTAGGTAATTCAGGGTAAGGTATATCGGAATTGCACAATTCCGATACTTAAAGGTTTTTACACCTTTTTTGCATTTTTTTCTGAATGCACAATATGTCAAGAGTATTGTTTTTAAATTGGAGCAAAACTAACGAAGATACAACATTTCACACTACCGGCCTCATACGTAAATAAATCAGTTTTTAAAAAACTTTAAATCGATTTTCTCGCAAACTACATGTTTAATGTCCGCGAACATAGTTTTTTTCACTTAAAAAAAACTCTTCATGATTACCTCGGGAAACATATCGCCTTTTAAATGCATTTCCATTTTTTACTTCACATGATCCGGTAAGGAGTTATGATGTTCACCGCAAGGTCCATAGGAACCTTTCACTAATCTAAGTACTAAACGTCATTAAACCTCAACAAAATATAGCTTTTATCGATTCAGTCTACTTTAAGGAGTTGTGAGAGTTTGAAAATCAAAAAGGTTCCCAGGGACCTTCTCAGAAACAGAAGAGTTAAGCACAATTGTGGATGTCTGATGTGATGTCTGACTTATATGCTATTCGATAGGCCATGCAAATACCTTTCATATGATGTGCACCTGAATGTATTGGATACATAAAACTTAAAAAACTTCTCGTTAAAGCAGAGTATTTTATTGTCGACCTTAAATGACTTTAATTTGCTAAAAATTTCTCATTTGCCTCACTAAATTGATGTGGGAGTAATGCTTCGTTATGGCAGGGAGAAAGTATGACATAACATATTTCTCTACTTACACACTTACGATAATGTGTTCTTCCGCTTTTGTTGTTGTTGTTATTTCAGTTTTTTTTTCTCATCCGTTTATTTTTACATTGTTCGGTTGTCTGTCGTTCTTTATTAGTCAACGATAAAATCCTTCGGCTTATGTCTATTTTGTTATTTTTGTTGTTGTAGTACTTGTCTTTTATTTTCTTCATACCAAAAAAAAAAAAAAGTTGAGTAACTTGTTGTATTCAAAATTGACGTCTCTTTTTTTCTGTATTGAGTTTCAAAACATTTTCATGTTCCATAGCAGAGAAACAGCAACAGCAGCAGCAAAATTTTAAGGTTTGAGCAACGTCAAAGTTAAAACGGAAGATGACTTCATTAATGTTGCATATGGTCGACGATATAATAAAGAAAGAAGAAAAATATTGTAAATATGTATGTATGTATATATTTGAGTTTGGTTGTGCTATTGTCAGAGTTTGTGAACAGGAAACGGAAATATCTACCACATTAAAGACATAAAAACACGTTTAAGGCTTTGTGCTATTTTTTATGTTAAAGAAATATATACTTGTACATAAATACATAAGCGTATGTATGTATGCATGTATGTATATAAAATGTTAAACAGGTAAAGATGATGTGGAAGTCTTTTGTGTTTTTTTCTAGTGGTTATACAAATGAACGAAAGTAGAAAAAGAAGAACATGTTAAGCTTTATGGAAAAAAGTGAGTCAATTAAGGTATTAAAATGATTTCTTTTTCATCAAAGAGAATTAAGGAGTAATACAAATAATATAATTGGAAAATATTTAAGATATTAGATTTTTCTGGATAACCGAAGTTTAAACTTAACTCCTTCATGAGTAAGAAAACCTATTAGATTTAGTTATTTATTTGTCAAACTCAAACTAAAATCACATTCAATTTTTTATATCTGGCGAGGGTATAATGATTTTGTGTACCATTTATTATACCAATGGAAACAATATTTAGCGATTACCGTTCGTCCGTTTAACTGTCTGTGTGTATGTCTATCTGCCCATCTCTGTGTTCACGTAAACATTGCAATCAATATACAGGTCGCAAATTGAATATCTTTTTATGTCATTTGATAACCGAAAAGATAGTCTATGAATCAATTTCTGTTGTAAATAGCAAAAAGAGATAAGAATATAATTAGCCAGACCTAATTGTTGATTAAATTTGTCATTTGTAAAATAAAATAAAATAAAATAAAATAAAAACAAGTAAGAGTGTTAAATTCGGCTGGGCCTAATCTTTGATACCCTCCACCTACATCTTAAACTCAACATTACAACCAATATTGGGTACGGCTACCACTTTAAAACTGAAACGGTACTGAAATTTAAATTTCGAATACCAATTAAATTTAAAGTTAATTTCTTTTCTTGTTGGCCGATTTCTACTATAATTCCTTGTTAAAAAACAATGATCGTGTCTTCTAAAGAAATAATTCGTTACTATCTGAAAATTGGCATTATTTTCCTTTTACTAGGAGGGAAAACCTCTAATGAAATTCATTATATAACGCCCAAAGTTTGATACCTATAAGAAAGTTTTGAAATAATTCACGATAATTAAAAAAAAAATCAATTGATTCTTGGCTAAAAATTTCCAGATATTAATATTAAAAAAAAACTAATTATAAAATACTTTTATCTGAATTAGCTAGAATTTTTTAATTTTTAATTTTTAATTTTTAATTTTTATTTTTTAATTTTTAATTTTTAATTTTTAATTTTTAATTTTTAATTTTTAATTTTTAATTTTTAATTTTTAATTTTTAATTTTTAATTTTTAATTTTTAATTTTTAATTTTTAATTTTTAATTTTTAATTTTTAATTTTTAATTTTTAATTTTTAATTTTTAATTTTTAATTTTTAATTTTTAATTTTTAATTTTTAATTTTTAATTTTTAATTTTTAATTTTTAATTTTTAATTTTTAATTTTTAATTTTTAATTTTTAATTTTTAATTTTTAATTTTTAATTTTTAATTTTTAATTTTTAATTTTTAATTTTTAATTTTTAATTTTTAATTTTTAATTTTTAATTTTTAATTTTTAATTTTTAATTTTTAATTTTTAATTTTTAATTTTTAATTTTTAATTTTTAATTTTTAATTTTTAATTTTTAATTTTTAATTTTTAATTTTTAATTTTTAATTTTTAATTTTTAATTTTTAATTTTTAATTTTTAATTTTTAATTTTTAATTTTTAATTTTTAATTTTTAATTTTTAATTTTTAATTTTTAATTTTTAATTTTTAATTTTTAATTTTTAATTTTTCATTTTTAATTTTTAATTTTTAATTTTTAATTTTTAATTTTTAATTTTTAATTTTTAATTTTTAATTTTTAATTTTTAATTTTTAATTTTTAATTTTTAATTTTTAATTTTTAATTTTTAATTTTTTATTTTTAATTTTTAATTTTTAATTTTTAATTTTTAATTTTTAATTTTTAATTTTTAATTTTTAATTTTTAATTTTTAATTTTTGATTTTTAATTTTTTATTTTTAGTTTTTAATTTTTAGTTTTTAGTTTTTAATTTTTAATTTTTAGTTTTTAATTTTTAATTTTTAATTTTTTATTTTTAATTTTTAATTTTTAATTTTTTATTTTTAATTTTCAATTTTTAATTTTTAATTTTTAGTTTTTAATTTTTAATTTTTAAAAGTAAACGTGAACGAATATTGAATTTCAATACAAAAATTTCTGTGTAGACACGGATGAAAGTTTAAAAGAGAATTTCAAACAGTTTCAGAAAGAAAAATTTCATTTGTAAACCGAGACTTACCAAAATCAAAAACTGGTTCTAACTTTAGCTATGACAGCTATCGTTTGACCACAGCTATAAAATACACATCTGGCAATACCTTTAGTAAGAAAAGAATAAATTGCAAAACTTAACAAGAAATTCAGTGTGTCTGCATAAAAATATAAATTAAAATAGTTTAATTAACAAGAACATAAATTATATTTTAATAAATTGGTAAAATGATTGTTGCACTTTGAGTGGAAAGCAAAAGTTTATGTGTGCTAGTGTTTTTTGTGAAAATATATCAAAAATCATATGTAGCCGGTTATCTGGCAAAAGTGTTGTGTGGTAGTTGTTTTGTTCTTTAAATTAAGGCTGTAAATTGTTGTAAAGTCATGTTTTTAGTTAATAAATTACAAAAGGGCATCCCATTTATCAATTTAATTAAGAAAATTTTAAGATGCCAATGGATCTTTGTTCAATTTCAGAACAGAGACCCCGCTGGCCAAAGTTTTTTTTTTCTTTATTAGTGCTTGGTAGGTTTCATATCAAGAGTGGTGTGTTTTTTTTTTCTACATATAAAAAAAAATTAGTGTTATTTGTTGTTATGTATGGTGAAATTTATATTAATTGGCAATTATAATGGAGTAATACAAATTCTGGCATAAAATAGAGGTGAGTTAAAATTAAATTTTAAAAATATTTCTGAGTTCTTATTGGAGTTTTTATTTATTGTAGAACTAACTGCCGACTCACAAAAATGTCAACAGGTATTTACAAAATTTTTTTTATTCTTATCCTTCAAAAATATACAAAAAATGGTGGTAAAAGGGATTGAATGTAGTCAAGGAATTCCCTTCATAAAAAATTTGTTTTCGGAAACCAATATCAGGGATCAATTAAAATTTTTTTTTTAAATTAAATTGCTTTTCAATATGTTATGTATATTCAAATGAAAAATAATTTGCTCAAATAATCTTTCAGATTTAATTTCACTAGGCAACAAAATTAAAATTTATGACGCCTGATAAGCACTATATTTTTTTAATGATTACCACAAGCACTAACAACAAAATCAGTAGAAATTTAAAATTGTATGGATAAGTTTTTTTTAAATTTTTTTTTTCTAAAATTTGACATTTTTGTACAGGATACTTCAACGATTTTATCATAACTTGAGAACAACTTGACAAATTTCGTTATAAAAAACCAAAGAAGATTTTAATTGAAATTACCTCATTCGGAATAATTTTAAATGATATGATTTTTTTTTTGAAAATTGAAATACATATTTTTATTTTCCAGAAATGCGTAAAATATTGGATATGGCAAATCATGAAAGTTTTTATTACTAAATCATAAAGCTTTATGTCCTTATGGGAACTTATGTATGTATAGGAACATATATCTATAGGAACTTATGTAAATCATATATATATATATTGTATATATATATGAGCCATGAAAATCTGAAATCTTTTATCTAGGTTAGTTCTTTTTATTATTAAATAAGTTTTACAGAATTCTATAAATAATCTCAAAGTGATTAAGACTTTTGTTTCAGGTTGATTATCTTACAAGGAACCAAATAAAATCTTCCATTATATTTTTGTTCCACAATTCCTCATAACGTTACTTAATGGGCCCAAGTTGTTGGTGAAATCATTCATTGATTCCATTAAGGTTTGAAGGGAAAAATTCGAAATGTAAATCTAAAAACTGTATTTTTGGAGACATATTTATGCCTGAAATTATAAATTTCTATGCCTGAAATGCGAGCGTAATCTATAGTTGAACAAGATTTTGCTTATCTTTTAAAATAGCGAGATTTTCTATTTTTTAGCCTCGACAATTCCATTGAATTCCACGGAATTCAAAGTCAGTCAGTCGCTTTCTTTCTATATATAGTTTCTCCAACATTGTGATGGCTTGTATTTCTTTTCCTTGAGTTCGGTTGCATTTCGAAATGTTGTTTTCTTTACAGTTTATGCACGAGTTCTCAATGTTGCAGATTTCGTTGTCTTCTTCAAGTGGAAATTTTTAGAGCAGTCTACAATATTTTCAATATTTCTCTTGCATTGCAAAATTATTGTCTTTTCTTTTATTAGAAACTATATACATGATGTCAAACCGAACAATTAATAAAAAAAAACTATTTCGATATGATGATTCAAATTGATTCAATGTTCCGCTTCTTTAAGCACAATTATATAATTAAACAAGTAAGAGTGTTAAATTCGGCTATGCCGAATCTTTGATACCATCCACCTCGGTTTGAGTATTGATAATAAATGTAAACAAAATATTGGAAAAAGTAAACAATTTGTTAAACTTAACACCAAATTATTTCAGAAAATTCTTTGGGTTGGTTTTCGTCTTTTCTATTATTTCGGTGTTTGCTTTTTGGTCATCGTGGTTGCTGATCGGCATGCATTTAGGTTATATACCTATATGCATGCGTTTCCGGTTATATGACATAACTTCTCGTTTAATTTAGTTTTTGCTAATTAAATAGCTCGCCCTAACCTCCATTGCAAAGGTAATGGTTGTGTAGGGTGGCTATATGCGTTAAATCGTGCTACTTGGAGATGGCTGTATAGTTTCTTTTAATTGGCCAAATATTTCTTCATTGTGGCCATATAGGTCGGATGGAGTAACAAAATAATAACCAAAAAAAAACTCTCTCAATTTTTTTATTAAAATATTGCCATATTTGGAAAACATAGAGAATAAATTTATAATAATAAATATTCAAATTAGGGATGCCAAACGCAAAAAACCAAATGTCCCAAACATTTTAAATAAAATAATTTGTTCTCTTTATTTTCTGAAAGCTGCCCGATTGATGCCGTCATCGTGATTTCCACATACGGACAGACGGACATGGCTATATCAACTCCAGTTGTTATAAGGATCACAAATTTATATATTTTATGGGGTCCAAATTTTTTTTTATAATTATTACAAACGGAATGACAAACTTATATATACCCTCTGCACACTGGAGTGGAGGGTATAAAAATTTCAATAGCTGTACTTACTAGCCTAGATTCAAAATTTTGAAACGTGGTACAATTTAAATTCTGTAACATACTTTTAGTGCTAATTTCGAAACGACTTTAAGATTTCGTTGCCATTTTATACTTTGAGAAGGATAAATTTTTTTCATTTTATTTATTTTTTTTATTATTTTAATTCATTTTATTGTTATCCTTGAGAAAAAGCAATACGGTATAATAATAAGTAAAGCAACAATAACAACAGCACTAGCAACCCCTTTTTCTAAATGTTTTTATTTTATGGATTTCTTGTGGATCTATAACATTGTGTCAACTTGTTTTTGACACGTTTCCCCCAGGGAAACAATTCAACAATATGGTTGTTAAACCATATTCCAACCACACACAGCTATACAAGTACACCTACTAAAAACACTTCATCACACATAGGCGAGGAAAAGGTGGAGTGGAACAATGATCATACATATATACTTCTATGACATTTTTTCTATCAGTTTATTCAATTTCACCTTTCTTGAACTTTATTATTTATATTTTCCAGAGGCTTTTCCTATTATTTTGCTACAAACCTACTGACATTTCTGTCTGTATTAGGATGGAACTTATTTGCAGCGTTAATACTTACGAACTGCAACTGAAAAAAAGGAGTTTACAAAATTTAGAAAAATGTTACACTTCATAGTTGATTTTGTATATATTTTATTTTGAATTCTTTCAAAAATTGTTTTACATTATTGTGTGACTGTTCTTCGACCTGAACCAAGATAATACGAGTTACTGCTGCACAAAGTATAGAAATAAGAAGTGACATCCTTAAGTTTGTACACATGACGTATGCCTTACACTAAGGACTTGGTAGGAGATAACCTTGTTTAGAACATGTTACTTGTATTTTGAATTTGTTGTTTGTATCATACGAGTATGTATGTGGTATAAATAAAAATTGTTTTATTTTTTCTGTCGTCTTTAAAACATTTATTTGTTATTTTGTAAATTCCCTGTTGTATGGTAAAAAAAATTTCATTAATTTTATAGGCAAACAAAAAAAAAATCTTTTGTTTTTCCAAATTTGTAGTTTTTTATTATATTGTTTTTATTGTTGTGGTAAACAAAATGTACTTATTAAAAATCTAGTATTTGCCAACAATAGAACAAACAGGAAAATAAATTTATTAAATGAGTAAAAAACAGTAAATTAATTAGATTTAGTAAAATTTTCATAATTTTCTTAATTAGTTAAAAGCTTCTGGCATATATTAGAGCTTCAAACGTATTATTCATGGCATCAATGGAATTTTTAACATCAATAGGTACGCTCATCAATGACTCGCTGATTCGCTAAATGTATAATGCTGTACGTATATTTTAAATTTGAGCATACAAAAAGGAATTTTTTTTAAGTACGGAAAATTGTGTTTTTAATTTAGCAAAAAAATTTTTTTTTGGTCTAACAAAATTTAGACAAACAAATTTCAAATTAAATTAGCTTTATTTCATTGTAATCGGTGCAAAACTTTTGATTTTGTTCACAATTTACTGAGAAAACTGAATTGATAAAAATTGCGATTTCCATAAAAAAATAACATTTATTAATTATGTGTGTGTTTGCTGCTGTTCTATTCATGTAATAAGTTCTTGTTGATTAAGAACTGAATGTTGTTTTTAAGGTTATTTGGGACGCTTAATCCAAATCTGCACTTCGCAAAATAAGGCACTTCCACTATGTATATTGGAATAACTTGAACACGGTTCACCATTTTTTGGTGATTTTCAAAACTGTTTTTTAAAGACATACTTGCTGCTTTTGAAAAACAAAAACGTTCCTGACTTTTTTATGTTTCTCAGAATTAAAAAAAATCATGAGTATGAGTATATCCCATAAATTTCGTAAATTTTAAAGAACAATTAAACAATACTTCCGATACTTGTCATCTATTTCATATTGAATTTCTATCAACATGAATACGGTGTCATATTTATTTTACTTTGTGAAAACTCTACTAATCAATATAAATTAATATTTATATGAACTGATGATACTTGTCTTCATATATTCTATGAAATCGATTATTTTTGACTAATAACTGATTTTAAGATTCAAATTCAATGCAATTTGCACAATAAAAAATTAAACACAAAATTTCATTATAAATCTTGATTGAATACTTTACTAAAGAAGTATGTACACTAGGGCTATAACTAATTTTTTTACAAAATTTTTGCCTATACTAAATTAATGAATAATAATAATAAGATAATATGTAATATAATATATAATAATAATATAATATATAATATAATATATAATAATAATATAATATAGGCAATACTAAATTAATAATAATAAAAATCGTGTTTGCTGGTCATTTTAGCAAAAAAAAAAACCCCTCTGCACCAAATGCAATTTCAAAAAATTCACTGAATTTTTTTTAAATTTATTTTTATATTACTTTTTTATTAATTTAATATACATGTATGTACATATTTAAAAAATTATTTAAAGTATGATTATTGTATGATATAAATTTAAGATTTAGAGCTGTGAAGCCCGTACCAAACACGCTGGTGCTGGGCTTTTTATATGTATACAGCCGAACGAAAACAAAAATACTCATCAAAGAGTAAAACTAAATAATTTCATTCAGTCTTATGAATGCTTTTGAACAAAGCAGGTCTATGTCGCATTGCCTTTTGAAATTCATATATATTTATACCCTATACCACTATGTGGTTTGGGTATAATGACTTTGTGCTGCTGTTTGTAACAACCAAAAATATTTGACCTAGACCCATCTTTAATTATACCGATCGAATCAGAATCACTTTCTGAGTTGATTTAACAATGTCCGTCCGTCCGTCCGTCCGTCCGTCCGTCCGTCCGTCTGTGTGTCCATGTAAAGCTTGTAATCAAACTGCAGGTCGCAAATATGAACATATTTTGATGAAATTTGGTACATAAGCTTTCATCTGTCATGGGATGAACGCTATTGAAATCGGTGAGAATCGGTCCATGTTCAGACCTAGCCCCCATACAAATTACCCATATGAAATTGACATAAATTGCCATAAGATCCAAATTGTCATATAGATCTTACTCAAATTGGGGTTTGTATGCGTTCATTACGTCCATTAATGAGTAGTCCAAAAATGATCCCTTTGGCCCCATATAGAGCTGCTTCCCGATATTCACTTAAATCTATTAAAAAACAAAAATATTGCACTGATTCTTCTCAGATTTTGTTTGTATATATTTTTGCAAAATACAAGAGACTTTAGTAAACATAATCAGGATCGGTCCATTTTTGGACCTAGTCCCCATATAGATATAGCATCCGATATGAACTTTTTCATATCTGTAGCCAAAAAAATTAATAAAAATCAGACTCAAATTTGGTTTTTGCTTATTTTCTATGTTCAGTTAGTTGGGCCTAAGTGATAGGGCATGGTATAGGGTATAGACCGACTATAATTTTCTTACTTGTTTTTTTAATAGGTACAGACTTGATAAACTAAATTACGCAAAGCAGTTGAATCTGCTATAAATTAAACATTTTCTATAAATTACATACGTCGCATCCATTTGACAACAGTATAGCTGTCTTTTATGCATTTTTTTTAATTTAAAAAAATATCCAGTTACTGCAGGCTGTTAAGTTTTTTTAGGCTTTGGTAACATATCACTTATTAACCTTTGAAATTTCTTATATTTTTAAGTTTTGCTATTTTTTCTTGTTTTTTAAAGAAGTGAATAATTTATTATTACTTATTTGATTTAATAAACTTCAAACTTATGGATAAAATAGAATGTTCTTCACATTTTTTTTTTACATTTTCAGAATGTAAGATTTAAAATTTTAATATTTTGTTATTTTCTGACCAGAGTTTTTTAAATTTTTAGTTCGATTGTTTATTTGAGCTTTTTGGTCATTTTTTTAAGGCGAATAAAATGCTTTTTTATTCCATTTCCCACCGACGTTTCGTCTCATTTTCAGACATCCTCAGGGTGTTTTACTTTATTTAACTAAAAACAAATTTGAGTGAACATTTTTTTCCAACAAATTTTACAAAATATTTTTTTAATTTTTACTTACTAAAATTTTTTTATATATATTAAAATGCACTGAAAAGTTTGTCAGATACTTAAAATTACGTTAAATTAAAACATTTATAATGAAACAAAACATAATAAAATCAAAAAATCAAAAAAACTACAACCTAATATCACAGACTGAATAGACGGAGTTTGTACCATTTTTACTATTTTATCTTCTTTGGATTTCATCGATACGTCATCTGTTTGTTGGATCCTTAGACTTTCTAACATCAGTCTTTTGCTCTCTTTTCTCTCGATGTTAAGTATTTTTACATTTTGAAAGTCTGCTTTATGATTTTGTTGTGTTGAATGCTGCGCTAAAGCTGTAGTCTCTCCTTTGTTCCTGTAGTCATTTTCGTGTTCGCGTACTCTTGTGTTCAATGCTCTTTTTGTCGTACCAATGTATTTTAAATTGCAGTTTTCCCCTTCTTTGCCATTGCATGTGATTTCATAGACCACGTCACATTGTGCAATTGTTGGTGTTCTGCTTTTCGTGTTTGTGAATAATGTTCTCAGTGTTTGATTCGATTTGTAAAATTTAAAATTTTACCATATTATTCGTGAACTCAACTATTTTCCCTTTTAGTCATTCATAAACACATTCATACGGAATCTACACAAACCCATTTAATATCGGCATTGTGTTACGTCCATGGACACATGCTCATAAACACTATTACTAACTCAATTCTCTCGATGGCCACCACTGACTTAGAGTGCAACTATTTTTTGCAGATACGAAAAACATACTGAATAACCTTATAGCACGTTCTGCGCAAATGTATTACAGTGGTGATTTGTTATTTGCGACTTCTGTATAGCCAAATACCTTTGAAAATACTCCTTATCTTTATTAAATTGTGACAAAGATAAATTTAGCAATTGAAAATTGTCTACGCGGAAACAATGTTCCGAAAAACATACGCCGCAAAATGGACCATTTCACGAGAAGACTGTCAAAAATCCATAACTTTTGATTGGATTGGAATTCTGATGTGCGGTTTTTTTTTTGTTTGGTAGGTGGGACTTTAGCCTTTAATTTTTGCTATAAAACGTAATTATCGACCGATAAAAACGTTATGGAGGATTTTAAATATATTTTAATTTTTAATTGAATTTTAGTACAAAAGAGAAGTGTTCAAATGTAAAAAAAAAAACTTTTTTATTGAATTTTTAAATATTTCTGTATCAATACATGTTTGTTTTTGTATTGAAAAAACAAGAAAAACAATTTGTTTATTTAAAGTAAAAATATTTGATCTTGAGCCTGAATAATTTCAAACTCAATCATTAAAATGATAGAGATCGAAAATCAGACTTTTTATTTTTATAAAAAAATAATAAAATTAAAAATACGGAGGGCTAACACTAAATATAAGTTTAGCAAAAACAAATTGTTTTTCTTGTTTTTTCAAGACAAAAACAAACATGTATATTGTAGTATGCAATGTGTACTCGTATACAAAACATATTTGTCTCAAAGTTGTTCTATTTTTAGTTTGTTATATTGGAAGAGGCTTAAATAGTATAACTCTATGCTTGGATTCTCAGTTGGTTGTTTTCAGCAAATATATATGAATTTAACTTTTTACCAAACAAACTATCTACTGCTTTTGGTTACTGATGGGGGTGACTGGTGACTCTTCCTGAAACAGCTATTTAACCTGTCATGCAAAATATAGATCAATTTTTTGAAACAAATGTGCCAATGTTTTTGCTTTATTTAAAGTAAAAATATTTGATCTTGAGACTGAATAATTTCAAACTCTGTCATTAAAATGATAAAGATCGAAAATAAAATTTTTTATTTATATAAAAAAATAATAAATGAAAAAAGTTACAGTCATTTAAAAATTAAAATTTACAAAGAAGTTTTTAGGTTTAGTAAAATACTGAGAAAGTCCATTTTCGATGATCCTGTTCGCTATGATATAGTTGAAACAAAGTCGCATTTTTTGTCTCCCGAGATTCACTGGTATTTACTTTCAAATGAATAACATAACTTCAAAATCGGTAACCATAAAAAATATTGATTTTTGCCGCTTTCTCAAAATATGGTCCACAGTGCGTCGTACCAAGCACCACATTTAAATTGACATACTTTTTATAGTTCTGCTCTGTATTTAGGAAGTAGGATAAATAATAATATTGCCAGAATTGCTTTAGAATTCCACCAAGTATTGGGGGTATAGTTTTGATATTTATGAAGGAAATTTTTTTATGTTTTTCTTAGTATCTGAAAACTTTTCCAAGCTCATATAAAAACTGCATATCATCCACTAATACTAACAGCTTTAATGCTTTCTGGATTATGTTCATAGTTGTTTTTTAGTTGTTCGTTTTAATTATTAGTTCTGATACAAAACTATAACATATATTAGACGATGATTATTTTCCATCCAACATTTCGTCCATAACATGTCTTAAAAGCAAGTCAAAAATATAATGCTGGCAACTAATATACTGTGGATGAACAAAGCAACAACTCCGTTTGTTTTGCCTGTGTTATAACGTTAGATGTGTCAAAAATGATCATCTTAATTGATTTATACAAATCATATTTGTCTAAAGTTTCCTTTATACCATTAAATATATTTAAAGCTTTACCATTTTCAAGAAAAAGAACACATAACATAACTTCCGTTGTTTAATTTTTCAATACGATTAACTGTATTTCTTTACCACCAATTTTCTTTCCATCAAAATGAAGGCACAAGTTTTCATATTTCAATGATTTTTTGTATATATTTTCTATTTCTCCAGCAGATTTTATTACCGCTCTGTATATACTTATTTGTACAGGCGTTGAAATATTTGCTGTCTTAGCCAATCGTTTATAGATTTTAGATGCTTTGGAAGTGCTTACATTTAAATTTGTAACCAATGATGCAGCTGCCTTAATAGGAACTTTTAGCATTTCCGGTGATTTATAATCTTTGTCTTCTAGACCCTTTTCGCCTGTCAAATAATTTTCATTTTCATCGTCGAATATATCATCCATTTCAAAATTGTGGAACTGAATCAGAGCCCCGTACAGACTGCCATTCCAAATTTGTATTGGATATATAAAAATCTCTGTTGACTGTAAGCTTTAGGTCTTTTTAAACACTTATGTAAGTGTTTTACTTTCTGTTCTATAGATATTACCCAGCAAAACTTTCCATTACATGTAATGAGCTTTAGAATAAGAAATCAAAGGTGTCCACTAGTTACCTTTCCATTACAAAACTCTTTATTTTAACATGGGGGTGTCATTGGAGGAAAGGCCTTACCGGAACTTTACTAGGTAGTGATACAAATAACTAGTCCTTTTTTAGATAACAAGCAGGGCTTGAAGTAATTTGTTATATGTATTGAGTAAAGTAACTCGTTTCATAATCGCCTAAAGAAACTAGTTACTTGCTACAGAAATGGAGGGGTAAAGTAAGTCACAAAATATAATAATATAATAATATAAAATATAATAATACAATTAAAAAATGCGATGTGAAAGAAATTTTTTTTGATGTTGGAATTGATGGATTACCAATATTTAAAAGTTCTGCTGTTGGATTATGGCCAATTTTGGGACGTATAGTTAATATACCAAATTGTACAGTATTTGTGATAGGGTCCTATGTAGGTCCAAAAAAACCGGTGGATATAAATTCTTATTTGCACGATTTTGTGAATGATTTCTCTGTTTTAAAGAATAATGGCTACTTTATTGGTAATAAAAAAATTGAAGTGAAAATACGAGCAATAATATGTGATGCCCCAGCTAAGTCCTTTGTGTGTGGCATAAAAGGACATATGGCACTTAATGGGTGCCCAATGTGCCAACAAATTGGTCAAAGGGTTGAAAACGTTACAACTTTCTCTACAACCGTAGCCGAAAAGAGGACCAATGAAAATTTTTATTTAAGAAAATATACAAATTTTTATCACCCAATGCATACTAATATGAAAATGAAGCTAGAAAGCATAGGCATTTTAACGGTTACTCAATTTCCTATTGACCCTATGCTCTTAATAGATTTGGGTATCACAAGAAAAATACTGATGCGCATAATCACCAAAAAGACAATCAATCAAATATCTCAATCTGCAGTAACATAAGTTTCTGAAATGCTTTGTTCATTGCGTTCGCATATTCCACGTGAATTTGCACGAAAACCAAGAACTTTATGCGATATTTCTAGATGGAAAGCGACTGAGTTCAGACAGTTCTCATTATACACAGGCATAGTCGTTTTAAAGGATTTTATCCCGACAGAAATTTATGAACATTTTCTTTTACTTCATTGTTCGTACAGAATTCTTTTATCTTCTGCAGTGGAAAGCGAAATTCATAAGGCACACGAATTGATAAAAACATTTGTTGAAACTTTTCCAGTATTATATGGAAGATCAAGTGTCACGTATAACGTGCACAACCTTCTTCATTTATCGGAATGTGTCCAAGAATTTGGAGACTTGAATAACTTATCAGCATATAATTTTGAAAACTTTATGCAAAAAATAAAACAAAGTATTAAAATGCCAAAACACATGTGCAAACAAATTTTTAATATTTTTTCAAACGATAATATCGTTGATAAAAATCAAATTTTTGGCCTCAGATATAAAAATGGTCAGCCAAAGTCAATATATTTATCATTGGGTTATTTTAGCTCCAAAACACCAGACAACATTTGTTTGACATATGACAAAAAATTTCTTAGATTAACTTATATCGTAAATGAGGAGAAATTCAAAGCAAAAGCGTTTATTGATTTACAACCTTTTTTCACATATCCCTTTGACTCTATGGATTTAAATATTGTTTTTGCCAATGAAGATGAGGAATCGGAGGAGAGATTATACGATATAAAAAATGTTGTGGCAAAAGTAGTAAAACTTCCATATAAAGATGCGTTTATTTTGATTCCGGAAATACATAATTTTCACAAATAAAAAATTAATATTTTGTTCTTTAATATTAACAAAAAAGAAAAAAAATGATTTTTTAAATTAACATAATATTAACTCATTATCTACAGTTTTCAATGACAGAAACAATGGTTATTACTAGTAAATACTTACAGAAAGCATTACCAGGAAGTGCTTACTTTTAGCTTTGAAATAATTCAAAGGGTATGGTGTTATTATTACCATGTAATGCAAATTGTAATGACTAATCATTACCAATGATTTGCTGGGTATGGCTATTTTCGGAACTTTGAGCTTATTCCAAGAATGGAATAATTCTTTTGAAATGGCTTTGTATCTTGCCTTTTTAGACTTGTCTGATGTTGCTAGTCCTTTTTATCTGTCAATAATAAATATTTGCTCGGGTTTTTTTGACCCTTAAGCAAACGCCATAGTGTACTCACACAAACGAACCCCAGGGCCTGGACTGTTTGTATTTTATATGGAGTTTTATGGCTACCGCTAGAAAATCAATAAAATATACTAGTATATTTTTAAAAAACTATATTTATTAATATTCAAAAGAAATAATAGGTTCATATAAAAAACTCAACGAAATATTAAAAAAAGTAAGTAGAAATAAATAAATTCAATTTAATTTTTAAATTAAAGGCATGCTTATAAAGTCGAATTTAGTCTCGATTAGATGTAAAGCACATATAGTCACATTTGGAATATTAAAAGCAAACAGTTTTACGATTTGCATCATCGTTATCTTTACAAATTACGCACTTCGATTTGTTTTTCAAGTATTCGGGTCCGCTTTCTTGAAACAAAATTTTTTTGGTTCTATATTCTTTACAGACCTATTTTCTTCATATATTATGTAAGAAGCTATATCAATTAGGTCAGGCATATTGTAGGCCCACCGCTGCACTTCAATACGTTATGAGCCATCAATCTTGTTTAAACGAGGAGAACTAAGACCACTTTGTTCCATCCTTTCCGTAGTAAAAACGATTAGAGTTGTAGGCCCACCGCTGCACTTCAATACGTTATGAGCCATCAATCTTGTTTAAACGAGGAGAACTAAGACCACTTTGTTCCATCCTTTCCGTAGTAAAAACGATTAGAGTTGCAAGTTTTCATTATCTTCTTCACTTTCGGACGAATCTTCAATTCCGTTGTTCACTTGTAATTCTGTCTCAATATCCGAAGCTTCATCTTCTATATTATTATCTTCATATCACGGGCCTGATACGTTTTCTATATAATTGGCTGTTACCTCTGTCAATAATTCAAAATAATTAGGATCAGATTTGGAAACTGGAAACTGGAAACTCTAATAAGAGCGTTGAGCGTTGATGAGATTTTGCAAACAAAAAGATTCTGCTTTTTGTATAAAAGCACAAAAATTACCGTTATAAATTGCTATCACAATCACTAACAGAAAGAACACTTTCTGTGCTTTTTTATAAGTTTTGTTTTGATTTTATTTAGTACAGTCTATATGTAACAGTAAAAATATGAAATATTTTATTTTTTCCCAAATTTTCTACACAAAATTGAGGAATTCATGTTATCTAGGTAAAAAATTAAAAAAAAGTTCAATAATGTCTGGCTAGGACCAGGTATCTACTTAAGGGTTAATTTAAATAATGAATCTTCTGTATTTGTTATGACTTTAAACGTTGATTTCCTGTTTTCAAAACTATTCAAATTTTTGCCCCAGTGTATGCAATTTTTCTGTCTGACATTATATAGAATTCGTGTGATTCAAATATTAAACAACAATAACCGTTTTTTTTTTTAAGATTTATTGTAAACGACAATAAATGCATGTGTATTTTTTTTATATATTCTGAATTAAGAGCAACATTATATTATATATCAATCGAAAGGTCTCAAGGTGCTGCGTTCATAAAATGCAAAAAAATTTGGTAGTTATCCTCTTTGAAGTCATAGGGTGAAAATATTTAAAAAAGGAGAACAATGGGGAAATATTCTCACACTAGGACCTGAAAGAAGTCAATGGCTACAATTTTTGAGATTTCCGAGAGCTCGACTTTGAGAAATTTCTAATGATGTATAAAATAAGGGTGCTCTTAATTCAGAATATATAAAAAAAATACACTTTTCGAAAAAAAAGCAAACAAAATGCGACATTTTTTGCCAGAAAAGAAAACGGCATTAGTTAAAAGCATTTTTTTAATATATTTGTTTAAAAGGAACAAGTGTACTTTAAGGCCGGTGCCCCAATTTTATTTATTTTCTTTTCGGTAGGGGTTTTTGGGGTGACTGTACCAAAATATTTTTTTCTGCGGTCGAGCTTATGTATATTTTGACTTTTTGACCCTTTCAGGACCGGATATATTAGGGATTTTACCTACAATTTTAAGTTTTTATAAAATTATTTTGTTATTTCTAAGGTAGTTCGATAGAAAATCAAATATCTTACTATTTTTTTCAAAAATTTTCATAATACAGTAAAACCCGTTTAATTGCTCCACGCTTAATAACCTTCCACGCTTATTGGCCTCGAATTCTAATTCCCCGTTTTTTGCTCAGTTTTTCTAACAATACCCCACGGTTTATTAACTTTCGCTTAATTACCCAATTCGGGTAATAACCTCAAATATTTTATCCAGAAAATTTAATTTCCATTAAATTTCCTTAGTTTAATTACCCAAAGTACATATTGGCTCACGATATCGTTTAACCAGATGCGCGTGAATAATGCTGTAATTTCTAGAAAATTGGTTATCAATAAAGCAAAAGATTTTACTAAAAAAATTAGCTCAGATTTTGAACCGAACAGTGTTGGTTGAGGAAGTGACTGAGCAGAGATAATATAAAATTCACAAAGATACATGGAGAAAATAATGAAAATGGTCTTCAATGCGCACGAAATTTTCTGAAAAGTAGCAATTTTTCTTAACTTTTTCAAAACTAGACTCCTGAAAATATATTTAATGCTGATGAGAGTGGCCTTTTGTTTATAAAGTTGTGGGTTCCAGTCAAAGGCAATAAATCTCAAAAAACGTCTAACATTATTAATTTTGTGTAACTCTATGGAAACGTACCAAAATGGTTTGCAATTTACTCCTTAATGTGATACATATAAACAATTTTTATACAATAAAATGTCTAAGTTATTCTAATGTCTCTGTTTTACATATGTTCGGATAATTAAATTTTTTGAAGTATTTAAAAATAATCGTCTAGTTGCCTCTTATGAGGTAATAAAACATGTTCGTTTAAATGCTTTGCCCGCATAATTACCCAAAAATCTTGTACATTTTGACGAGTTAAATAACCGAGGATTACTGCATTATGAAAATATAAAGCTTACAATTGGTTAGTTTTCCTAAAAATATAAGTAAGATATTTGATTTTCTATCGAAATAAATTTGAAATGACCATATATATATATATTTTAACATAAACTTAATATTATAGGTAAAATCCATAATATATCCGGTCCTGGAAGGGTTAATAGGTCAAAATGTATATCAAAATGAAGGTAGTGGATGTAGCTTTTATTCGAGTGTTGTAAATATCAACATTATAGAGATCGTTTTATGAGATAATGCCATGTTTTGAAAAAAAAAAAAAAAACTAAAAATATGGTTCATAATGGGTCAACGGATTTCAAATTTAAAACTATCAAATAAAAGATACTCATGTGAGATTCAAAATGGTACATATTGCTCAATTCCGATACTATATAACAAAGTCCATGACTCGGAAAATATCTCGACCGCAAAAAAGAAAATATTTTGCTAGAATAGCAACAAAATGTTTTATAGATGTTGAAAATTTGAAAATTTGTGAATCGATAGTCTTTAAAATTTAGAAGAAATATTTTATATCAACTAAAAAAATATAGGCCAAATTTCAACGCGTTTGGTGCGGAAATTTTCTTGACAACAGCGAAAAAGTAAGATTGCATTTCTTAATATTTTTTTTATAGCGTTTTTGATATTTGCAAAAAAGAAGTCCTAACCCTAATGAACACACATATACAAATGCAATATATTGCTTTAAATCTTTTTCCAAAACAATTGTCCCTTAAGGGACATACATGTATAGTATAACTACAAAAACATAAATCCACACAAACACAATAATCTCAATTTTAATACACTTCATACGGACGAATATCAAAGTTCTCGTCTATTAATCCACTGATGATGCTACGATACGTAATATATGAGTACATGTGTACTCTGGCATACGAGTATCTGTTGTACTTTATACGAGTATACTCGATTGTTAAATGTATGTTGTTGGGAGAATAGTACTTAATTCTCGCCTGATTTATTTGGTTTTAAAAGCTCTTCGGTGTTTTCATTGAATGATTACACATGAATGATTTTTCAATGGATTTTCATTAAGTGATAAACACATACAACTTTGAGGCAGTAACAATTTAAATAATATGCATGTTGTAGCCAACACATTTGTATGATGACTCATTATTATTTCACTATTGGCCACCGTCGCACAATTTAAGTCAAAGCAAGAACTAGTGCTATCGATTTTTAATTAAGATGTTATAAATGTAAGATCTATTGATCGTGCTTCTTATCTAAAGCTTGATCTGGAAAATCTTAACATTATCAAATGGTCGATCAGTAAGTCCTACAACAAAATTCAAGATATGGCGTTGGCCGATAGTAAAGTGAAAGTGCGCCTGCTAATTGATGCTGTAGGAGACTTACTTACGAATGAGGTTTGATAACTTAGTGACTATTTGCATAAAATACATTTTTTTTTGGCATAAAGCGCTTTATTTTGCAATGTAGTCGACTTCAAACTCGAGACATTTATTCCACCATTTTTCTAAAACTTTTACTCCTCCAAATAACAGATGTTCTTAAGACTTTAAGATAGGCGCTTGACCCACTCATTTTACCTAAATCTTTTACCGCGGAGTTAATTCTTCAGGTTTGGATAGCAGCAGGGAATTTAAAATACCATAAACAATTTTTCAAATATTTTTTTAAAAGACAAAGAAAAAATTTTTAATTTTTTAAAATGTTTATCTATAAATTAATAGGACAGAGGTTTTCTTGTTACCGATGTTTGTTTGTCAGTTTTGATCATATTTTGACCAAACATCCCTCATTTGAAAGGTATTTATTTTAAGCTGTCCACCAGATTTACAGATTTTAAAATTTTAAAAATTTTTTGGAGTAAAATTCTTTTAAATTTGGTTCTAATACACACATAATATTATACAATGGTGTGTGTGTTTATTAAATTTGTTAATATGTTTGAAAAAGCCCTGTGGTAAATTGAAAAATAACGACAATAAAAAGTCTTGAATTGTGAATTGGTTAAAACTGATTAGCATACCTTTAGGGTCTTTATTAAATGAAAATATAATATTTCCTAGAATTTGCACCCGAATATCGAGGGCTGGAATCTGCTAGTTATATATTATTACATTATTAACATAACTACATAGTAACTGCTGGAAATTTGGAGATTAGTCTTGACTTGAAAAATTACGATTACAAAGAGTCTGGCTGTAAGACTACAAGTTTGGTTAGGCGCGCTGCGAGACTCGGCACTCAATGAAAAAATTAAAAAAAAAGGATTTTAAGATTTTTGTGTTTGATGATTTTCGTTTTTCGCGATTTTGTTTATGGCGTTTTTCGGTTATGGCGATTTTTGGTTGTGGCGATTTTGAATTTTGAGGTAATTAATGTACTTGCCAAAAGACGTACGACTGTTGCTTTCATAGTACTTTATATCTTTTTTATGGGATCTACCACGCCTACTAATCCTATCCCGCCCATTTTTGACTGCTAATTCACATTAATAGCTGAAAGATTCGTACAAAGCGTCAAGGATTTCCCTTATACAGTACTCCACTTACACATATGATACCATATATTCACTTTGTATGGTTGGTGCTACACCCATTGCTTCGATCACACCCTTTTTCGCAAATTCCCTCATTATTACAGCACTCCAGATATATGACACTTAATATGAATTTTGTATGTGTATCATACCCATTGGCATGGTACTAAATATATATGATATTAAAAAATCAGTTTATATGGGAGGTGCCACGCCCACTAAAAATTAATAAATTAAAAAAATTAATCAATGCTTGACATGTTTTCTTTGAATTCCTAATTTTGTTTTGTCAATTGTATATAATATTTTTATAATTAAAAAATTTAATCCATAATATTTAATAGGCTAGGCGATTTCTTGTGACCGATGTTTTGTTCTACCGTTTTATCCCAATTTTGACCAAACGTATATTATTTGAAAGGTATTTCTTTTAAGACTTTTTGTAGATTTACAGATTTTTAAATTTTTTCCTTTATTTTGAGTAAATTGAAATTTTGAGTAAATTAAATTGAATTTAATTTAATAAAATTATACATATGCTATGTGTGTGTTTATTAGATTTGTTAATATGTTTGTTAATGAGTTTGTTTTTTTCATTCACAATAATAATAAACCATAAAAGTGCTGGTTTGTGAATGGGTTAAGTTGAAAAATAAAGCACTCGAATTTCGAGCGCTGGAATCCGCTAGTTCTAATAAATCTACAACTATTTGTTTTGGTTATAAAATATATAACACTATGGGGTTTGGGTATAATGACTTTGTGCTGGTGTTTGTAACTACCAAAAATATTTTGGGTCTACCACCTTTTACTATACCAATCGACTTAGAATCACTTTCTGAGTCTATTTAGCGGTGTCCGTCCGTTCATCCGTCCGCCTGTGTGTCCATATGAAGTTTGTAATCAAACTACAGGTCGCAACTATGAATATATTTCGATGAAATTTGGCGCGTAAGCTTTTGTTGGCCATAGGATGAACGCTATTGAAATTGGTGAAATTCTATCTATGTTCAGACCTAATCCCCATACAAATTACCCCTATGAAATCGACATAAATTGCCATAAGATCCAAATTATCATATAGATCTCAGTCAAATTGGACTTCTATGTGTTTATTATATCCATTAATCAGTAATCCACAAATAAACCTATAGGAAAATTCTTAGTCATAGGTCCCATATAAGCTGCTTCCCGATCTTCACTTAAATCTATCAAAAAACAAAAATATTGCACTGATTTTTTTCAAATTTGGTTTGTATATATTTTTTCAATATATAAGTGACTTTACCAAATATGGTCAGGATCGTTCCATTTTTCGACCTAGTCCCCATATAAATATAACACCCGATATGAGATATGAAAAAATCTGCAGCCAAAAAAATTAATAACACTGCCACTTTAATTTGGTTTATGCTTACTTTCTATATTCAATTAGTTGGACCGAAGAGATAGGGCTTCTAATCCATGGTATAGGGTATCGTATAGTGGGTTCAGACCGACTATAATTTTCTTACTTCTTTAATAATAGAGAAGATTCTAACCGAAGCCCAAGAAAAAAAACAGCAGTGGTCTCACCGAATGTAAGCTGAACAACAACAATTTTTTACAAAGTTTTTGAATCAATTTAACAGTCCGGTTTGCAGTTTGGCATCGAGTTCTACGGCAGTTCCAAAATTTCATAATTTTGACGATGAATGCAACGATTTTCATACTTATAAGCGACAGCTCGAAGAACATTTCAAAGCATCCATTAAATTTTCTTCGGAAGCAAAAACAAAAGTTTTACTGGAGCTAAGAATAGGAGAATGCTTTTCAAAAGGTTAGACGAAAGTTAGTTAAGCCATTTTGATGATAAACTACCAAAAATTTTGGCTACAGATGCTTCTTCATACGGCATTGCGGCTGTGGTATCTCATGTCTTCCCAGATGGTTCGGTACGCCCTATCGCTTATGCATCAAAAACGCTAAATGAAAATCAGAAAAATTGTAGTCAAATAGAATTTATTTTTGTTTCATTTCAATATCAATTATTTTTGGAATACAGAGTTTCACGATTACGTATATGGACGTTATTTTACATTGGTTACTGATCATAAACCATTAGTTGTTATTTTCAATCCAACTAAATGAATATCAGTAACATCTGCCAATAGATTGCAACGTTAGGCACCAGTATTATCTAGTTATACATATACAATCAAGTATAGATATACAAAACTTCATGGAAACGCTGACGCATTATCACGTCTACCATATAAAGGAGGCGCTGATTTCGACAATTCAATAGAAATTAATGAAATTAATATAGAAGAACAATTTCACAGCTTTCCTATATAATTCAAAAATATTACAGAATTATCCCAAGAGATGACGATTTAGTACAAATCTTAGATCTCATTAAAAAAGGTTGCCATATAAAAGTAGTTCGTTGCCTGCAGATTTATTACCGTATTGTCGTCATTGAAATAATCTGACATTTAACAGTGATGCTATACACACAAATTTTTCTCGTGTTGTGATTCCTAAAAAGTTAAGACAACATATTTTACGGATGATACATTAAGGACATTGGGGTATCCTTAAAATGAAACAAATTGCGGAACATTATTTCCAATATTGTTTCATCATGCCAGGTTTATTATTCACATTCAATTCATCCTCCTAAGAAATTTTTATCTTGGCCGAAAGCTACTTCTCCTTGGCAACGTATTAATTTCAGATCCATTTGAAAAATATGTGTGGTTGATAAATGTAGACTCATTTTCATAATTCCCAAACGTGATAAAGATGGCAAATAGTACTACAATGTCTACTATTAACAATTGACATCCAATGACTTCAAGGTACTTTTTAAAGTACATTGTATTCAGCATTTGACTACAGCACTTTTTCATCCCTCTTCAAATGGTAATGCAGAACAGATTGTACGTACATTTAAAACTTCTATGGACGAACAATTATCAGATGGTTCCAGTTTGCAAGCTTCAGTACTTGCATATTTAACAACATACAGAACAAGTCCAAATACCTCAGGAAAGTCTCCAGCTGAACTTTTACATGGTCGACAAGTTCTACTAGTAATCACACAATCGTGATATTCAAATCTAAAACAATACTATCTGGTGCATGATAAAGTTTTATGTCGAAATTTTTCAGAAGAGGATAAATCGGTTCCAAAACTGCTTGACAGATTGATGTTCCTCATTGATGTTGGAAATAAAATTTGGAAACGTCCCAAAATCAAATTCGATTTAATAAAACACTAAATAATTCTTACAATGCCCACCGCGACTGGCAATCAACAAATATATAGGCCAGATAATTCAAGTCTGAGGCTTTGATTTGGAAGTTTCATGATTGGCTCATGGTCAATATTATGTAGTCTGCTCTAGAGTTAATAAGTTAATAACAGTCAATAATATTATAAATACTTGGGTTTTACAACAAATAACGATTAACTAAAATCAGACGAGTATGTGAAACAAAATTGAAGTTATTAAATCGAAAATAAAATTTACATTTATTAAAAAATTCCTACCGTAATTAGAATAAAAACTCTTAACAAAACAAATCCTAGAATAAAATAATTATTTTAGGTAGGACAACGTTTGTCTGGTCAGCTATTTAATCTTCATAATATTAAAACTGATTTAATTCATGGCCTAAAGTTTATTGAATTTAGTTTATAGCTACAAATACGATATGTGTGTGCTTGTATGTATGGATCTGTTACGATTAGGCAAGTATGTATGTATAATTCAACATACATGTATTTGATGTGATTTTGATTTAATTTTGAAATAAAAAAAAATCTGAATAAATTTTTCTGACTACTTTAAATATTTAATACAACCGTAAGCTAACAACTGAAATTTGTGGTTTTTTGTACAATTTAATTAATTGACATTTAATTAAATATACTACCAATATATTTGAACATACAAAAAAATGTCTATTTCATCTCCTTGTTTTAATAACAAACATGTGGTTGTTTTCTCGTGCGCATTTAAAAAGTTAGTTAAAAATAAATCTGTACATTTATTGACCAAAAACAAACCAAATAATAATGATGAGTTTGTTTGTGTTTTGTGTCTGTGTTAATGGATGACAAACAAATATTTTGCGGTTTTTTAAATGGGAAAAAATTGAATTCAATCTAAAATAAATTAATCAGTCTTTATTTCCTAATAAATGCGCACAACAATTTTCCAATTTTTAGCCTAAATAAATAAAGTTGCTTTAAAAATGGTTTGAATTTAGTTAAAAGGCTATGCGATGTTTGTCTGTGTCTCTCAAAACCATAACAAAAACTTCCCCAGCAAAAAAGCGGACAAAGGAGTGAACAGATTGCAAATATGGCAAAAATCGGACGATCATCAACGAATTTTACATGACCTGCTTGTCATAGGTCGGAAGTTGTCTTTTGTGTGTAGTTCAATAATCTATATGGTCGGATCACTTTCCTATTCATCTTACCCTCGAAATTGATATGGAAATAAAAAATACTCAATTTGTTTCCAAAGCTAAAATGGGTTGAAACAAATTAAGAAGTATATCAGCAAAAAGTTAAGAAAATATTGAGGTTATGAGATCAATATGAAGCAAACATTATTTATATAATAAGAAGTGCTTTAATAAAAGTACTGCAACACCAACTACCTTTAAAGAAGAATGGTTCAGCGGAGATTGTCCAAATGCAAGAGAAAAGTCTTTTCAAAGGCTTAGGCTATTCAGGTTAACACCGGAAGATAAACAAGAGGTAGCATATTTAACCTTCCTAAGCATTTTCGTTGTCTCTAAGACCGATGCATTACTTTCCTGTTAATTACATTAAAATAAAAAGTGGCAACTCGCTCATTCACTCAGTATCTTCTCGATTACTCAGTACACACCGTTTAGTGTAACAAGTGCTTTGGAGTCAGTGATGTTATACGTAGGGAAAAATCCCTATTTTTAGGTATTTTTGTCTACAAAATTTTGCGTGGGGAAAAAGTCGAATTTGTTTAAATCGTCAAAGTGTAGGGATTTGGCAAAAATATATAAATCTGGCAGCCTTCTTCAATTTCTAATAACATACGCATAAAATTGTTGATACGGCAACATTGCAAATTGTCAAATTTCTTTAAGTGTTTGCTTGCCGCCATTGCACCTGTGATATTAAAATTTTATTCTGTGATTTAAATAAAATATTTGGCAAAATGAACTCATCGTCTTCTGAAGACTCCTCGGCTTGCTTTGAGGATACGAAAAAATATCGTAAACAAAAATTTTGCAACAAATGGCTAGAAGACGACAACTGGCTCGAAGCTGTCGCTGATGAACCTTTTAAATTTCAAGTGTTCTACGTGCAATAAAATTTTAAATTGTGAAAAGTCTGGTCTCCTTAAGCACGCAGAAAGGAAGATACACAAAAAAGATGTAATCCAAAAAAATAAACACTTTTTTAAAAAAGAAAAGCAGTGATTCAGCTATAAAAGCCAAGAAAGTTTTTTAAATAAAAGTCAGCATGTTTTTCGCAGAATATAAGGTGTCATTACAACAGGTTGACCATTTTATACCACTTTTTAAAGAAATCGCACCAGATTTAGACATAATAAAAAGTATTGACTTTGGAAGGTAAAAATTCACCAGCATTATAAAAAGACGATCGCAAAAGTAAAAAGAGACAAATTAGTAAATAAATTGAAAGAAACTAAATTTTCTGTGATAGTTGATGAGGGCACAGATATCGGCCTGAATAAGCATATGTGCGTCCTCGTCAGATTTTTTGACGAAGAAAGCGAGCGAGTTGTAGTTGAACTGGTGGATTTGCAGCCGATAAGAATTGATTGCACTGCAGAAGTGCTTTATGACACATTTAAAGAATGCATATTATCTTTTGGAATTCTATTTGACAACATAATTGGTAAATACAGCGATATTGAAATTATTCATATGATTCTAATTAATTTTTTTTATCGGCTAGGCATGCGTAGTGATGGAGCAAATGTATTGGTTCTTTTCATCCAGATTAATTGGAGACATTAAGGCTTGCACCAGATGATCTTTTGAGGCAATTAGGATCTTATATTTCGGAGAGTTCCAAACGCTATTCACAATTGGAATCTTTGCAGGAAAAAAATGAGAAAGAAAAGAAAATTTTGCGGACTTGCGCAACAAGATGGCTCTCACACCAAAATATTCTTTATATATTCGATCAATGCGGTTAAACTTCACACCCTTCTTAGGAACTATTAATGAAATTATAGATGATATTAAACTGATCATACCTGTTGAAACAAACCTAAATGACGATGAATGCCCCTTTTACGCTATAAATTATTTCAGCTGTACGTTCATAAATAGAGAAAACAAGGGAGGGGGTGTTACAGCAATAGTGCATCAAATACACAAACATTAAAATAAACTAGCAGATTCCAGCGCTCGAAATTCAAGTTCAATTTCTAGGCAAATTTATTTTCCGACTTATCCAATTCACAAACCTCCACTGTGAATGAAGAAAACAAACTCATTAGCAAACACATTTACAAATTTAATAAACACACACATAGCATTTGTACAATTTTATGTATGTGTTAGTAGCAACTTTGTAACGACGAGTTTTCCTCCGGTTGCTGGGGTATAGCTCGCGGGGGTCAGGGTCGTTGCAGAAATTTATATTCTTGCACGAGACGGAGAGGAATAAAACGAGTTCTTTCAATGTTTAGAGTGTCGTGGCTTATTTTATTTTATTTTCGATTATAATTAATGATTTACAACTAATAATGATAATTTATAATTTTAATAAATATAATGGTTGGTTGGTACTCCTCCTGGGGAAGAGCGAGTAACCTGGAGTAGGTACTTCTCTAGTTTCAAAAATCCTGGACCCTTGTCGTTGGATAGTGAGACCTGGTGAGAGAACTTCTTTAACTGCCGAGAGAAACCTGCGAAGGCACTTCTCTAGTCTGCGAGGGGAAACCTGCGTAGGCACTTCGTTTGATCGCGTGGGAAAGACCTGCGTAGGCACTTTTTAATCTACGGGGAGAAACCTGCGAAGGCACTTCTCCAAGCTGCGGGGGAAACCTGCGTAGGCACTTCGCCTGATCGCGTGGGAGAGACCTGCGTAGGCACTTTTCTAACTACGGTGAGAAACCTGCGAAGGCACTTCTCTAAGCTGCGGGGGAAACCTGCGTAGGCACTTCGCTTGATTGCGTGGGAGAGACCTGCGTAGGCACTTCTCTAAACTGCGGGGAGAAACCTGCGGAGGCACTTCTCTAAACTACGGGGAGAAACCTGCGAAGGCACTTCTCTATACTACGGGGAGAAACCTGCGTAGGCACTTATCAGAACTGCGGGGAGAAACCTGCGAAGGCACTTCTCTAAACTGCGGAGAGAAACCTGCGAAAGCACTTCTCTAAACTATGGGGAGAAACCTGCGAAGGCACTTCTCTAAACTACGGGGAGAGACCTGCGAAAGCACTTCTCAGAACTGCGGGGAGAAACCTGCGAAGGCACTTCTCTATACTACGGGGAGAAACGTGCGAAGGCACTTCTCTAAACTGCGGAGAGAAACCTGCGAAGGCACTTCTCTAAACTACGGGGAGAAACCTGCGAAGGCACTTCTCTTATGATGAAAACACGCGCTCTAGTACTGCGATGTGTACTCGACCACCGCCGACGATCGACTCCTCGAATTTGGTTATTGTTTCACCTTTTATAGTATGTTGATGTGGTGAATAATTTTATAACTCACCTCGGAGTGGTGTGTTTATCTTCCCTCTCGCTCTAACATATAAAGGCTATGGTTTAGAGACGTAAATGTGGATTGCAACTACTGTTCGTTACTGCTTTTATATATTAATATATCAATGATTAATTTATATATATATATATATATAAATAAGTGAGGTGTAGACGAAAACGAGGTGTACCGACTTTCGTCGTTACAACTTTGAATGCAATTTACTCAAAATAAGGAAAAAAAATTTTAAAATCTGTAAATCTGGTGAACAGCAAAAAAGAAGTACTTTTCAAATAATATACGTTTGGTCAAAATCGGGATAAAACGGTAGAAGAAACCATCGGTAACAAGATATCGCCTAGCCTATTAATATTATTGATTCTAAAACTTTTGGGTCATTACACATTAATATTAAAATTAATAAAGAGTCTTACTATTTTTGTTATATATCGACCACCAAGTCTTAATATTATTGAGTTTGTAAATGAAATACACCAACTACTTAATACAATAAATAGCTGCGCAACCGACTGGCACCAAATAGAAACATCAACAGAGGCAAATGAAATGTTTAATATAATTTGTGAAAAAGTTAAGGATATATCGGTAATAACTAGTCACAAGAAAAAAAAATTGAATTTCAAACCCATGGATGACCGAATACTTAATTAAATGTTGTGGAATTAAGGATAAACTGTACCAAAAATGGCGAATAAGTCAAAAAAAAAAAAAAAACAAAAATCAAAAGAAATTATATGTAAAAAATATAAAAATACATTAAAAAAAATAAAAGTATGCAAAAAAATCTATCTATGTATCCATCTATTTCTATATATGGGGGATTTCATGTCAAGTGCACCAACTTTTGAAACCGATGTCTTCCGATCGGGATGAAATTTGCACCATGGTTAGACCTATTGGATAGTAGTTTAGACACAATTATTCAATAAGATTGGTCAAGATATTTTTGAGTTAGAGGGGATCAAAATTTGACATTTTGGCCAAACAGGTATTTTTTGTCATCAATGTAACTTATTACCTATTGTTCTTAGAAAATTTTCTCCCAAAGAGTTTAGATAAATATTTCTTCAATATTTCGGAAAAAAATACTAAAAAAAAAAAATTTTTTTTTAGACTTTTTTTTTTGCTAAATTAAAGCATTTTTTGCCTTTTTTTCAAAAAGTGAATTTTTTTTTTCATAAGAAAGCTTAGGATTTTTCCTCTAAGAGCTTTTTGGTCGCTTAGTGGGATGGGAGTGGGACATCTATCAAAATAAATGTTTTGTAACTCAAGACAACGGTTTTTAAATTTTTCACAAATGCACTATTTTGAATTTTTTCCTATTTGTGTCTAAAACCTTACAAATAAAACTTATACTGAGAAACTAGACAAACTAAACTTTCCGAAGGTATATACCATACCTAACTAAAATTTAATACCCTCGATACTGTAATACCCAGAATATGTTAACCTCAGGAAAAAATCGCTTTTTTCTATAGAAATGTTGAAAAATTATTATTTTTTATTTATTTTTAATAATAATTAAATTAATGTATAATAATAATAATAATATTAAAAATAAAAAGATAAATAATTTATTAAAATTTAATCTTAATTGCATTAGATCCATTTATATCATAACTATTTTTATACTTAATTTATTGTAGCTGATGAAGTATTTAAGTCTTGTAAATTTTTAAATACCCAGTCTTTCATCCAGCTTTTTTGTCACCTTTATTTACTGCGTTTGTTTGTCAATCCTTTCTTGGCGTTACTAGGTTCAGCTGTTGATTTCGCTGCTGGTTTATTTGTTGTCTTTGGAAAGAAATCGCATTGAATAGAGGCAGAAAACTTTTTCAACTTGAGTCTTCCATCGACAAGCGGTATTTTCAATGTTTCCTGATGATCCTCTTTGCTACTAAAAACTATTTTTGTTTCTTTACAATAACTCTTTGCCCAATGGAATAAAGCAGTCGCATCTAAGATGCGATCTTGATGAGAGCACTGGAGGCTATACTTCGCCGCATTTCGTTTAAGGTTTGCTCCATTACCATCACTTGCTCTTTTACCATGAGCAGTAGGATGAAAATGCCACTCAGCTGGCATTCCAAAATCTTTTTCATGGGCCATAAGATTTGCCAAGCTACTTTTGTTTTTAAAATGTTGACGAGCTCCGTCCGAAACGTAGTATACCTTCTTTACTGTAAATTTAGATTTTAGAAATTTTAGTATTCTCTTCTGGTACTCATAAACTGCAACGGTATCATGTTTTAAATCGTCGGATATGATTGCCATACTTTTGTGTTCCAGTTTTTCATCTTTCATGTAGTAAATAACTACTGTGAATATAGTTGCTTGGTCGTTATTGAAGTGGAATGCTTGTATGGCATCCTGAAGAACATATTTATAGCTTTCTGCGAAATCATATGAAATAGCGAATTCACCAGACTTCAAATGTATCTTCAAATCCTTGTAAAATGACCATTGCTCTTTGACTAAAAAGCCATGGTTTCTCAAGTTTAGCAATCCTGTACACATTTCTTCCACAAAATCATCCACATTTAAAATGATTGTTTTCAATGTGCATCTGTCAGTCTGAATTCAAGAATCATATTTGAATTCCTCTATATATTCTCGATCTAAAGAGTTGATTAAATTTTCTTTGATGAATGTGGTTTTCGGGCAATTGGTACATTCACCTAATTGGCAAGAAGTTGTTGCATTAGGACACATAGTCAATTTAAGGCAATCGCGGTAATCGTGTAAATCTTCTGCCGAATCATCTGTTAAATACTTTAAGTTGATTTCCGTCAACATAAGTTTAACATTTTCATGGTAAATGCAAACGCATACTGTGTGAGTTCCGCTGCTTTCTGCCAAAACGCAATGTTTTGGCCTCATTTGGGTTAATTTCGTGAAGCCAATTCTAACATCTTCGTGTTCAGATTGAAATGTTGTAAATAACTCTTTCAGGTTACAGATAACCATTCTCTTCTGTTATGTTATGAAGGTATGTTACATACCTTCGGAAAGGTTAGTTTGTCTAGTTTCTCAGTATAAGTTTTATTTGTAAGGTTTTAGACACAAATCTGAAAAAAATCAAAATAGTGCATTTGTGAAAAATTGAAAAACCGTTGTCTTGAGTTATAAAACATTTATTTTGATAGATATCCCACTCCCATCCCACTAAGCGACCAAAAAGCTCTTAAAGGAAAAATCCTAAGCTTTCTTATGAAAAAAAAAATGCCCTTTTTGAAAAAACAGGCAAAAAATGCTAGAATTTTTTTTTTTTTTTAAAGTATTTTTTCCGAAATATTGAAGAAATAGCTATCTAAACTCTTTGGGAGAAAATTTTCTAAGAACAATAGGTAATAAGTTACATGGATGAGAAAAAACCCCTGTTTGGCCAAAATGTCAAATTTTGATCCCCTCTAACTCAGAGAGATCTGGACCGATCTTGTTGAAAAATTGTGTCTAAACTACTATCCGGTGGGACTAACCTTGGTGAAAATTTAATCCCGATCGGAAGACATCGGTTTCAAAAGTTGGTGCACTTGACATGAAATCCCCCATATATAAAAATCAATTGCTCTTCGTTTGTCTCACTAAAACTCGAGAACTGCTGGGCTGATTTATCCGGTTTTGGTTTTGAAATGTTTATCGTCGTCAAGGTAATTTTCAAACGTTGAGAAAAATTGCGAGGAATATAGTAAAAACAAAAATTTCATTTTCCCATATAAACTGTTCTACCTACTTTCCCTTCAAACATATGAAAGTATTGTCGTGTTTGGGTATGACTGCACCAAATTGTGCCTTACGCGATGCATTTAACCATGAGTTACAATGAGAACAACAGTACGATACTGAAGTATTAACCGAAACATTAGAATACACAACAAAGGATTGCGTATGACGCTTTGATAGAAGCTTTTCACAGTGCATCTATGACGCTCCCGGGAGGACTGGGAAAACGTTCCTTATTTTATTGCTATTGGCAAAGATCAGAACGCAAAATGAAGTAGCTAAAGCGTTGGCTTCATCTGGAATAGCTGCAACATTATTAGAAGGTGGACGAACTGCACATTCTACCTTGAAATTACCGCTCAACAAGCAAATCAACGAAGCGCCAGTTTGCAACATCGCCAAAAACAGCGCAATGGCAAAGATTCTACAAATATGCAAATTGATCGTTTTAGATGAAAGCACGATGGCCAACAAGAGGTCACTAGAAGTACTGGACAGAACGTTAAAAGATCTTCCTGACAACCAAAGAATTTTTGGTGGAGCCATTATTCTATTACCAGGTCATTTTTGTCAGACTCCTATATTTGATGGAAAATGAAAAAAATTGTAAATTTCTATATATGCCATATTTACAAAATAAGTTCTTTGATTATTCCTTTACCTAACGCCAAAATTTTCCAGCTACCCGTGTTTGCCCCATTTTTTGCTAGAGGTAAAGTTTTGAAAGAAGACATGGTTTCAGAAGTATGTTGCATGCACTATTGCGCAATTTATGACATATAACCGTGAAAACCCATTCCTATGGTCACTGTTTCGTTCGTTATGGTTAAGATGTATGATTTTTATTTTTCACTCTGTAATGCTTACCTGAGATCTTCTGTCAAACCGTAAATACCAATTATTAATGTTACTCCCTAAGTACGGATATGGAAGCTCAAACGATAGAAACACTTCGAGAAGATTTTTTGAAAATGTTGAGGCTGTAACTCGAATCACTGGAATAAACAATCAAATCGTTAAGAGATTGGGAACGATTTTGAATGTTTTAAACAGCAAGGAAAAAGCTGATTCTCAAAAATATGGAGAATATGCTCCGAAAACTGTATCGCATTTAGCAGAATTATATCCAAAGAAAAAGTTGATCCCGGCAGTTCATAAAATATTGTCGCATGGCAAAGAGATAACTGAATATTAGGTTTTGCCAATTGGAGAGCTTTCTGAAAAACCACAGGAGTTTCTAAACAAATTTTATAAAAAAGATAGATTGCTCAACCCTTTCAAATCATCAAGGGTGAGACAAAATGAGGACATCTTCAACATGTTAGCAGCATCTTCCGATTCATTTATTACATCACTGCGGCATGTAAAGTCACAAAAAGAGTTAGAAAATAATTAGAGTTCAGAAACTATTTGTCTTTTAGATATACCTTCTTTTACGGATTGTGAGCAATATTTTGCAAATAGTTTAAAAATAAATTTAAAAAGAAATGGAATAATTTCAAATTTTAAAAGCCTTTAAAAAGAAACAAAAAATCAGCGACCGTAACAGTTAGTAATTTGTTCATTAAAGTTAGATGATAACAGCTATTTTTATACCATCCACTTCAGTGTTCAGAGGGTATATTTAAGTTTGTCATTCCATTTGTAATAATTAAAAAAAAAAACTGGACCCCATAAAATATATATATTTGTGATCCTTATAACAAGCGGAGTTGATATAGCGATGTCCGTCAGTCCGTCTGTCCGTCTGTGGAAATCACGATGACGGCTTCAATCGGGCAACTAGGTTGCTCGTTGTTATAAAAAATGATTCACTAACATCCTGAAAAATTTGCTGTTTAAAATCGTCCAAATCGGTTTATCTGGTCCCGAGAATTGAACGATGGAGGAAAAAAGTCTTGAAAAAATATGATTTGACTATGTTGTTCTTGTCACGATAACGTTCTCAATAGGACAGCTAGGGCGCTTGTTGTTAGTGAGAATGATACACCAACATCATGAGAAGGTTTCTGTTTTTTAAATTGTGACAATAAGTTTCACAGGTGCCGAGAAATCACTGAAAAGTTAAAACAATATGATGTTTTCCTATATTGTTATTCTAAATTTTTTATTTTCTCACAGCTGTACTTGTTGTTTTTATGGTCGTTGTGGTAATAATACAAAAATTCACCAATACAAAAATTCACCAATATATCAATATACTGAAAGGAACGGTCTAGCTTAGATATTGAGGGCGTGACCGTGATTTCCATAGACGGACAGACGGTCATCACTAAATCAACTTCCCTTGTTATAATGATCAGGAAAATATATAGTTTTGGGGTCCCGGAATTTATTTCGATGCGTTACAAACGGAATGATAAACCTATATATACCCTCCTCGGTTGATTAATAACCGAGTATAAGTTCTGCTAATGCCCGCACTAATAAATAAAATTCAAAATATTTAAATTATGAAACACTTTTATATTATTTAATTTAAGTACTTGAATGAACTTACTTTCATAAAATAGAAATATACTTATTCATAGTGATCTCCAAATTACGTCGCCAAATTCCAAGAATTTTTTTTCCAATATTTTACAAATTAATTGAATTTCTCATGCACAACGAACAATTTTGGAGCCAGAGTCGCAAGTTTCTGTAGCGATTTCGACTCCGGTACAAACATCGCGACTCCGACTCCACACCCCTGAAAAAACTTATTCAAGATTTTTAAGTGAAGATCAGGGACCAGCTTTATATGGAGACTATGATTAAGAATATTTCAAAGTTTTCTTTTGGACTATTGATGGGTGTAATAAACGCATATTCACCTGACTGATATTTATAAGATAATCTAGATCTTATGCCGACTTTAATCGGTCTCGTAGGGGTTATTAGTAGGGTTTATTTGAATAGCGATCTTCGGATGGCCGATAAAAGCTTATACCCCAAATTTTATCAAAAAATATTTTTATTTGTAACCTGTAGTTTGATAACAAGGTTTACATCGACACTTAGAAAAAAGATAAAGGACGGACGGGCGGACATCTCCAAATTTGCAGATATTTTTGGTAGTTACATAAATCATATTAAAAAAAAAAAACAATTATCGTTGAACCTAACCTAAAATAATAAATTCCTGCTCTTCCAGAAAAATTTACATAGCATATATATAATACTTCCTGAAACATATAACCAGCTGCCTGCAACTCTAATAATGTTCCATAAGTCTTTGGTTTGGACATATCATCCAAATATTCATTGATATCTCGATCGACAAGATATCCAAAGAATTTACGATGTCTACGCATATATGTCACACATTTCTCACGTATAGCCAAACAAAAAGGATAGAAGCATAATTATCCGTTATTTATAAAAAAAAAATGTAAAATCTTATCATACGTAGAATTAAAAAAATACACCAAAATTATGAGACTTTTCTTGTCTTCAATCATAGACCTAATTGTATCTGCATATTTCATTTTTACAATTTTTACTTACATTTAAATAAAACACTAAAAACTTTATTTTTATTTTAAGATTGCGTCTGCAAATTACAAAATTTAAGCACTGAATGAAGGAAATATTTCTTCTCTTGTGTTTTATTTAAACGGAGAGAAGGAAAAGACATTTTGACAATAAAATACCGTTACTTGGCAGTGATGCCAATTTGAAACTAAGAAAAATCGCTAGGAACCAGTTTTATTTAAGATAAATTATTCATTTACGTAACTAGCTAGATTTGCTGCCGTTACTAATTTAAAACTAAAAAAAGATCGCTTTAAAAAACAGTTTCTTTAAGATAAATTGTACATTATAGTAATTAGCTAGTTTTGCTACCGTTACCGTTTATAAATGTAATTGACTAGTGTACCGCTAAACGATTAGAAAAGGTCATTAATAAAACAGGGGTTACTGTGTAGCTTGCTCTATAAATCGAGGAGTTATATGAAAGGAACAATTTTTCGAATCGAGTTGCACCCCCAGCTATTATTTCGATATATTGATTTTATTATATCATTAAAACACCGAAAAAGATCCTTTATTATAGCGAAATCGTATTTTTATATTAGACAAATAAGTCTATTGCGCTTCGTTTAAGAATTTGCATATATTTTCGCGAACTTTATAGCGAAGTCGATCCATTGAGTCTATATGGACTTCTTAAGCTGTTAATAAAAAAAAACCTTTTCACCTCTAAAAAAATTATGGAAATGTTTAACTTTTTAAATGTTTAACTTTTTTATTTAGATTAGATTATAAATGAACTTTGTATAAAAATAACTATTATATATAATTTAATATTTATTAAAAAGCACGAATAACAAAACCATCTTTAATTTTTCGCATTCGTTAGACTTTTTTTAAATTCTTCCAATTGCTTTTCTTGCATTTCAACTTGCTGTTTCAATTGCAGGAAACCATCGTTCTGTATGCAATCTTCCAACATTTTATCATAGGCGTCTAAATATGATTTTCTTTGTTCCACACATTGTTTATGTTTTTCCTCAGCTTGTTGCATAGTAAGTTCATTTTGTTGTGTCAATTCTTCCATCTGGGATTTCTTCTGATTAATTAGCGTCATAAATTCACCTTTAATATTAACGGCTTGCAGTAATTTCGTTTCCAATTCTTGTATTTTTGCGGAGAGCTTTAATTCGTTTTCCTTCAAGTGTTGTTGGAGTTTTTGGAAGCTATTACTATTTAAAGTGTTGGCTGAGTGTAGAGCATTTAGTTTTGGATGCAGTTTTGTGTCCAGATCATCCGTTAATTGTTTGTAGTGTTGTTGTATGCGAAGTATCTTATTTTTAGTATTTTCTATACGTTCTAGAGTTTTTTGTTTAATTAGTTTTAGCAGTGGAATTATTTTTGTTAGATTCTCCATCTGCCTTTCTGCTGGTCGTAGGGACAATTCTAAATCTTCGTATTTGATTTTTTTCGATGTAATTAAATCAGGAAATTTTATTTCTCTTGTTCGATTGTTGAAAGCCTCCACTTGATCTGTAAATTGTTTTAAAACTTTTGAAAACTGTATTTGTTGATTATAACTACGGCCTTCAAGATCTTGTATGGCTCCTTTTTCGATACCTAGCATTTGTTTATAGTGAGATACATCGTTTATTAATTGATCACGTTCTTCTACCGTACACCGTTGTTGGGTAAGAATTTCTTGCAAAAACTTTATATCCCTTTCTACATTTTCGACCTCTTTGGCTATGGCCATCGTGTGGGAATTTTTATATTTTCGCATTTTCCATTTAGTGACTTAATATTGCGAATTATATTTTCCAACTCATGTGATAATTCTGCCTTCTTTTTCATAGCAACTTTATCTTCAGGTGGCCTCTCCTTTTCCAGAGTTTTAAAATTTTCTTTTAATTTTTGAATTTCCCTATCAATCATCTCTAAATCTTTACCATCACGCACTTTTTGTATAAGGAGATTACAAGTTTGATGTTGTAGACAATTAAATTCTTCCTCTTTTTCGGTATCCCACAACGGAAATCCTTCTGCACAATTTTTTAGCAGTGCTTGTTGAAATTCAATATCGGGCATTTGAAACAATTCATCAGTAATTTTGAATGTAGTTAATTCTTCGTGATTCTTTAAGGGAAAATCTGAATTTTCAACCTGCTCATCGGTAGCAGGTACAAAATCCATTAGAAAATCTAACAATCTTTTTTCTTTTTTCATTTTTCATTTTTCGCTTTTCATTCGTTTTTAATTTTTCGTTTCTCATTTTTCATTTTTCATTTTTTAATTTTCATTTTTCGTTTTTAATTTTTTATTTTTTATTTTTCTTTTTTTATGTTTGATTTTTTATATTTTATTTTTCATTTTTCATTTTTCAATTTTCACTTTTTATTTTTCACTTTTCAGATTTCATTTTTAATTTTTGGTTCTTTATTTTTCATTTTTCCCTTTTTATTTTTAATGTTTGTTTCATTTTTCAATTTTAATTTTTCACTTTTCATTTTTTATTTTTCATTTTTCGTTTTTCATTTTTTATTTTTCATTTTTTATTTTTCATTTCTCACTTTCTATTTTTCATTTTCCGTTTTCATTTTTCGTTTTTCATTTTTCATTTTTTATTTTTCAATTTTCATTTTTCACTTTTTATTTTTAATTTTTTATTTTTAATTTTTCAATTTTCATTTTTCACTTTTCATTTTTTATTTTTCATTTTATGGTGTAATAATTAAGTTAGTTAATTAATAAAAGAAACTATATAAAATCAATATCAATATTCTGCGATTTTTATAAGATCACAAAATATTACAAATTGATACATACATACTACTGTTGCAAATATAAAAATACTATAAATAACATTCATATATTCTGTATATGTATATCGATAATAAGCGCAAATTAAAAATAATATAAATATAAATTATTTTATTTATACAAAATACTGCAATTTTTAGGGTTGCAAAAAATAATATGATTTTAAGGGCCATTATTACAACTTGCCTTTAAAGTAAATGTTAGTTAAAGGTAACTTTAGCTAAAGTGAACAATAAAGTTACCTTTAACTTCTTTTCGTTATTACAACTTCCCGTTAAAATAAAATTTGATATTTTGATATTGTGGCAGCACGAAAGGAAACACCGATTACTTTTGACCAAATGAATTGATTTATCAAAATGCATAGTGGCAACGCTCCTTTAGTTGTTCGCAAATAAACAATAAAAACAATAGAATAAAAACCAAAAACCTTTATTATTAGTTGCATAATTGTTGTAAATGTGTAATAAAACTTTTAAAAATATACAAGCATATATTTAAGTATCTATAAATAAATTTATTTCCAAAACTAAATTGATGTGAATTTTGTCTTCATGGGTCAGAAAATGTGGCAATATTAAATACATAAACCTCACGTTAAAAGTTAAAGGCAACAATATCTTCCCTTTAGCTTATCGGTCACTTTTAGCTTAAAGTATAGTTGTAATAACGAAAAACTAATAATCTGCCTGATAACATCCTAACTTTAGCTATTGGCAAGTTGTAATAATGGCCCTAAGGGTTCTACTTTGAGTACATACTTGCAAAAGTAGCATTGAAACCATAAAATTCTACCCTGTAAAAAATTGGTGTTTAAAAAAAATTTTTTTCTCAGATGATAATAATATAATATAGATGTCAATAATATTTAATTATAATACATTTTTAAAATTTATTATTTAATGTTTGGCGCAGGCAAATGCCATTCCCGGACTACCGAGTATTTAATGCACGAGTTATTCCGCATTAGGAATAATCGCGGAGCTCAACTCAATCAAAGTGCAATGATGAAGCTTCGCCCTGGGAAACATATATTCATCCTTTTCTTAGCACAAACCGAACTTCTTATGGCACATTAAAAATAAACTAATTGAGAAGTACAATTCACCATTACGCTGTATTATAATACTATTTTCTTATTTTACTACTAGCTAGTAAACAAAGTGATCGTATCATTGTAAACGAAATAGAATTGAAATTGTGTGCAGATTTGTTTTACTTAAAAAACTGTTTCTACATTTTATGCAATAAGTGATCATGTGGAGTCTTTTTTGACTCCTCTGTGCTATTAAAACTGTCATAAATGCGCTCTTTTGCTGATCACAAAGTATTCTTTTGTTGGGAGGAAATATTACCTTACCCCCGACTCTTCTTGAGAACCTTTTTTTTATCCAATTTTCTGATTAATTTCGACTTATTTTTGAGTCATATTTAATGTCATTTTTCTATAAATCACTTTTTAAGCGTAAGCAAAAATCATTTCTTAGTCTTTTTCTAATATCGCATGATTACTGGGATATCGTATATTTTTGTTTACACACACATATACATAATGGCACCAGTAAGCCGAACTCTCTCATGAAACACATAGACGACAGCTGCTACACGACTACAGCCTTTCAAAAATAATATACACACGTTTATATGAAAACGATTATTTTGACACCAACACAGCTACACGACTACATGACCACTTTTGCTGCTGTAGTCAACTAAAGGTGCGTTCAGACTACGCAAATATTTGACCAAATAAACGTAACCCCTAATTTTATGAAAGTTTTATTCAATCTTACATGATATATAAAAGACAAAATTAAGTTATGTTTTATTACATTAGTAATATTTAACTATATTCTATATTTGTATAACTTAATGAAAATTATACAAGGAAAATTATACATTATTTAGGGGTTACGTTTATTTGGTCAAATATTTGCGTAGTCTGAACGCACCTTTAGGCTAATTTCTATTTTTTGTTGGCTACAAAATAAAAATAGTGTTGACAATATAACAAAATATGTAAAAGATATTAGCGCTATGAAATATTTTATTTTGTTGAAAAAATTAATCGCAAAATGAAATGCTATAATAATTCTATTAATAAGTAAATTTATTTATTTATTTTTACGTTATAATAATGCATTATAAATAAGTAATATATTTAAGAAAATTTTTTATAGAATCATGCATGTTTTTCTATTTTAATAAAGTAAAAAAAAAAAATATATAATTGGCACTACTGAAATAAAAATGATTTTGTATAAAAACAGCTGCTTATATTGTTGTTATATGTTGCTGTCGTTTTCAAAAATATTAAGTAGTTGACTACACGACTACAATTGCAGCGAGCAGCATTTGTATCCGTGTGTTTGTGTAGCCTCTGTCGTCTATGTGTTTCATGCATAAGTAACAATTTCATTTAGTTTTATGAAAGCTTTTGAACAAAGCAGATATACGTCGCATTGTTTTGTGAAATCTTACGTTGTTTTTTAGTAGGTACCAGTGATGTCAGGAGATTTTTACAGAAATTTCTACGCTTATGAAAAAACATCCCTTTTTTTCTCTACATTTTTCCCTACACTACTTTTTTCAATTTTTCAAAAAAAAAAGAATTATTTTTAATTTGTTAATTTTCAACTTCAATAATGCAAAAATAACATAAAAACGAAAAAAATATCATAAAAAATAAGATAAGAATATCATTAGAATTACATAAAAACAACATAGAAAACCAACAGATATTAGGTATAAAAAAAATATTTTTACTATTCTGTATAATTCATCTTTTATATGGCTAAATGTGCATTTAAAATTTACACAATTAATTAAAATGGCTTGCAAATGGGATCTTATAACGTAAACAGAATTTTGGTTGTTGGTTTTTTAAGACATTGGTTATTAGCATGTATACTTAGATCTGATTTATCGCAATTTAATATTTTTTCACAAGCTTTGCATCTGTATTTAAAGTCGTCATCTTTGACCTGTTCCATCCCATTAGCTTCTCGTCTCTCAACTAACTTGAGTAAAACCTTTGTTTTCTGTATTTCTTTGATGTGTTTTCAGCATCATATTATTTACATTTATAATATTTTAATATTCTTTTTATTTAAAAACTTACTTAATATAATCGAAGAGATCTACAAAGATGGCGTACTTATGTATGTATTAAAAAAAAAAATATGCACAAAACAAGTAAACTGCACAAAAGTGTTTCTTACTTGTCATTCTTATTAAATAAGCCACGTATTTACTATCTCCATATTATAGAGTTATTACCAGATTTAAAAAAAAATAGATATTTTTAATTTTAAAGTTTAAAATTGAACAATTCGACAAAAGTAAGAAATCTTTTGCATTAAACACATAGACGCAAATTCATTTACCGATGCGTTACAAATGGAATGACAAACTGATGTAATAAGATCGAAAGAATAAAATTGATTAACGCTAGTGCTTTTAAAATATAAGACATGGTCAAGTATTCCGAAAAAGATCCGAAATTTAAAAAAAATATATTTTGTTTATTATCTTCTATTGACTTTAAAATTGTTAAACGTAAATGCTGAAAATTCAGAGTATTTGTTGTAATAAATTACTAAATTGATCAAATTGTTTACATTTTCAAATATTTTATCTAAGTTTGTTACAAATAGTGCAAGAAAACCTAGGTGGAGGGTATCCAAGATTCGGCATAGCCGAATTTAATGCTCTTACTTGTTATACCCTATACCATTATGTGGTTTGGGTATAATGACTTTGTGCTGCTGTTTGTAACAATCAAAAATATTTGACCTAGACCCATCTTTAATTATACAGATCGAATCAGAATCACTTTCTGAGTTGATTTAACAATGTCCGTCCGTCCGTCCGTCCGTCCGTCCGTCCGTCCGTCCGTCTGTGTGTCCATGTAAACTCTTAATCAAACTGCAGGTCGCAAATATGAATATATTTTAATGAAATTTGGTATATAAGCTTTTATTGGCCATGCGATGAACGCTATTGAAACTGGTGAGCATCGGTCCATGTTCAGACCTAGCCCCCATACAAATTACCCCTATGAAATCGACATAAATTGCCATAAGATCCAAATTGTCATATAGACCTTACTCAAATTGGGTTTTTTTATGCGTTCATTACGTCCGTTAATGAGTATTCCAAAAATGATCTCTTTGACCTCATATAGAGCTGCTTCCCGATCTTCACTTAAATCGATCTTCACTTCATCTCAGATTTTGTTTGAATATATTTTTGCAAAATACAAGAGACTTTACCAGACATGATCAGGATCGGTCCATTTTTGGACCTAGTCCCCATATAGATATAGCATCCGATATGAACTTTTTCATATCTGCAGCCCAAAAAATTAATAAAAATCCCACTCAAATTTGGTTTTTGCTTATTTTCTATGTCCAGTTAGTTGGGCCTAAGAGATAGGGATACTAAACGCATGGTATAGGGTATCGTATAGTCGGTCTAGACCGACTATAATTTTCTTACTTGTTTTATATATATTTTTTCGAGCAAAAAATAGCAGTTATTTTTTGATTTTTGTTTTTTCTAACAAAAATAACAGTTCTTGTTTGAGTTTTATTTTTTCGATAAAACAATATTTAATATGTGGTCATTGCGAAAACTACCTTCAAGCTACTACTATTTGCTTTGAAGAACTTGGAAACAGCCTAGTGATTTCATCAATATATTCTCCCCCAAGGTTTTCTATAGCAGAAAATCAATATACAAGTTTTTTTAAATCACTAGGCACTCGTTTCATAGTTGCTGGGATTGTAATACTAAGCATACATTCTGGGGGTCACGGCTTATTTCCCCGAAGGATCGTGTTTTGTTCAACACAATTTCTAAAATGGGTATGGATGTGGTCTCAAGCGGCGAACCAACGTACTGGCCTACAGATTGGCAAGAAATACCCGATTTGATCGATTTTAGATTAAAGATGAACATCGCAAATGAACTTGTTCATGTAGGGTCTTTATTGAAACTCTCATCTGACCACACACCCGTTATTGTTACTATTTCGAACCCCAAAAAATTGTGGCCGCATCTGGTGTTTTAAAGCTTTTAATTAATATTGATTGGCTAAAATGCAAAAAGTTTCTTACTATACATTGCACAGAAAGCTTTCCGCTAAGAACACCAGATGATATTGACCTCTCGATTGTTAACTTCGAACAAAACCTCAAACTAGCGGCTCAACTTACTACTAAACCTCCTGTGT
Organism: Cordilura impudica; assembly: GCA_963682025.1. NCBI lineage: Eukaryota > Metazoa > Arthropoda > Insecta > Diptera > Scathophagidae > Cordilura > Cordilura impudica. The sequence continues at coordinate 56,991,134 of OY821521.1, forward strand.
CACACCAGGCCATATAGATTTTGAAAGGCTATTATGTGAAAAAAGAATAATTCGAAGAGAGTGGCAATTACACAGATCTGCTCAACTTAAGCAACAATTGAAAGAATGCATGAAAAACCTACGGAAACTGATTGAAACACAAAGAAACGCTAAATTGAATAGTTATCTTAAAAAACTGGATCCAGCAGAAAAATCTGATTACTCTTTGTGGCGTGCTACAAAAAATCTTAAAAGACCTGTTGTATGTAAGCCTCCTCTAAGAAAGGAAAGTGAAGGATGGGCTAGGAATGGGAAAGAGAAGGGAGATCTGTTTGTGGAACATCTAAAAAAGTTTTTACTCCAAATATAACCCTTAGTTCTATTGATGAGTTGCCACCCGTTATTTCACAGCATATTGTTGATTTAAACCCCAAAAAGCATCAGGGATTGATGGGATCAGTAATAAAATGCTTTTGGAGTTACCCCGAATAGCATTAAGAATAATTCTGTTTATTTTTAATGCCATAATACGCCTTGGACATTTTTCCCAGAAAGGAAAGTTTCACTCGTCACAATGATACCAAAACCAGGTAAAGATCAAACAAAGGTCGATTCGTATAGACCAATAAGTTTACTGTCCAACTTGTCAAAATTATTCGAGAGAATTTTGGTAAACAAACTTACAATATCCGTAGATCAAAATAATGTCATTCCAGCACATCAATTTGGTTTCAGACGAAAACACAGCACCACTGAGCAAGTTCGCAGAATTGTAAGTACCATAAGAAGAGCTTTTGAAGAGAAAAAGTACTGCTCTGCACTTTTTATAGACGTCTCGCAAGCCTTCGACCGAGTTTGCCATGAGGGACTCCTCCATAAAGTGAAACAGTTGTTACCCCCGAAAACACAGAAGCTAATGGAGAGATATTTAATTAATGGAAAATTCTCTACAAGAGAGAAAATCTTTGTAAGCCCTCCAGAGACAAATTATGCTGGTGTACCATCAGGTAGTGTCTTGGGCCCGCTTCTGTACATCCTTTACACATCAGACATGCCATCAAATTAAAACAGACTTACGTGGACTTTTGCGGATGATAGTGCAATTTTAAGCGTACACGATATCCCCTCACCGGAATCCTCTAGCACGTAATTTAATCAACAATCGTATCCACCAACGATTAAGAAGGTGGGAGACTGCTGATCTCATTGGATGAAAAATGGATTGATACAATTTTTTTTTTTTTTTATCATTAGATTACATATGTGGGATCGATCTCAAACACTTAAAGAATGATACTTGTTTGACGAGCACAGAGCTATTAGAAAATTTTATTTTTCTTTTTACATTATATAATACTTGAATTTAATGTCATTTTATTATTTTGTTTTGAGTCATAATTTTTTCCAATTTGAATAAAACACATATCAAAATATTTCTTTAAATAAAACCACCACACATATGTATATAGAATAAATGAAATTTTGTCTAGCACTGGCTGGATTTAATATTTAAGTTTTAGTTTTAAGATTTGAATAACTTATTTTTAGGTCACAAACCAATGTGAAGATTCAATAAATTAAGATGAATTACAAAAAAAAATTTTTTTATAGGCTGTCTTATTTTTTTCAAAAGTTATGATTTTTGCAACGAAAAAAATCAAACGGACGGACGGACGGTCATCGCTATATCGACTCGAGTTATTGCAAGGGTCAGGAATATACGTACATACTAGTTTAACATAATTGTAGGAAAGAAAGTCAAGACAATCGTGATTAGAATTAGTATATAATATATTTTATGATATCTTTTATATACACTCATTAACTTAGAAAGGCTGGCCATAAGGACCCTTTACAAATTCCATAGCATAGTCGGCATATACCGACTAATACTTGGTTAAACTCGAAAACTTCCTCAAATATTTTTTTGTCTTATTTTTTTTACTTCAATCACAAATTGTAAAACTATTTGAATTCAGTTTAATTTCACAAATTTATACTATTAACGGAGATTTTGTTTTCACTTTCTACTTCTTGTAAAACAGCATAATTTAATAAATTTCACTTCTTAAATTTGCTGTGCTTACAGAAATTATTCACTAATAGTTCACTAGCAAAAGGCCAATGCTCTCGCTCATATTTTCCATTAATACAATTTTTTTTCAATTTCATTTTGTCCTTTAATCATTCGCATTGATTCATTTTTTTTTTTACAGATTACATGTTGCCAGACCAATTTCAAACAGGAAATAACATATCATTAAAATGGGTGTGCCTCAATTTCCTTTATTTTCATCTCACTGTTATGAACTAAATTGTAGTCCTGCTCCATATACAATTTTATAAAAAAAATACATTTTCCTTTTTAATTTCATCATTGTGAGTGTGAGTTTGTGTATAAAATGCTGACTACATCGTTACTGAAAAATATGTTTTATTTGTTAATGTTGCAATTTAATTTTTTTTTCTCAAACGGAAATTAACTGTATGAATGTTATTTTTTTGACATATCCAATGAAACGAAAGGAAATTTCATTACTGTTGTATGTGTATTAGGGTGGCATTACATACTTTTAGTCGAGTTTTAAGAGAACAAATCTTTTAGGTGGCCGTGATAGCAGGGAAAGCTGAAAACTAATCTTAAAAGGTTTATGTCGTCCTAATTTATTTTGTAAAATTAAAGCTTTAAAAGAACGTAACTATATCAACATTAAATTGTTTAAATTGGATATTGATAAAATAAGACGGATCCATTAGGCTATAAAATCATAATACTTTTTACTTCGGATATTTAGTCATTAATGTTGCAGGGAAATACCAAATGAGGGAAGTATTATACCGATATATCACAAAATGGATGACATTAATTTTTTTAATATACGTTCAATACTCACTGACAGACTGTGTATAGGCGTATGATGAATATTAATTGCAATAAGTTTATCAGTCATACGCCTAAGTATCAATATAATAACTAGCATCGCAAATACATTCCCAAATAAATTTTCTTAAAAAAGCGAAATAGCAAAATTGACATTTCTTTAAAAAGTGCATTTTCTTACTTTTGTTAAAAAGATGATTTCTGTTAAGAAAAATTAAAAAAAAAAACAAGTAAGAGTGTTAAATTCGGCTGTACCGAATCTTTAATACCCTCCACTTCGGTTTGAGTATTGATAATAAATGTATACGAAATATTTGAAAAAGTAAATAATTTGTTAAACTTAATACCAAATTATTTCAGCAAATTCTTTTATTTATTTCAGTTTATTTCAAGAGTTGGTCTATAAATCTCTCTCACATTAGCTGTGTTCATATACGCGATAATTTGTAACAACTTGTACAAATTACCACAAAATTTACTGGATTTTGTTCGTTAACTTCAAAAACCCATTAAAAGAGAGCAAATGATAGCGTAACGTGACAGTTAATTTTTTGAAAACTTGCTGGTTTTTACTGGATATATTTTTGCCAGTAAGAATTAGCAAGCAAGAAGAAACATATGTTTGAAAAACATATGATTGATTTTTGTGGTAAATAAAGCAAAAATATTACAATTTTATTTTTGTGCAAAAGGGTTAAATAAAAATTCTGAGGAAATTAATGATAGAAGAAGTAAGTAAATATTCACATAACCAGGTTTCATTAATTTTAATCTTTTAAAACCGGTTCCTGCCAGAAAAATATTTGTGTCTGCCAATTTCTTTCATAATAAATGTTTATTTTCAAAAGCAATAGGTAATGATATTAGGTTCAATGAATATTTTTACATGTTAAATAAAATAAATTCTTCTAATGAAGGTATATTTCTTTTTCTAATTTAGAGTTCCACTTCTTCTTCACTTTCGAGTGTGTTTACAATCAGCTGTTTCTATGATCGTGCAAATTTTTACAAATTGCTGTTCGTTTACTATTTTGGATATTTATGTTTTTGAGAACTAATTTTTCTTACTCTCTGAAATTTCGGTTTTTACTGGGAAAGTAAACGAACAGAGCTATTATTAATTCGCGCTCCAACGAGGAAAGATCGTTTTCGTCTTTTCTATTATTACGGATAAAAAAACACGTTTCGTTGTTTGCTTTTTGGTCATCATGGTTTCTGATCGGCATGCATTTAGGTTATATACCTATATGCATGCGTTTCCGGTTATATGACATAACTTCTCGTTTAATTTAGTTTTTGCTAATTAAGTAGCTCGTCCTAACCTCCATTGCAAAGGTAATGGTTGTGTAGGGTGGCTATTCGCGTTAAATCGTGCTAACTGGAGATGGCTGTATAGTTTCTTTTAACTGGCCAAACAATTCTTTAACAAAATAAAAACCAAAAAATAGCTCTCTCAATTTTTTGTTAATATATTGCCATGTTTGGAAAACATAGACAATATATTTTTGTTTACATATTAAAAGGTAGTTTTCACTATTTGATTTTGCGGTAACACAGAATCACACAATACAATACAAAATCTAACTTTTAATTTTGAATTAAATTATGTTAATAAAATATAATTTCATTTATTTACTCCAAATACTAATACCTGGGAATTATTATCGAACATTTTTTGGGTTTTACTTTGCCTACAATGAAGTCAAATTTTGAAGTCATCTTGAAATTGGGGATGCCAAACGCAAAAAACCAAATATCCAAAAATTTTAATTAAAATAATTTGTTATCTTTATTTTCTGAAAAATTTTTCATCCAAAAAATTGTGAAAAATAATATATAAATAACATTCTAATCAAATTGCGCTTTATTTATGTAAGAATTTTTATGTTCGCAATTCTTAAATATCATTTGAGGTTTTCTAAACTTCATTGAATTTAAATTAATGTTTTCTTTAATGTCTCCTGAATGACAATATTTTTTTTTTATATGTAAACATTTTTAAATATTTGGTGTTTTTGAATTTCAATTTGTGTTTAAAGAATAAAATTTATATTTTTAAAATTCAATTAATGCCCTCTAAATTTCAAGTTATTATTTCCGAAGTTTTAATATGATTTGCCAAAATTCAATTGATATTTTCTGATTTATAATTGGAAATCTGAATTCAGTTTTTACAATTGATATTTTCTTAAATTTGAATGGAAAATTTAAAAACTGCAATTTTGTATTTATGTGAATAATAGTGCTTTAGCAATTATAAAAAAATTTTTAAAAATTGGATGTAATCGCAATCAGCTATTTTGTAGGTAAAGCAGAATAACAATTTAATATATGTATTTATGTAAAACTGTTTTTAAAGCAAAAAAACACATTGCTTCTTCTTTTCTTCTTTATTGAGCTCTGTGTATACTTTTAAACATTGTTCTGTTTGATAAAAATTTTGACATTCAGGTTAAAATAGAAATAACGATTGCAAAGCTAATTAGAACAAAAGCTGTGGTGCCATCTTCTGTGGCATAGTCACACTGAGCAAAATGAAGTGACACTCTGTTTGTGTATTTTCACTAAAGTAGAATTTTATATAAATACTGCTAATTTTCTAAATTTTCACTTTTTGCAAGAAAACGATACACAGTGGTCATATATATCCACTGTAAAAATCTTACATCCTAGTCTTTCGCAAAAAAAAAAAAAATATAGTTATAACCCTCTTTGTGTTATAACAGTTGCTTCTTTATAAGCCACTAAAAAGACATATTTTGAGTTGCACCCAAAAAACTTGCTATTTTAATCATCACTGAAAAAATCGCTACTACTGCTATTTTTGTATTCTTATTAGTTGCAATTCTTTACAATGAAACAACTGTTTTTAAATTTTATTGTAAATATTACAAAAAACCTCTTTTTGCCTCTACTGAAAATTTGTAAATTTTGAGTTGACTCACTTTAGAGTTACATGTGCGATATGTGTATTATTTTATTATTTAATATATGTATGTTTACATTGTTTTTTTTTTTATTAACAACAGGTGGTTTAGCATTATTTGCTTTAGATGTTGGTGAATTTTTACCCCCTTTACCATAACCCAATCGATCTGAAACTTTGTACGCGGACTCGTGGCGATAACAAAAATGACCTAGCAAACTTTGTGATGCGAAAACAATGGAAACTTTAAAAATTTTCTACCAGAGTTGATAAGCAACGTACAAAGCGTTAGTTTTTATTATATTATTACCACAGCGACCAGAAAAACAACAAGTCCATCCATGACAACAATATAACATTTAGAATAACAAAAAGAACAATACAGAAACATATATTTTTTTAAATTTTTTGTACTTCTTCAGTGATTTCTCGGGACCCATTGAACCGATTTTCATGATTTTTGAAACAGAAGCCTCCCCATGATGTTGGTCAATCATTCTCACTAAAAGCGAGCGTTATCCTATTGATCGTGACAAGAACAGCATAGGCAAATCATATTTTTTCAAGACTTTTTTACTCCTTAATTCAGTTCTCGGGACCTAATCAACCGATTTGGACGGTTTTAAATAGCGAACTTCTCAGGCTGTCAGTGAATCATTTTCTATGCCAACAAACACCGTAGCTATCCGGTTGAAGCCGCCATCGTGATTTGCACAGACAGACAGACGGACAGACGGATATCGCTATATCAACTCCGCTGGTTATAAGGATCACAAATATATATATTTTATGGAGTCCAAAATTTTTTTTCTAATTATTACAAACGGAATGACAAACTTATATATACCTACCCTCTGCACACTGGGGTGAAGGGTATAAAAATAATTTATAGAAAAAATTGCTTTTTAAGATAATTGATATTTTAAGAAAATACACTTATAGTCAGATGGCCTTTTTTAATTACTTTTGACGATAATTTCCTTTTTTCAGAAAAGGATCTTTTTTAGAAAAGGTACTTTTTTAAGAAAATATACTTTGTATAAGAATCATACATTTCTTAAAACAGATTTTGTTACAAAAGGCTCCTTTTAGGAAGGAAAAGTTTATACGAAATGATTTTTTAAGAAAATGTACTTTTCCAAGAAATTTTACTATTTAAATAAATACTTTTATAAAAACAGATACTTTTTTAAAAAAAAGGTTTTTTTTTCAAGAAAAGATATTTTTCATGAAAATATATTTTTTTAGGGAAAGGTAATTTTTTAAGAAAAGGCACTTTTAATTTATAGATACTTCTTCTATAAAATATAATTTTTTAATGTTTTTTTAAACAAAGGGTTCTTTTTTTTAAATAAAACACACTTTTTCAAGAAAATTTACTTTTTTAAGAAAAGGTACTTTTTTATTTCGCAATATTTTTTTGAAGAAGAGATACATCATACCAGAGAAGGTACATATTTTATAAAGGTCATTTTAAAGAAATAATTAAAAAAAAAAACGCTTTTTAGAAAGAGAAAGTTTTTATGAAAATGTCTCTTTAGGAAAATGTACTTCTTTAAGAAATCGTCTTTTTAAAATAGACTTTTTTAATAAAAGGCACTTTTTTAAGAAAATATACTTTTTAGGAAAAGTTAATTTTAGAAGAAAACCTACTTTTTTTTAATAAACGGTACTTTTTCACGAAAAGGTACTTTTTTATGAAAATGTTCCTTTTTACAAAATATAATAAAAGAAAAGAATATTTTAAGATAAGGATATTTTTTTAGAAAATTTACTTTATTTCACCAAAAAAGACTCAAAAACCCCTGCCCATGTATGGGAGTTGTATTCCCTTTTCGGTCGGATTTAAGTGGTATAACTTTTAAGGAGATCAAAGGGAGTGAAATAATTTTGTTCCGTTTTAGAAAACCAAGACACTTGAATGCTTCTTTCTACACTTGAAAAAAATGCTATTTCCAATAAACGTCATTTTAAATTCTCATGCCTAGAACATCAAGAGTATCCGATTCCTCAATACCTATATCACCCATATGTACAGATAACATTGTTGAATCTATGGTACTATGAGTCAACATACAATATTGAGCGCACTAAAATTAACCCTATTTGCTTTAACCCACTCGTACATTGGTCTTGATTGAAGGGAAATTAAAACAAATTAATCACAAATGTTACTGTCGTCTGCGAAGGAGAATATAGGATTGAAAGTTTGTCTAGGAAGGTCATTCAGAAAGGTAACGCATCACAGTGATCAGAGTGTAAATATCAGTTTATCACTCCATTCTTAACGCATCGAAAAAAGCACATAAAGTACATATCGCACCTCAAGTACAAAACAGTCGCAACTCAAAATTTTCAAATTTTCAGAAGAGGAAAAAACCTGTTTATGTAAAAATGATTGTATTATTTAAAAAAATGTAGTTTCGTTATGAAAAATGTACATTTTGAGGAAAGTTTTGCTATACTATTTTCTAATTTATATTGTATTTGTGGAAATAAAATATAATATTGAGTTATGACTCTCTGACTGAAATTTTTTCATTTGACTAGTGATATTATCTCAAGTTGTGCCCCAGATATAACAGTATTATTCCTGTTCAAGAAGACAGTTATGAGAAATAAATTTGTGCAGTAGATAGAAATGTATACTGTGAATTAATTTATGGAAAAAAGGCAATTTTAGAAAATTTTGGGTTGTGACTCTTTTGTATTTAAGGTGCGATATGTATGTTTGGGCGGGTCGATTTGTAGGGAGGCAAAAAAATCGCTCAAGTGACAAGGAAAATCATGTTCTAGGGACCAAATAACAAACTTTGCCCAAGGAACCATACCTCTAAAACGAATTCTGATGTCCCGACTTTTGACCTGTCTGTCTGTCTGTCTCCCATGGGGATACCCCATTCCTCCTCATGCAATTGATCTGAAACTTGGCCCATAGCCTTCTTGTGACTACAGATTAATTTTGGGGAGTCACGCAGAGTCGCGCATAGTCACTGAGTGATCTAAAAGTTTTTTACCCTCATCCGATTGATCTTTTTGAATAACATAACATAGTCAAGGCGTATGATTATTACTTATTAGCAGACTAGAAGATACGTATGCGTATGAGTGTTAATTTTAATATTAAATCAATTATAGCCCAATTAAAAACAAAAAATGGAGATTTTTGAAATCTCTGTGTGGGTGGGTCGGCCCTCCAATGTTAGTGGGGACGATCATACATTTGGACTCTATTGGGGGACTCTAAATGGGTCAAAGTGAGACAGTCGGACAGACAGGTCAAAAGTCGGGACATCAGAATTCGTTTTAGGTGTATGGTTCCTCGGGCAAAGTTTCTTATTTTGATCCGTAGAATATGATTTTCCTTGTCACTTGGGCGATTTTTAATGTATGTATATTCTTGATGCTTATAACTACTCGAGTCGATATAGCGAACTTTGACTGTTCATCTTTCCGTCTGTTTACATATCTGTTGAAATCACGCTCATTTAAAAAATTAACCATTCACCTGAGTGGACTTAGGATACTATTGTTTGTCATTATTTCCATTAGGTTGATGTGTAAAATGAGTAAATCGGGAAGTAGTGTCCCGAGAAATGAACAAGATATGGAGAGACCTTAAAAAATTTTAAAAATTCAGTGTGTTTGTTGGAATGATTTAGTATTAAGTTTATAATTTGTTTACAATTGTTTTAAATAGTGCAATAAATCGAAATATTACTGCAAACGTAACACGTAGATGGAGGGTATTAAAGATTTAACACGTTTACTTATTTTTTTACGTTTCTTGCAAAAAAAAAAAAAAAAAAACACAAACACAACCAATCTTTGTGCAATTAATAAAATTATTTCTTCCTCAGATTTTCCATTTTATTATTTTTTTATTTTCGTTTTCTCAGCTCTTGTCACCATCTTGATGACATTCGTCTTTCAAGTACTTCTCAATTTAAATAAGAACATTATTTTAAGAACAACTTATTTTTTTTCTGTTCTTCCTTTTTCATTATGTCATTTCTCCTCAAACCGTTTTCCTTTAATTTATTTGATTAACTGCATTTAAAAAGACCGATAGAGAATTTTAAATATTTGCATAAATTTTATGAAGTAAAATACATAAAGGATTCTTTTCCAAGTAAATGCTTAGGGTTATTTGAATTGAATTCTAATTGGGTCATTTATATAGTAAATGATGTGAAAAACTTATGGTAATGTGGCAGAATATTTAGTCATCATTATGTAGAACAAATAAAACAAACAAATTTAAAGTAGGGGCGAATTTATTGTGATGCAGAGTTGGGGTTTTAGGCGATTTTTTTTAAAGAAGTGAAAAAGTTGAGAAATTATTTTATTTCTTTTTATTTAATAAGGTTCTAGTTACATATAGAAAAAGTCGCGGCCTGTGATGTGTTTTGATTTTAAGGGTTTGTGGTTTTAGGACTAAATGCTTATTAAAGAATCCTCCATAGCTGTAGTCAACTAAAGACCTTGAACTGGATTAACAAGTGGTTTCTATTGTACAAAATCTATCCTGTGTATCGCCATGAGTTGCTGATGGTAATGATTTTCTACAAACATCAATTTTACTAATTAATATTTTTACATATTTTGACTTTTCAAAAAAATATGTAAGTCAAGATATCAAATCAGCATTTCACAGATCATTTTTAAATAAAATACAAAATATTTTGAAAACGTAAAACTGCTGAAGCCACTACTTGTCATTTTAACAGCTTTATCGTAAGGACAACAACATCAAAGCTATAAAAATCGCTCAAGTAAACCAGCCAAAATAAAACTGCATGAATTATGCCCAGAAAAAATTTATGGATTCAATTAAAAGTTTTCTTATTTAAAGCAGCCAAAAGAAAGCCCAAATTCGCTGCTTCCAGCACAAAATACACTTTGAACATGTTGAGTTCTTTCTATGTTCGTAAATTGTTTTGTATGTTTGATGTAGAGAAGAGAAGGACGTTATCAAAATTGCGCTAAACATGGAAATTTGCTGTGACCACATACAGATGAAACTGAACATACGCAATAGAACGTGCGTTTTAACGATGTTTTCTTTTTATTTTTTTGTTGCTCGTAAAGAGGGTGTTTTCCACCACCGGAAGTGTATGTGAACTAGTATTGAGGATATAAGATTTTGTTTACCGTGACTGAAGCAGAACGTATAAACATTCATATTAAACAAGTTTATACTGAAATATAGTCGAAAGTTTTTTATTCTTTTTTTGTATGTTAAATAATGAGAACGAACGAATTTTTCCTTTTGTTAATAGAGTCGGAGATGCGGTAATTGTGGCTGAAATTTTAACACTCCAAATAAAATACAAAAAAAAAACACACAATATTCATCTTCTTTTGTTTTTCAGTTTCAAAACACTTACAATTTGAGTTGGCGGAAACACTTCCAAGAACCGCAAACATTTCTGTGGGATGTGGCAACGAAATGAGCTGCAAATACAGAGGCAACCAAAATCAAAAATGAAAGAACATTAAACGTTTTGGTAAATAATGGATGGTAGAAGAGAAGCTTTAAATGGCAGAATAAAATGCAATGAACTGAAGAGAAACCGCTTAAAATTAGAAGGTTTTTCCCAACAATAATTAGAAGGGGTATGTTATTGGATAAAATAATTGTTTTTCAGGATTAGGGAGAGTACAATATATGATATTGCTTTACTGTTTACGTAATTTGTATCAACTTTAAATGCGAATTTGTAATCTATATATACTTACATGAAGGCGAAAGTTTGTTTGTTTGTTTGTTTGTAGCTTTTAAGAAACTAAAATGAGTTTTTAATCTGTACTAATATAATAAATTGGTAATGTGTGTTTGTTTGTTTGCTTGGAGGAGGTAATCTCCGTAACTACTAATCTGATCATCCTGAAATTTTCAAAGAGTCTTACTGCGGATATGGGAAGTGCTACAGGCTATATATTTTTTTATATTTTTAGTGGGCGTGGCACTCCCCATACCAAGTAAATTTCTAATATCATATATCTGTGGTTTTCTGGAATAACCGCGTATGTCCATTTTTGTCAGTTTTGAGTTAACGATGCCAAACATATTAATTTTTAACGCTCTACATGTGTTAAATTTTTTAAAAAAAAATATTGACCATTTCTGAGTTTTTTCTTTAAATAACGACGTAACTTAAATGTTTATTAAATTAATTTGCAGCACTAACGACGTATGTCAACCTACATTTGATCGCTGACAAACTATTTTCTCAGAAAACGAAACATAGCGACATACGTTGTTATTAATGAAAAAAATGCAAAATAATTTTGGATTAGTTTTCAGTTTATAACCACTTATAAAAACTTGTGTGTTTATTTCTGTTATTTTTTGTCACTAGTATTCTTGATACGTTGTTATATTCCCAACCTAAGTCCCGTTAACTTTTTGTTGACGAACAAAGAAATCAATTTTTCAAGCAACAACAACTTATGTCTACATATGTGGTTGCATTGGCAGTTTTCTTTTTCAAAGAAAACGACGTTTATCGACATAAGTTGTTTTATCTGCACACACTTTAAGTGTAATTTACTTATTATTTTTTTCGTCCTTCTCTAGGATCTATTCCTCTGAAGATTTTTGACTCAAAATTTTATATAAAGTATTTATTGGCCATATCTCCAGGACTGTTCAATAAAAAGCTCTAAAAACTTTATACCGAGCCCATAATTTCAAACATAGCGTTTTTTGGCTCCCCTGAACATTTTGATTTTATGACATACGCGGTTATTCTAGAAAACCACAGATATATTAAGTACTATGATAGGGAGAGTTTTACAAATTTATATGAGGTCTCCTATTACACAGGTCAACAGCAACAAGTGAGAAAATTATAGTCGGTCTGGACCGACTATACGATACCCTATACCATGCGGTTAGAAACCCTATCTCTTAGGCCCAACTAACTGGACATAGAAAATAAGCAAAAACCAAATTTGAGTGGGATTTTTATTAATTTTTTTGGCTGCAGATATGAAAAAGTTCATATCGGATGATATATCTATATGGGGACTAGGTTCAAAAATGGACCGATCCTGATCATGTTTGGTAAAGTCTCTTGTATATTGCAAAAATATATACAAACAAAATTTGAGAAGAATCAGTGCAATATTTTTGTTTTTTAATAGATTTAAGTGAAGATCGGGAAGCAGCTCTATATGGTGCCAAAGGGATCATTTTTGGACCACTCATTATTATATGTAATGAACGCATACAAACCTAATTTTAGTAAGATTTATATGACAATTTGGATCTTATGGGAATTTATGTCGATTTCATAGGGGTAATTTGTATGGGGGCTAGGTCTGAACATGGACCGATTCTCAGCAATTTCAATAGCGTTCATCTCATGGCCGATAAAAGCTTATATATCAAATTTCATCAAAATATATTCATATTTGCGACCTGCAGTTTGTTTACAAGGTTTACATGGACACACAGACGGACGGACGGACGGACATTGTTAAATCAACTCAGAAAGTGATTCTGATTCAAGCGGTATAATTAAAGATGGGTCTAGGTCAAATATTTTTGGTTGTTACAAACAGCAGCACAAAGTCATTATACCCAAACCACATAGTGGTATAGTGTATAAAAATGCCGATCAATAACTACAATATAGATTTGATCCATCATTGCTACCTTAGTATAAAAATGATAAAATTTTTCAATTCTATTTTTTTTTAAATAATTTTTAAGTAAAATTGTCAATATTTTGAGACATTTCTCCACTTATGTTGTCATAACTCAAAAACAGCTACTCCGATTTTGTTGAATTAAATATAAAAAATTAAATTAAAAATATTAAGATTAATATTAAGCTTCGCTGTTTTTAATCTGATCAATAGTTTAAAGGTTACGGAACAAATTGTTTAAAAAAAAAATAAAAAAATGGTAAAAAAAAATTTTTTTTTCTCTTAAAAAAATCTGGAAAAAATCGGAAACTGCAAAAAGTATTGGATTTTATTTATTTATAGTGAAGCTAAATATCATGTAAATCAAACGAGATATGCATCATGAAAATCGATGAGTGCTTTATGTTTTTATTCACAACTAGCAGATTCCAGCCCTCGAAATTCGAGTGCAAATTCTAGGAAACTTTATTTAAATGGTGCGTGGTAAAGAAGAAGAAAGCATATATTTCAAAAATTCATAACTGCACTGTATTCTTAATCGGACCGGTTTCTGGCATTTCAGCCTTCATCAGCGATTTATTGAACTTTATTTTTCCATTAAATAAAGACCCTAAAGTTATGCTAATCAATTATAGCCAATTCAGAAATCAACACAAAAAACAAACTCATTTTTATTACTAACATATTAACAAATTTAGTAAGCACAAATATAGCATTGTATAATTTTACGTATGTGTTAGTAGCAACTTTAAATGCAATTTACTCATAAAAAGGGGAAAAAATTAAAAATCTGTAAGTCAACAAATCGGCTAAAAAGAAATACCTGTCAAACTATATACTTTTGGTCAAAATCGGGTTAAAACGGTAGAACAAAACATCAGTCACAAGAAATAGCCTAGCCTATTAATATTATAGATTAATTGAAGGTACCGCATTTTTACAAGCACTGTCATTATTTCTTGACTAAGTAGTATTTTTTTTATTGAATGAATTTAAAAATTTTTCGTCGATGTGTTATAGAAAATGGTATAATAAAAATACAGAATATAGAAGGTAGGTGCATTTTACTACACGGATTTCGGTAAACCGCCGCACAGTGGACAATATTTTGAGAAAGCGCCCAAAAATCAGTTTTTTTTTTGTTACCGATTTTAAAGTTATGTTATTCATTTGAAAGTAAATACTAGTAATCCCCGGGAGCCAAAAAATTGCGACTCTATCTCAACCATATCACAGCGAACAGGGTCTTCGAAAATGGGCTTTCTCAGTATTTTGCTAAAATTAAAAATTTCTTTGTAAATTTTAATTTTTGAATGACTGTAACTTTTTTGATTTAAAAGACTTTGAAGTGTAATAAATTTTGTATAATTTTGTGGCTTCCATACTATTAATGTTAAAAATGTAAAATCACTGAGTCATTCCGAAATTTAAAAAAAAAAATTTTTTTAAATAGGTCCAAATTTTCCGAAAATCTCCTACTTAATAGAGCATAAATCCTGCCAGTCAAAAGCAGTCAGAAAAAATCTTGCACTCTTCTATAGTCCGAACTCTCCCCTATACTCCTATAATATAAAATATTGGACCTTTATCCATCTTTTATTATACGGATCGACTCAAAAACACTTTCTGAGTCGATTAAACTATGTCCGTCCGTCCGTCTGAGTGTTATGAATACAAAAGTTGGTCGTACCGGTGCACCGCGGTGTATTTTTTTGCGTGTCGGTAGAGTTGTCAGGAGTTGTTATATACTTATAAAAAAGAGTTGAGATATAATGCGCTTAATTGTTACAGGTACATTTACATAGGTATCTTTCAAAAACATTAATAGTCTGAATTAGAGTTATATAGTTTAAATACCTGACAAAATGGGAAAGAAGTTAAATAACAGGTAAATAGTAAAAAAAAAAAAAAAAACTTTTGCGACATAGCCCTTTAAAAGGGGTTAGGGTGTTGGTTTTGTATGCTTCTAAAAGTGGTAATAAAAGATAAAAATTTTTATTTTACATAATTGCAAGAAAGAGTATTTACAATAATGTTTCCACAATTATTATTCATTACAATTTGTGCAATGGATAAGTACTGTTACAGAGATCTGGCAGATATTTATTTTCAACGAAAGGATGTAGACGATGTAATTTTGCCCAAAGTGAGCAACGACTTCTTTAAGAATTGTAATCTAGAAGAAATTGAAATGCACAAAGGAAAAATTACTAATTTTGCATCGAATTTGAAAAGACGGTACATTTAATGCTCTCATAGCAAGGCAAAGATGTACAAACGTTACCAAGACTGGTTAATAAAGGAACTTGTTTTTGAGAGTGCATCTACAACTGCCAACGAAAGTGGAAAAAATGGTCGAACGGCATAATCAATTAACGGATGTAGTGAAAGATCTCGAAGGCGCAAGCTGGAGAATATCAATGAAGAAATTTCTCAAAGAATTATTAAGGATTAATTTTTGCACCAAATTCAACCAACCCAAAATAAAAAAAATAAAATTGAAATAATTGAAAAAATAGTAGAAGCGAGCCCAAGGCGCACAAAGAGGATTTTGAAAAACATTCCTACACCAATTGAAGATAAAAAATTTACGCCGGAAGAAGCGTTCGCCCTATTTTTGGATCTGAAATTGACCAAAAATCAATATGAGGAATTGAGGAAGCGAACCGATGAAAAGAATTGTGGGATTTTTCTAGAGTATCGAGATTTAGTTTCTGCCAAAAAAGAATGCTTACCTTCACAATCTGCCATTAGTGTCACTTCAAGTTCAGCAGAAATAAAATTGCAAGATCTCCTTGAACATACTGCAGAACGCTTGATACTGATCGTTTAAAAAAATTGGTAATGGCAGCATTACTTTAATTTCTAAATGGGGATGTGATGGCTCCTCTGGTCAGAAACAATACAAGCAATTTAATGCCGAAAATTCATCAGATGCTAATTTATTTATGGTATCTTTCGTTCCATTGCGCTTAACAAAAAGGTATAGCGTCCTAGAGCCGTCAACTAGTAGAGCAACGGAAATTGATATATGGAAAAATGAAATTCCTTCTTCAACAAAGTATTGCAGACCGATAAAATTTGCATTCAAAAAGGAAACCAAAGATGTCATAACTGAAGAAGTTCAAAAATTAAAAGATCAAATTAAGGAACTTCAACCAGTAATATTTAAATTTGATGACCAAGACATTGAAGTACATTTTAAAATGTTTCTCACAATGATTGATGGAAAAGTTGCACAAGCTTTTATTGGAACAAAGTCAACGTCAAGCTGCATTATATGCCAAAAGACATCAAGTCAATTAAGCCAACGCACACCAGAAGACGATAGGTTTAAGGAAGCCTACGAATTTGGAATGTCCCCTCTTCATGCTAGTATACGTTTCATGGAGCACATTCTTAAATTGGGTTATGATTTGGAATTTGGTCCGTTAGGTGAAACAGTGAGAAAAAACAAAGAAAATGAAGAAAAAAGAAAGCAAAAAAAAAAACAAATTCAACAAAAATATCTACAGCTAGGCCTCGTAATCGACCAACCAAAGCAAGGGGAAGGAAACACAAATGATGGAAATACTGCAAGGAGATTTTTTTCCGATCCGGAAACTGCAGCATCTATCACAGGTGTAGATCATGAATTAATAAGACGATTCAAAATCATATTACAAGTTCTAGCATGCAGCAGAAAGATAAATGCAAAAAAATTTGGATTGTACGCCAATAAAACAGCTATACTTTATAATGAAAAATACTCTTGCAGATATATGTCATCCACAGTTCATAAAATTTTGTACCATGGGAACAAATAATCCAAAACAATATGCTACCAATAGGAGATCCCTCTGAAGAAGCGCAGAGAGCACAACACAAGAAAAATGTAACAGATGTTGTACTAATGAAGACCTTATCACTATTTTGTTGTGCACTTCAGATCCATATATGTCAAACATTCGTCAAAAATGGAAAACTACTTCATCTAGAAGATGAAAATCAAGGCTATTTAGAAGAAATTTTTACTAAAATTGGTTGATTTAAAGTACTTTTTCATTACACTAACAATAAGTTACACTTTTTTTTATATAGTTAAAAAATTTTCAATTTTATTATTTTTTATAAAAAAAAAATCTTATTTTCGATCTTTATCAATTTAATGATTGAGTTTGAAATTGTTCAGGCTCAAGATCAAGTGTTTTTACTTTAAATAAAGCAAAAGCATAAGCACATTTGTTTCAGAAATTGATCTATGTATATTCTATATGACAGGTTATACAGCTGTTTCAAGACAAAAACAAACATGTATATTGTAGTATGCAATGTGTACTCGTATACAATCATTTTTGTTTCAAAGTTGTTCTATTTTTAGTTTGTTATATTGGAAGAGGCTTAAATAGTATAACTTTTGCTTGAATTCTCATTTAGTTGTTTTCAGCAAATATATATGAATTTAACTTTTTACCAAACAAACTATCTACTGCTTTTGGTTACTGATGAGGGTTGGTGACTCTTCCCGAAACAGCTGTATAACCTGTCATGCAGAATATAGATCAATTTTTGAAACAAATGTGCTAATGCTTTTGCTTTATTTAAAGTAAAAACATTTGATCTTGAGCCTGAACAATTTCAAACTCAATCATTAAAAAATTTTCTTGATTTAAAAATTTATATATTTTGTAAATTTACAATAAAAATTGTTATATTTCATAAATTTACCAGAAAATTGATATAGAAATATTTAAAAAGACAATAAAAAAAAAACTTAACTAAAGCAAAAACATACGAGTTTTTCATTGAAACTTCTCTATCTTGAACCAATATAAGGTAACTTTTACGTTCGCTGCTAAACTGCTAACTTAATTCTGAATAAATTCGAAAAGAATCAATCGATTTTTATGATCGATATATCATTTTGTTTCTATTACATGTGACTTTGCGAGACAGCAATAAATCTGAACAATTTTTGCAGTTTTCGATTTTTTATGATTTTATTAAAACATAAAAATTTGATATTTTCACGTAAAAATATATTTTTCAACTTTTTATTATAACTCCGAAACTACTGAGCCGATTGAAACTCAATATATAAACGGCTTACAGGTTATGTAAATCTAAATTTTATTTTAATAATATCGGGCTCCCCTTTTGAATTATCATTAACTATATGTAGAAACTTGTAAAAATTTTAAATTTTACTTAAAAAAAACCTCTCCATACAATTTAAAATTTGGACCACATTTGTACTACTGGAATCACAATACATCAAAATTGTATAGTGGATTTTGATCGGTATAAAATGTTTTCGCTTTGTTGCCTTGTGTTATTAATGTTAGTAGCTATACCTAAAATGGGCGGGATCGGCTAAGTGGGTGTGCTACCTTCCTTACAAAGTAATTAATCAATATCATATTTCTCACTACTATAACAGATACAGCTTTGCAAATTTGTCTTAGGTCATCTATCACCAACGAGGTTAGTCAGAGAAAAAATTGGCGGGATCGGACAAAGGGGCGTGGCACCCCTCTAAAAGTAAATAATAAATGTCTTATATATGGGGTACTGTAATAGGGAGAGCCTTGGGATTTTTAGTGAGCCTTCTCATTATGATGTGGTAATGGGGGAGGGGGACGGGGGTAGCGGAGCACACCGGGTTACATCTAGTGTCATATATATTCATTACTATGACAGAGCGACCTTTGCACATTTGTTTGAAGTCACATATTGTTAACATAAGGTGCTAAAAAGTGTGGAGTCGGCTACGTGGTAATTATTCAATACCACATATCTCGACTACTATAACAGCTTTGAAAATTTTTTTGAGGTCATCTATTACACTGAGATTTTGTTTTTGTTTCTATCTCAAATTGACGCGGGTTTTTTAAGTATAGCAATAATTACTCTCTAACAGCTTTTGTTTTAGAGTTATAGTTAATTTACTATTTTTATACCCTCCACCCCAGTATGCAGAGGGTATATATAAGTTTGTCATTCCGTTTGTAATAATTTGAAAAAAAATTCTGGACCCCATAAAATATATATATTTGTGATACTTATAACAAGCGGAGTTGATATAGCGATGTCCGTCTGTCCGTCTGTCCGTCTGTGGAAATCACGATGACAACTTCTATCGGACAACGAGGGTGCTCTTTTGTATAAAAATTGATTAACTAATATTCTGTGAAGTTTGCTGTTTAAAAGCGTCTATATCGGTTTATTAGGGCCCGAGATCTGAATGAAGAACTAAAAAAGTCTTGAAAAAATATGATTTTCTATGTTGTTCTTGTCACGATCACGCCCTCAATAGGACAGCTATGGTGATCATTTTTGCTGAGAATGAATCGCCAAGATCGTGGGAAGATTTCCGTTTCAAAAATCATCAAAATCGGTGGAACAGGTCCAGGGAAATCTCTGAAAAATTAAAAAAAAAAAATAAAAATATGATGTTTCTATATTGTTCTTGTTGTTATTCTAAATGTTGCATTGTTGTCGTAGCAGGACTTGGTGTTTTTGTGGTCGTTGTGGTAATAGTATAATAAAAGCTAACCCTTTGTACATTTTTTTTTTATCAAAACTAGTAGAAAAATTTAAAAGTTTCCATTGTTTTGGCATCACTAAAAAAATTTTTTAGATCATTTTTGTCATCGCAACGAGCCGCCCACCCCAAAATTTCCCCCATTTTTCTCCACTTTCACCTTTTTTGTTTTTTTTTTTCAGTGTGTCTACCAATTTCAGTGTCATCTTCATCTTCGGTGCTTTCATCTTCAAACTGCATTTTAGAACTCCACTAACAAGCTTCGGCAAGGAACTACATCGAATTTATATATGGCTAATGGTCTTGGAATAAATCCCAATAAGTCGAAATGCCTAATTATCAAAAAACGGTCGCCATCTTTTTATACACCAAACATAACTCTTAACATCCAACTAATTGAGATAGTAGAGTCGGCTAAGGACCTTGGAACATTTTTCAATAACACTCTTACTTGGTCCAACCACATAAATTATACATGCGGTCGTACATAATCTATGTTACGAACTCTCTGGCAAATTCAATATTGTACTCCAGGATACTTTTCGCCAAAACGTATTTAATGCCTTTATGATTATACGGCTGTGAACTTTTTGCCAGTTGCGCAACGCAGAGTAGAAGGATAATGAAAGTGGTATTTAACAATATTGTGCGTTATGTATGTATGGTCTGAAAAGATATGAACTTATCTCTTCTTTTTCTATTCAACTTTATGGTCTTAGTTTTGATAGTCTAATAAAAATTAGAGTTCTACTGTTCATGCATAAAATTATATGTACCTGCAAGCTAGGGGTAGGAGACTTATATCGTTTAAACATCATAGCCTAATGTCTGAGTGGCAATTCTTCATACATAACCTGACCAACCATCCCGCTTTTGGCTAGATTATCCCGCTTTTTCAGGGCTGATCCCGCCTTGGTTCTTTTCCCGCTTTTCAAGCATTATTCCCACTTTTTAGTGTTTTAGAGTTGGTAAGAGTTTTTCAAACTTTCTAGAATTTTTGCCAGTGCTTTATTTTTTTATTACAAATATGGTTACTCCAAAAACATATTGTTGTGTAAAAACGACATAAATTTAAGGTAATTTCTTTTATAGTGTAGGCAACTCTATACGTATTTGACATCTCTGTGGTTATAAAAAAAAACGAAAATTTCAAAATGGGTGAAAAAAAATCCTTTGCAATTTTAACTCGAAAATAAAAGAAAAATATAAATTTTTAAAAGCAAATACCGGAGAAAGTTTGTATTTTGTGAACAGTGTAGTTCTTCCTTTAGTATTGGACACGGAGGTGTTTTTGATGGGGAAAAACATTTGTAAACATAAAAACATAAGAAAGCTTTAGAACAAATTGCAGGCAACCATAAAGTTAAAGAATATTTTAAACATAACAAAAATGATATGAGGATTGCTGCAAGAGAAGGGGTGTGGTCTTACCACCTTGTGAAAGAAAACCAAAGCTTCCGTAGCTCAGATTGTGCATCAAAAAATTTTAGTAATTATTTTAAAATTTCCAAGTTTAATTGTGCCCGAACAAAATGTGAAGCAATAATTAAAAATGTTTTTTCCCCATATGCTATGGAAAAGTTAAAATCAAAATTGGAAACCGCGTACTTTATATCAATATCAACAGATGTTTCCAATTGTGGAAACATTAAAATGTTTCCTGTAGTTGCGCGGTATTTCCATAGCAAAGAAGGAGTTAAAATACGAATTATAAACATTTCTAATGGATATGGAGGAACTCCAGACATCATTGTAAATCTTTTAAAAAAAGAAATGGAAGATTATAAAATATCCAAAAGATTGGTTGCATTTTGTGGAGACAATACCAATACAAACTTTGAAGGAAAAAATAGAGCAGGAAAAAACAATGCGTTTTCCAAACTTAAGAAATCGTATCCTCACCTAATAGGAATTGGTTGCGCAGCACATATTGTTCAAAATGCATTTCAATGTATCTCTAATCAATACAGTTCGAGTGACAAGATTAATGAATTTTTACGAATCAGTAGATGAAGAGTATAGAAAGCTTCCTGGCTATTCTAAAACCAGATTTTTGGCATTATTATCATCGGTTGAATCCATATTAAACATTTTTGAAGGTTTAAAAATATATTTTTTAGAGACAGAAAGCAGCCCTAAAATTTTGAATGATTTTTTTTTTTCAAACCCGTGGTATAAGCTATGGTTGATTTTTATAAAAGAACAGGTAGATTCTTAAAAAAAAATATGTTGCGTTTAATAATTTATTTTCGTTTAAAGGTTGCAATATTTAACAGAATTGTCTATAAAATAGAAGTTGATGGCGCTTCAGCAAATAATATTAAAAATGGAGTGGACGAATTAGTCGAAGCCTTGACAGACAGGAATACAAGTGGCTTTTTGTGAACTTTTATGAAAAAGGCGATAGAAAGTTTCAATAATCGTGGCCACTCTGCTTCAAAAGAAATTGTATTAAACACGGCCACTAAATTTTATGGTAAATAAATTAACGAAAACTTTAAACCTTTGTAACATTTAAATAATTCAGAAAACTCGATTTAATATTTAAAAAGTTGGACCATTCAATTTTTACAAGTGGTAAATTTCAATTGGATTTTACTGAGACAAGTGCCAGAGTGGAAGGATGTAGAAAAAAGTGCTGAAGATCTCTTAGAAAAAGAAATTTCAACCGATATTAACAATGAAATCTTTGACCAGTACAAATATCTAAAAAAAGTATGTAACGCAAGGAAAACAAGTAAGAAAATTATAGTCGGTCTAGACCGACAATACGATACCCTATACCAGCGGTCGGCAACAGGTGGTAGGTCGAAACTTGGACCGGCATACATCGTTAAAATTACCTACAGATTCAGTTTAATTCCAACGTCATTCTTCAAAAGATAAAATATTTTAATAAAATCGCAAAAAACTGATGTTTGTTCTTTATTTTAGAGGCACCATGAGGTCATTTATATTATCGTTGTTGTTGGTTTCTATAAAAGTTTTTTCAATACATTTCACAACAGTTTTTCTCGTTTACTGTTGTTGTTGTCGTTGGTGTTATTGTAATGCTCTCTTAGTTGAACAAACAAGTGGTTGTTTAATAAACAGTGTAACCAGAGGGGAGGGATTTGGGGATTTCTCGAAATATTGAGGATTTTACCCCTTATTTAGGTATTATTGATTTTTGTGTTATTTTTTTAAATTAAGTTTACAGTTTTGTGAAACAAAATTTCGAAAAATTTTTATTGAAATTTTGTTAAAGTTTTGTAGATAAACTATTTGTAAATATATAGATTCTACTTCATTTGCAAATTTGGATAGGTTTTATTTTAAACCGAAAATCAGAAGTATTTTGCTAAATTAATCACGGATTAGTTTATTAGGCCTATTTTTTTCTTTAAAAATGTCTTTTTAATAAAATTTTATTAGAAATTTAATTGGAGACAAATTTGGGGATTTAAAATTTTTTTGGGGATTTCAACTTGCAAAATCGGGACATGAGCTAAAACTTTTCTTGCAACACTGTTTAATATAGTGGTAAGCATAAAGAGGGAATGTACAAGATTTAAAAAACAATATTTTTTTTTTCTATTTTGAAAATGTTGTTGCTGTTTTAATATGTTTTGAATATAAAAAACGAAAATTGACTGCGATTTTCCACTTATTTTACATTATGGTTGTCAGTCATTCGTTTGATCTTGTGAGGTGCATTGTTAATTTGTGTTGTAATTTGTCGTGTGCTTAAATTCGTACCTACATCAATATGGATCCTAAGAAGCGAAAAGTTGACAGTGAAAATAGGAAGTTTCTGCCTGAGTGGACAGAACAATATTGTTTTACGTTGCCTGATAGGCCTAAAGCAGTTCCAGTTTGCCTTTTGTGCAACAAAACTGTAGCTATTGTTAAAAGTGGCAATTTAAAGCGGCACTACGAAACAACTCATCAGCAGTTCCACAAAAACTTTCCGCTTGGCAGCATAGCTCGTAAAGAAAAACTCCAGGCATACCTAACTTCTTACAAAAAAAGCACGGCCTTACTAGTTCGCTCCCTGAGCGAGCAAGAAAAATCCACAGAAGCTGCGTTGCGTGTGTGTTGGATGCTTAATAAACACCAGAAGCCATTTTCAGACTCTGAGATAGTAAAAGAATGTATATTGGAAGTGGCCACGGCACTTTTTGCAGAGAAAAAGGATCTTGTTGCTGCAATTCAAGGTATTCCATTGTCATCAAGAAGTAATACAAGAAGAACCGAAATTTTAGCTACTGACAACAAAAGCAGCTTGCTCGAACTACTGCAGAAGGCACCTTGCTATGATATAGCACTTGATGAATCATGTGACATTGTTGATGATGAACAAATGTCTATTTTCGAGAGATTTTTTTACATTGAAAGTAAAACGTTCAGGGAAGAATTGCTAGCATTATTGACGTTTAAAGGTAAGACTCGCGGATAAGATTTATTCAAGACTTTTGATGAATTTATTACGAAATCGAACATTAGTTATGATAAAATTGTATCCCTTTCAACTGACGGGGCCCCAGCGATGATTGGCAAAGAAAACGGATTAGTAAAGAGAATCAGGGATAAAAATGCAGGTCTAATATCTTATCAGTGCATAATTCATCAGGCAGCACTTTGTGGAAAACTTAGTGCTACTCTGAAAGATGTAATGGGCAGCTTGGTGACGTTGATAAATTTTATGAGGTCTCGTTCTGCTCTTCAGCACCGACAGTTCAAGGATTTTCTCTCTGAATGTGATTCGGCGTATTCTGACTTACTGCAACATAACAATATACGTTGGCTAAGTAAAGGTCAAGTTGTTGAACGTTTCTGGCAAATAAAAGAACAAGTAACCTCCTTTTTGCAAAACTTGGACACACAGGAAGCAAGGAAGCATCTGGACTTCCTAACAAACAAGCGTTATATGCTAGCTGTGGCTTTCCTGAAAGACATACTGAAATATTTGAATGCGCTCAACACCGAGTTACAAGGAAATGGAAAATTAATATGTGATCTGATACAAAGTGTGTCTGCTTTCCGTCGCAAGCTGGATATCTTTGAAAAAGATATTGCAAGTCAAGAATTTATTCATTTCCCAACAATGCTTGAGTATAAAAAGATTTCCGAAGAAGACATTGCAGTGTTTGTAAGGTTTGTATCTGATCTTGAGAAGGATTTTGCTGCAAGATTCCAAGACTTTGCAGAGATAGGGAAGCTGTCTCAATTTCTTAAATTTCCTTATGAAGTTGCTGCGGTGGCAGAATGGACTGACGTGGCTGCGAAGTATTCAGTCTATCAAAGCCTTTATTGCAAATGGAGGTAATTGACTTGCAAGAAGATATTTCCTTGCAAATCTATAAAACTGCATCCACTGAAGAATTTTGGGGTAAACATGTTACAGAAAAATATGAAAATTGCAAAAAACTAGCTATCAACTTGGCTACTATGTTTGGCTCTACATTTGTATGTGAATCATCTTTCTCAAAAATGAATTTTTTGAAAAACAAATATCGTTCGAGATTGACAGACGCCCACCTTGAAGACACTCTTCGCATAAGCTGTTCTCCGCGTGACCACAGATGTAATTTTTCGCATTAGTTTTAAAGAATACCTACATACATATTGTATTGCATATATAAGTCAAAATAAAAATTTTAAACTAAATAGTATGTATTATGAGTTTTTTTTTCTGGACCTCGACAAAAAATTTCAACATAATCCGGACTCTACTTAAAATTACTTGCCGACCCCTGCCCTATACCATGCGTTTAGAAACCCTATCTCTTAGGCCCAACTAACTGGACATAGAAAATAAGCAAAAACCAAATTTGAGTGGGATTTTTATTAATTTTTTTGGCTGCAGATATGAAAAAGTTCATATCGGATGCTATATCTATATGGGGACTAGGTCCAAAAATGGACCAATCCTGATCATGTTTGGTAAAGTCTCTTGTATTTTGCAAAGATATATACAAACAAAATTTGAGAAGAATCAGTGCAATATTTTTGTTTTTAATAGATTTAAGTGAAGATCGGGAAGTAGTCTATATGGGGCCAAAGGGATCATTTTTGGACTACTGATTAATGGATGCAATGAACGCATACAAACCCAATTTGAGTAAGATCTATATGACAATTTGGATCTTATGGCAATTTATGTCGATTTCATAGGGGTAATTCGTATGGGGGCTAGGTCTGAACATAGACCGATTCTCACCAGTTTCAATAGCGGTCATCCCATGGCCGATAAAAGCTTATATACCAAATTTCATCAAAATATATTCATATTTCCGACCTGCAGTTTGATTACAAGGTTTACATGGACACACAGATGGACGGACGGACGGACGGACATTGTTAAATCAACTTAAAAAGTGATTCTGATTCGATCGGTGTAATTAAAGATGGGTCTAGGTCAAATATTTTTGGTTGTTACAAACAGCAGCACAAAGTCATTGTACCCAAACCACACAGTGGTATAGGGTATAAATAGATGAATGGAATAAGAACAAGATATCTGTTGATATGCGTTGGGTAGAAATAATAAATTTTCTCCAGAAAAAAGAAATCCCATTCAACTCCTTGATAAAAGTAGTTGAATTTGTACTCTGTTCGCCTAGTACTTCAGCTCCCGTAGAACGTATATTTGCGTCGGTTAATAATATATGGAAAAAACACGTTTGAGTATAAGTACTTTAAACGATATTATTAAAGTTAAATACAGCTTTAAACTAACATGCCAAGAGTTTTTTATTTTTTAAATTCAGAACCTCAACTTTTGGCGAAAATACTCAAATCCGAAAAATATGATTTTAAGCAGAAATCTGCTTGAAAATATTTATTACGATTTAAAGTAAAATTTTTTATTAATTTTAAAATCTTATTTTTGATTTTTTTCTCAAATTAATATAAATTAAACTTAAGAATATAATATAATATAAATAAGAATATAATTCTGAGTTCTTGTTTATGTAATAGTTCCTAAATTATTTTTTAAGAAGCAAATCTTATTTAAACGTGTTAGCCTTCTTTAAAGACAATCGTTCTAAACAAATAAAAATATGTTTTTTTTTATATATTGTTTTTTGATAATATGCATTTATTAATAAAAACTTTTTTAGAAACAAAATTTTCAAACATTTTTAAAAATCCCGCTTTTTAAGTCAAAATCCGGCTTTTTCAATCTGCTAATCCCGCTTTTTGATTCAAAACAGTCGGTCACGTTATTCATACATGCAATCCGTCTTTGGAACTTAAACCCATATAGCTGTCAAGCTATAAGTAACGCTCTTCAGTTCAAAAAAAAAACATTTCTAATAATTTCTCACAATGAATTTTTTATGATCAATTAAATAACTTGAATATTGTTGTTTTTTGTTTGCTTAATTTAATAAATTGTTAAAACTAAAATTAAAATTATATATTTTAAGTAATGATATCTGAGCTTTTTATCAGTTTCATGCTGTATTACGAGATATATGTAAGGCTTGTGTATGAAACTTCAAATAAAAATAAAATAAATAAATAAAATTTAAACTGCTGTTATTTTCTTCGCTATCGCCATAGATTAACAATTTGTTTTTAATTTTTTTTCTACTCTTAATTTGTCTCCCGAAAAAAAGTTTAACAAGAACTTTTTCTTTTAATCTTTTTTTTGTAACATTTGTATTTATGTATTTCATTGAAATCACAATTTATCAAACTGGAAACATTTTTAACACCGAAGTTTTGCTTTTTTCTCACTTACTTTTGGTTTTTTTTTTCAATTTTTTTTCCGTTGTGTATTGCAGTGGTGTGGGTAACGAAAAAGTTTCAATTGTTGAAGCAACCATAATCTTTGCGTAATCTTACGTTGATACATACTTTGAAAAATATATTGTATGCGGGTTACATTTAACTTTAAACGGAAATGAAATGAAAATCAAAAAAGAGCATTATGTTAGTCGAGACTGAATCTGAAAATATGCTATGTCACGTAATGAAGACTTCTACTTGGGAATAAAATTTTTGTGTTGCAATTAAAAAAAAAAAATTAAAAAAGGCTAAACACTTTGTAACTTAAAATAAGAATTTTCTTATTTTTTCATAAATTATGTCTCATTATCTACTGAAATTTGATAATAATCTAAATTTCATTATCATTCACTCAAACCTTTATACCAACTTTATATACTTATTTCTTGTGTGTAGTAGAAATTAAATAGAAAATTGGTAAAATCGATAACAGTTTTTAACACATTAAGTGGAAAGATTTATTCAATTTCTGTCGTTTGTCTTTACTACGGGTTAAACAATATGTGTATGGGATACACACGACGAATTACAAATGGAGTCTGGGTAAAGTTACAACATTGTTGATGCTTGTAGATGTCTACAAAGTTTTTCCTTTGATATGAAAACTTATTTTTCAAGGCTTTAAGTAAAAAAAATATATATATATAATATAAAATTTTTAAAATTTAATAAAATAGTGTAAAAGTTGTTAATGACATTGATCCAGTTATGAAATTTTGCCCTGAATATTGTTTTAAAATAAAAACAAAAATGTTTCAGCAAAATTATCAAAATTTTAGTAAATTGTTTGGATTTTTTGAAGCAGATTAAAAGGAAACTAGAATAAGACCAGTGGAGTGCTACCCCTCCTGAAGAGAAACTACTAAAGATCGTACATCTTGAGTACTGAAAGTGGGATTTTTGTAAATTTGTGTTATGCCATAAGTTATGAAATGCCGTATTTAAATATATAGCATTTTAGTTATCGGCTTCCCTGTCCTTTTTGAGATGTATTTGAGCAGTTACGGAATTTGTAAAAAACTGATATCGAATATTAAATTAAATTTACTTTAACATAAATAAAAATAATTGAGAAAGCGATTGTTAATCTAGACCAATTATACAATATCTAATACCATGAGTGACGATATAAGATCTTAGATCCCAAATATGAGAATTTAGTTGCTCTCCGAAGAAATACTTATTTTATTTTTTTGGAACATTTATGAGCTCATTTCTTCGCGGGTGGAGAAACTCCAGGTCCGTGTGAAAGTTCTAGTCCCATATAGTGATACCTCCATTCTCAGGCCATTTTTTTTTAAATGACTTTTAATATTTTTCCCTTAGCTTTATTTGCGTAGTTTTTCAGCTATAACCAGCAAGTTTTTCAGCACGAATCAGTTAAAACTTAAGTGAATAATCTATAATATTAATAAGCAAGGTGATTTCTTGTGACGGATGTAAGTTTCACAGTTTTACCCCGATTATGACAAAAAAATTTATCATTTAAAAGTTACTTCTTTTTAGCTGTTACCCATATTTACAGATTTTCATCGTCTGGAACATTTATTTTGAGTTATGATCGTTTAAAGTTGCTACTAACACATACATAAAACTATACAATGCTATGTGTGTGTTTATTAAATTCGTTAATATGTTTGTGTTAATGTGCTGAGTTTGTTTTCTTCATTTTAAATAAGTTGAATTGTGAAGCATACCTTCGAGGGTCTTTATTAAATGAAAAAATAAAATTTCCTAGAATTTGCACATGAATTTCGAGTGCTGGAATCTGCTAGTTTTTATTAATAAAGCCAATGAAAATACAGAATTAAGAATACTGATGTCTTCTTTTGATTTAATATTAAAATTATCACTCATATCTCTACTGATATATAATAATCATAAATTCCCGAATAAATTGAGACCAATTACGAATACTAGCAGATTCCAGCGCTCGAAATTCGAGTGGAACATCTATGCGTTCAGGGGGGGGGGGGGGTAAATCCAATTTCACAATGCAATCACAAAAACAGCGTAAGGGAAAATCGGTGTAAGGTATACGTAAGTGTATTGGTGTATTTAGTAAGCAGAACTGCCGAGTTTGCTGTCTGTTTAGCAAAATCACAAATCTTTATCGTTAATTTTAAATATTCAAGTGTATATTTGCTATTGACAGAACTTTTTTAGTAAGCAGAATCGCTAGGTGTGCTGTGAGTTTAACATGTTCACAAACTTACAGATTTTTTTTTAAATATTCAAGTAGATATTTGATATTGACGGAACTAGTTTAAGAACATTTAAAATATTATTAACAAACCAAAAGTTTAACTTAACGCTCAAGGGGGTAAAAGTCTATTTCACAATACAATCAGAAAAACAGAGTAAGACAAAAACGGTGTGAAATGTGAGTGTATTGGTGCAACGATTATGATATTTTCTTCATTTCTGACTTGTGTTTCACTCTATTATCTGCACTTAAAACATGCAAAAACTTCTTAGTTTCATATTTTCTTTACAATTTTTATTAAAAGCGCTTAAATTTCTTGAAGAAAAAACAATAATAAACCTTTCTCGCCAACTTTTCCTCTTTCCACGTATTTTTACTTTACTATTTGCCTACTTCCATAGATTTATTGTCGTCTTCATTTTGCTTGACATTTAACACAAACAGAGTTGAAATTCCATCATCTATTGTGAATAGCTAGCTGCCTGATACATTAAAAAGCTAAACACTAGGAAAACTTTGAAAAAGTCAAAAATAAACTTAGATGTTTTTTTTATTATTACACCTTTTCCAATTGTATTTCAGAAAACATCAATTTAAACATACATTTAAAATTTTCTTAAATACAGTTGATATTTTCTGAAATACATTTGATAATTGCTGAAATATATTTGATAATTTCGGAAATACATTTGATATTTTCTGAAATACATTTGATAATTGCTGAAACTCAATTGATACTTTCTGAAATTCAATTGATATTTTCTGAAACACAAATGATACTTTCTAAAAATCAATTGTTGCTTTCTGAAATTCAATTGATATTTTCTGAAACACAAATTATACTTTCTAAAAATCAATTGTTGCTTTCTGAAATACAATTGATTATTTCTGAAAATCAATTGATGTTTTCTTAAACACAATTGATACTTTTTGAAATTCAATTGATGTTTTCTAAAATTCAATTGATACTTTCTGAAAACCAATTAATGTTTTCTGAAATTCAATTGATGTTTTCTAAAATACAATTGATATTTTCTGAAAATCAATTGATGTTCTCTGAAACACAAATTCAATTGATGTTTTCTGAAATACAATTAATACTTTCTGAAAATCATTTGATACTTTCGGAAATACGATTGGATAAGGTATAGGTAGACCTTTACACATCTCCCCTATGATCGGACTCACATTGATTTTTTTTTTTCAACTTAGCCAATTCACAAACCAACACTTTTTTGGTTTATTATTATTGTGAATGAAGAAACCAAACTTACAAACACATTAACAAATATAATAAACAAATTTAGTAGCAACTTTAATTGCAATTTACTCAAAATAAAGGAAAAAAAAGTAAAAATCTGTAAATCTGCAGAACGGCTAAAAAGAAATACCTTTAAAAAAAATACGATTTGTCAAACTCGGGATAAAATGGTAGAACAAAACATCGGTTACAAGAAATCGCCTAGCCTATTAATAGTATAGATTCTCAAGAAATTTCTTTCTCACGGAAAATACTTGTCTCGAGAAACTAATCCTCCAATTATAAATTCCGCGTGAACAAAAAAACGAATAAGTGACATCGTCAATTTTCGCAGTCAGTTGTTTTGATTATAATCATAATTATTATAATCAATAATTATTGATAATTAATT
Source organism: Cordilura impudica (assembly GCA_963682025.1). Lineage (NCBI taxonomy): Eukaryota > Metazoa > Arthropoda > Insecta > Diptera > Scathophagidae > Cordilura > Cordilura impudica. Next base: position 57,022,739 of record OY821521.1, read on the forward strand.
TTCTATTTCTTTTTTGTGTGTTCAGAATTATTTGAAAGAAAAAGTAAAAAAAAAATGAATAACATATCCATGATTATGAATGATATTGGTGTTGTAGAATCTATGGAGACCTCAATAAATGCCTGAATTGGCTTCCATTAAAGTTAACAACAGTTGTAGTTGGGCTTGATGTGTGGCCTTCGACCTACAAGAACAATAAAATATTTATTTTTTTATCTAAATTTTGTATTTTTTTTTTATATAAACTCCCGTCTGTTTTGCAAGTAAATTTTCTTTAGGGGAATAATCAAAATAAATGCATTGAGAAAAACTACTTTTTTTCCATCGAAATTTTTTTCCGAAGGAATTTTTATTTATAATAGGGGAAAATGATCCCTATGTCACCAAAACTTTATATACGTCACTTGTGAGACCTATACTGGAATATGCTTCTATAATTTGGGACCCAATCTACCAAATTCATGCCGACAGTCTGGAATCTGTGCAGAAACAATTCCTTTTGTTTTGTCTTCAGAGTTTAAACTTCAATCCAAGTAATCTTCCATCCTATACCAGCAGACTTGTCCTTGTTAAGCTACCAACTTTAAAAAGCCGGAGAACTATGCTAAATGTTTCATTTCTTCTTAATATAATTAATGGTGATGTTTGTTCCGGTTTTTTGATTAACAATATATCATTCAACATTCCTCAACGGCCAACACGTTAGTTCTCACCTTTATCTGTACAGTTCTATAGAGCTAATTATGCAAATGCCGACCCTCTCAGGAGAATGTGTATTCAATTTAATGAACTTTATAGATTTATTGATTTCTCATTAAATACTAATCTAATTAAAAGTAAAATAATATGCTTTCTAAATTCATGAATATCTATGTACTAAAATTAATTTTAAAATGTTTTTCTTTGTAAATAGTCTGTAAGGATTAATTCCATAGACCAATATACGAATAAAATAAAATAAAATAAAATAAAATAAAATAAAATAAAATAAAATAAAATAAAATAAAATAAAATAAAATAAAATAAAATAAAAGTGGAAAAGTGAGAAATTTCATGCGAAATTTTTTTTTTTAGAATTAGGCTAATTATGTTATTCCAAAAATTTTATCAAAAAGGTTAGAAAATTAGTTTTTATAAAGATTTCATTCAATAAAATTTGTAGAATTTTATTTCCTGCAGAATAATATGAAAAATCATCGATAGTTCTTGAGTTATAGCTGAAAAACGAGGTAAACAATCATCAAGATAAGGAAATAATATTAAAGGTTATAAAATAAAGTTTGACCTGAGAACCAAACCATTTAGAATATTTACTATAATGGCCCAGTACTTCCTTGACTTGGAATTTCTCACCACCCAGATGGGCTGTTCGTCTATGTAGAAATTCTAAATAAATTAATGCACATAACATGTTTTTGGGTGTTGTTTTCTAATTCCAGTTATTTAAAATTAATCTAAATGATATGTTTTCTGACCACAGAGGTCAGGGTAATTTAGCGATATCCGTCCATCCGTCCGTCTACATTTCCACCTGTCTGCGTGTAATCAAACTGTAAGTCCAAATATGACTATATCTATAATATTAATAGGCTAGGCGATTTTTTGTGACCGATGTTTTGTTCTACTATTTCTATTTCAAAGGTATTTATTTTTAGTCATTTCACAGATTTACAGAATTTTAAAGTTTTTCCTTTATTTTGAGTAAATTGCATTTAAAGTTGCTACTAACACATACATAAATTATACATATGCTATGTATGTTTATACCCTATACCACTATGTGGTTTGGGTATAATGACTTTGTGCTGCTGTTTGTAACAACCAAAAATATTTGACCTAGACCCATCTTTAATTATACCGATCGAATCAGAATCACTTTTTGAGTTGATTTAACAATGTCCGTCCTTCCGTCCGTCCATCCGTCCGTCCGTCTGTGTGTCCATGTAAAGCTTGTAATCAAACTGCAGGTCGCAAATATGAATATATTTTGATGAAATTTGGTATATGAGCTTCTATCGGCCATGGGATGAACGCTATTGAAATTGGTGGGAATCGGTCCATGTTCAGACCTAGCCCTTATACAAATTACCCATATGAAATCGACATAAATTGCCATAAGATCCAAATTGTCATATAGATCTTACTCAAATTGGGTTTGTATGCGTTCATTACATCCACTAATAGAGCTGCTTCCCGATCTTCAGTTAAATCTATTAAAAAACAAAAATATTGCATTGATTCTTCTCAAATTTTGTTTGTACATATTTTTGCAAAATACAAGAGACTTTACCAAACATGCTCAGGATCGGTCCATTTTTGGACCTAGTCCCTTTATAGATATAGCATCCGATATGAACTTTTTCATATCTGCAGCCAAAAAAATTAATAAAAATCCCACTCAAATTTGGTTTTTGCTTATTTTCAATGTCCAGTTAGTTGGGCCTAAGAGATAGGGTTTCTAAACGCATGGTATAGGGTATCGTATAGTCGGTCTAGACCGACTATAATTTTCTTACTTGTTTTTAATTGTTAATGTGTTTTATTATTTGTTAATGAGTTTGTTATCTTCATTCACAATAATAATAAACCATAAAAGTGTTGGTTTGTGAATTGGCTAAGTTAAAAAATAAAGCTGACTAGAAATAGCACTCGAATTTCGAGCGCTGGAATCTGCTAGATTTAATAAAATTGTGTAAATTGGCTGCTATCGGCCATAAGATGCATAGTGGCGCCCTTGGAATAAAAGAGGTTGGAAAAATCGAACATTTCACGTGCGTTTACGATATTTTGACTAAACTTATAGGAAATTGTTCAAAGCAGGGATGCAACAGTTATAAGAAAAATGAAGAAAAGATCTTATTCAACCATTAACATTGATGAATTCAAAAAATTTGTTATAATCGACCATTATTGTAATATATATTTAATCTTGGTCATCGTAACCAATATAAGTGAGGAATATATATATATACATATATATATATATATTTTTTTTTTTTTTTTGGGTTACGAATAACTATTATAACAACCAAAAATTGTTTTGGTTAGCAATAGCTATTATCGAAAGTAATTTAATTTTTTGGTTATCGCTACCCGTATACATATCGTATTTTTGATGCACTTCTGAGGCGCTTGAAGGAGAAGATATTTCAATTTCTTTAGTGAAATAAACAAACGGGCAGTTTTGTCTGTGTGTCTGATGAAATCAAGCTTATCCACAAAATAAACCATTAACAATGCATTATTTTTAGGTATTTACTTCTTTTTAAATATGCCAAAATTTAAAATTTGGCCTCGGCAAGGAATGGTTTAACGTTGTTCGATTTATTCCAAATTTTAGGAGCGGATAAAATACATATTTGCTTATAACATTTTAAGGAACGCTTTTAAAAGTTCAACAATATTTGCAAAATGTTTGAATTTTTTGAATAAATTGTCTCGTATTAGCTTGGGGTCATATGTGACCCCAATTTCAAAAGGGTTAATGGAGTCGTATAATTTTTTTCCGAAATCTTAGGCTATTAGGATAAAATAAAGTATTTAAAAATGGAGAACTGATTGATTTTGATGTAAAGAATTTAGAAAGATTACATATACTGAATATTTCACAAAAATTCAATTTTTCTCGAAATCCGCAAAAATAAAATCCTTGTCAAAGAAAGTCTGGCATAGGCATTTACATAAAATTTCACAATGTTAATCTCTAACATCTATTTAAAAAAAATTTAAAAGGCCAGGTCCATTGTTTTGAGTTTTGTTTAAGAAAATTTTTTAAAACTTTAAAAAGGAGTTTTCAAAATTTAATAAAAAAAAATTCCCATTTTCGGTTTCAATGCGCAATAGGTTGACAACGTGGTAATAAAACAATACTTCATATCTGATTCCTCATAAGTATAGAGACAAAAAAAAAATGTTGGCTTTAATCAATTTCTCAAAGTTGAAAAAAATGCCATCAAATTTAATGACCTATTTTTTTTTGGCACAAATTTAGTGTGGGGCATTTGATATTTCTTGGCGATTTTTTTTCAATTTTGAAGTTTTATACGTTTTTAAAAATATAATTTAATACTGATCTCGATTCGTATAACAGCTTGTGGGAAAAATTAAACTATAGAATGAAATATTCTTCAAATCTGAAAAAAGTCATATTTTCCCCATATAAACACACTTGAAATTTTCAATCGATCTCCGGCGCGAATTTTCTTTATCCGATTGTCCCCAAAATTCACATATATTAGTTTTATATAGAAAAGAAACAAACTGGACCCCGCATCTCCCCAAAAACGCATTTTCATTTTTAAGGGCCACTCTAATTTTATGCCACATATTTACATACTTACCAAGTACTTTCAGTCGGTAATAGAGATTTGCGTGCCCAACACATTGTGTTGCACTGTGTTATTTATAGAGGGCTTAAGTCTTAACATTTACTGATTTATTTTCAATAACGATCGTCCCGTGGCCGAGAAAAGCTTTCATAAACATATATTAATAGTTGCAACCTTTTACAGGCAGGCAGCCTGACGGACGGACGGACTCATCAAATGAATCTGTCAATTGGTTTAAGAAAAGGTGGATCGAGTTCCTATATTTTTGGTACTTAACAGCATCAGCACAAATTCATTATTCCCTGAGTAGTATAAGGTTTTGAAATTAATGTTTTTTTAATTAACTTAAAAATTGCAACTTCCCTCTGTCTATCGCTGAACCCAATGTGCATCTATTTAATACTTAAAGCCACAATGAACTAAAATTTCCAATAACCATTATTATGCAGCTTTACTAACAGATCGTATGACAGAAAGACAAAAGGGATGACAATTAGTGTCATAGGTTGAAGATTAACAAATCATTTTCAGTTACCGAAGATTTATTAATGGGTAAAGTTATCCTTTTGGATCACACAAGAAAGCTAACGTCATTATTGTATTAGTATTTCAGTATTAGCCATGTTTTTGTAGCACAGGCTTTCCATGGATTATTACTACCCGTATCAAAATTAAAAGCTCTCATATTTTGATAACCATCTCTTATAACATCATACTTCGACATGCAAAGCAGGCTAAAAATTAAACATAAATTTCGTATGCTGCAACTAAAATTTCAATTTTATATTTTCTGCTGTTTTCTCTTCTTGAATATTCGTACGTTCGAGTACCAACATAAATAATTAAACCCTTGTACTAGTAACCTAGTAACTAAACAACTAGGACTAAGGTTACCAATATTGTTGATGGTGGCTATGGTAATGGCCATGATGATGATGATGATGATGTGTTGTTTTGAGCTTTACCCTATAGCATCATTATGCCAGAAGCAGTTGAATAGTTAACTACTACGGATGTGAGAGCAGGCCATCATATGTACGTTCCAGTAACATTGTTTGTGGCAGTAACATGAGTAACGTTGCTAAATAATATTTGTCCTTTTTTGTGTGTTGTGTGGGTTTCACCAAAAAGAGCATCTACGCGTGTTACATGAAGTATTTATGATGAGCTAACCAAACAACCACATGAACCAACCAAGTATAAGGACAGACAAAGCCACAGTAGTAGTTTGAAGTGGCAACAAAATAAAAACAAACAAAAAAAACAACAACAACATCGAAAACTTTATAGTGTTTGTCATAAAATATAAGGATTATTTTAATCCATAATAAAACAGACCCTTTTTTCGTTCGTAAGTCTCCCTTTAGCAGGAAATATTACAAAATTTTTTTTTGTGTTGTTTTTCGGGTGCTTAGAGGCTGCATTTCTAAAAAAGAAGAAATTTGGAGTTTGTAAGTGAAAATGACAAGCCAGCAACTTGTTAACTAGGGTGACATTATTGTGCTGCTGCATTGTTGAATTTTTTTTTAGCAAGGGTTGCACTTGCTATAGTTGGGTAAGCATATAAATAAATATGATTATACATGCTTTTCTATGCCTCAAAATACTGGAAAATATAAGAGGAAGTGCAAGTAATAAAATATTTAACACATGACAAACCTTCTTTAACTTTTCCAGAATATATATCATTTTTAATATCATAAGGACTCCCTGCAATGATGGGTGGGGGGGGGGGGTGTGTAAAATTATCATAAAGCTAAAAGTTTTATATGGATCAGTGCTTGGGGGTTAAATACACTTAAAAATGTCATTACTTACTAAATTTACAACCGATTCTAAATATTTTGTTTAACATTTTTTAAATGAAAAAAACATATAAGAATATTGTATACCGTTTAGCGACCATATCTCTTACGTCCAACAAATTAGATATAGAAAATAAGCCTACACCAAATTTGAGTGGCATTGTTATTAACTTTTTTGCTTTCGAATATGAAAAAGTTCATATCGGACGATGTATATATATATAGATATACGGAAACTAGATCGACTGTGACTAGGAACTGATCCTGACCATATTTGGTATACGCAGAAAATAGATTCGTTGTTTCAACCGAGTTTATTGCCAACCTAATTTTTGCAGTCCCATGTACTATAAAAATATTCTGTTGTGATTACTGAATTATATGACACATATTACCGTACAATGGTAAAAGCAATTGACATTATACATATGTATATAATTTCGATTGTATGTATTATGATATTTAGTTGATACAATAGAATTCTTAATTTTAATTATTGGTTGTTACAACCATTAGTCGGGATTTTTAATAATACACACGGAACCCAGATACGTTGTGGCTACCAAATTTGTTGCCAACCGAATTGGGATGAAGTTATTAACCGAATTTTGTGTTGCTTACAATTGCAATTCAATTGTCTCTACAGTAAATATTTTATCACAATAGAAAATAGTTACTTGCAATAAAATTTCTGCTGATGCAATCGAAAATTCAGTTGTTAAATTTTAGAACAATTCGGTTGGTGAATTATTTTTCTGTGTGTACATATGAAATATAAAAATCAAAATTTATAATTATTTATTTTCAGTATTTATTTTTGAATAATTCATATATTTTAAATTTCCAAAATCATGTGAGTCTGATCACTGGGGAAATGTGTAAACATCTAGTGATTAAAGATTTTTTTTATGGCACTCTTTTAAAATCAAACAGAAAGCATCATCTATGTATCACTTATAGGAATAAACTGCAGGGGTTCTGCTAATATAAAAATATTCATTATTATTTCATATTTCAACCGGTTAATTTAAAATTTTTCGTGTTATTTTTTTCATTTTTAATTTTTAATTTTTTGTTTTTAAGGTATTTTAAAATGGACCGCAGGTCATTATCGATGATAACTTGCCACCAGTAACCATTAATTTTTGATAAAAAACAAAAAATTACCTTTTTCTGAAATTAAAAAAGAAGTTGAGAAGTTGACATCATGCTACGCCCACAATTAGCAATAGTTTAACATATTTTTTTTGGATACATTGGTACAAAATGGCGTTACGATTTCAAAAATCGGTGAAAAAAATTCGACTTTTGGTCACTGAAATCAAAATATCAGCCACAGTGCGTCGCACAGTGGGACGAATAGAAACTGTTCCAAACAAATTACTCTACACCTAACTTAGTTCAACTGAGGTTTGCGCTGAGGTTTTTAAAATGTACGCCTTGCATTTTCCCATTGATTTCGCCTCACATTTCTCTGGAATTTGACTCTAAATTTTGGTTTTTAGGAAAAAAGAAAAATTATTTTTGGCGTAAATGTGAATGGGTTTTCAGCGGAGAATCCTCATTTCGATAAATACTACAAAAGTGTTTGCGTGAAACTGTGGAGAAAAATTTTCAATTTTTAATTTTTTTTATAATGTTTGCACACATTTAAAATTTTTATTTCTTTTTTAAGTGTCAAAAAATGTGTTCAAAATTCTTAAAAAAAAATTTTTCTACAAAAAGTTTTGGAACATTATGACCATTTTCAGCAAGGCTACTCACACTAATAACCTTTGAAGTCAAATATGAAATTTTAAAATTCACTTTGTGACTCACTTAAATATTTGATCACGCAATTCTTGGAAACGGGTGATGACCGTAATACTTATGACCTCTCACAGACTTGAAAAGCTCTCCCTATCATAGCATTTAAAATATAGTACTGAAAAGTTTATTTATAATGTGGATATAAACTTTCATAAAAATCAGTACAGCCGTTTAGGAGGAGGTCAATGACTAACACACGAACCACAGAAATATATATGGGGGATTTCATGTCAAGTGCACCAACTTTTGAAACCGATATCTTCCGATCAGGATGAAATTTGCACCAAGGTTAGTCCTATTGGATAGTAGTTTAGTTTTCAAAAAGATCGGTCCAGATATCTCTGAGTGAGAGGGGATCAAAATTTGACATTTTGGCCAAACAGGTGTTTTTTTCTCATCCATGTAACTTATTACCTATTGTTCCTAGAAAACTTTCTCCCAAATAGTTTAGATATTTCTTCAGTATTTCGGAAAAAAATACTTAAAAAAAAAAAAATTTGTAGACTTTTTTTTTGCTAAATTAAAGCATTTTTTGCCTTTTTTTTCAAAAAGGGCATTTTTTTTTTTTTTTTTATTTTTTCATAAGAAAGCTTAGGATTTTTCCTTTAAGAGCTTTTTGGTCGCTTAGTGGGATGGGAGTGGGATATCTATCAAACAAAATGTTTTGTAACTCAAGACAACGGTTTTTCAATTTTCCACAAATGCACTATTTTGAATTTTTTCCGATTTGTGTCTAAAGCCTTACAAATAAAACCTATACTGAGAAACTAGACAAACTAAACTTTCCGAAGGTATATAACATACCTAACTAAAATTTTATACCCTCGATACTGTAATACTCAGAATATGTTAACCTCAGGAAAAAATCGATTTTTTTCTATAGAAATGTTGAAAAATAATTATTTTTTATTTATTTTTAATAATAATTAAATTAATGTATAATAATAATATTTAAAATAAAAAGGTAAATAATTTATTAAAATTTAATCTTAATTGCATTAGATCCATTTATATCATAACTATTTTTATACTTAATTTATTGTAGCTTATGAACTATTTAAGTCTTGTAAATTTTTAAATACCCAGTCTTTCATCCAGCTTTTTTGTCGCCTTTATTTGCTGCGTTTTTTTGTCAATCCTTTCTTGGCGTTACTAGGTTCAGATGTTGATTTCGCTGCTGGTTTATTTGTTGTCTTTGGAAAGAAATCGCATTGAATAGAGGCAGAAAACTTTTTCAACTTGGGTCTTCCATGGACAAGCGGTATAAAAGAATGGTATTGAGTGGTGCCATCGATTGCTACCGCAGCATCGAATCTGCTCTTCAGTGTTTTCAATGTTTCCTGATGATCCTCTTTGCTACTAAAAACTATTTTTGTTCTTTACAATAACTCTTTGCCCAATGGAATAAAGCAGTCGCATCTAAGATGCGATCTTGATGAGAGCACTGGAGCCTATACTTCGCTGCATTTCTTTTAAGGTTTGCTCCAATACCATCACATGCTCCTTTACCATGAGCAGTAGGATGAAAATGCCACTCAGCTGGCATTCCAAAATCTTTTTCATGGGCCATAAGATTTGCCAAGCTACTTTTGTTTTTAAAATGTTGACGAGCTCCGTCCGAAACGTAGTATACCTTCTTTACTGTAAACTTAGATTTTAGAAATTTTAGTATTCTCTTCTGGTACTCATAAACTGCAACGGTATCATGTTTTAAATCGTCGGATATGATTGCCATACTTTTGTGTTCCAGTTTTTCATCTTTCATGTAGTAAATAAGTACTGTGAATATAGTTGCTTGGTCGTTGTTGAAGTGGAATGCTTGTATTGCATGCTGAAGAACATATTTATAGTTTTCTGCGAAATCATATGAAATAACGAATTCACCAGACTTCAAATGCATCTTCAAATCCTTGAAGAATGACCATTGCTCTTTGAGTAAAAAGTCATGGTTTCTCAAGCTTAGAAATCCTGTACACATTTCTTCCACAAAATCATCCACATTTAAAATGATTGTTTTCAATGTGCATCTGTCAGTCTGAATTCAAGAATCAAATTTGACCTCCTCTATACATATATTCTCGATCTAAAGAGTTGATTAAATTTTCTTTGATAAGTGTGGTTTTCGGGCAATTGGTACATTCACCTAAGTGGCAAGAAGTTGTTGCATTAGGACACAAGTCAATTTAAGGCAATCGCGGTAATCGTGTAAATCTTCTGCCGAATCATCTGTTAAATACTTGAAGTTGATTTCCTTCAACGTCAGTTTAACATTTTCATGGTAAATGCAAACGCATACTGTGTGAGTTCCGTTGCTTTCTGCCAAAACGCAATGTTTTGGCCTCATTTGGGTTAATTTCGTGAAGCCAATTCTAACATCCTCGTGTTCAGATTGAAATGTTGCAAATAACTCTTTCAGGTTACAGATAACCATTCTCTTCTGTTATGTTATGAAGGTATGTTACATACCTTCGGAAAGTTTAATTTGTCCAGTTTCTCAGTATAAGTTTTATTTGTAAGGTTTGACACAAATCGGAAAAAATTCAAAATAGTGCATTTGTGAAAAATTGAAAAACCGTTGTCTTGAGTTACAAAACATTTTTTTGATAGATATCCCACTCCCATCCCACTAAGCGACCAAAAAGCTCTTAAAGGAAAAATCCTAAGCTTTCTTATGAAAAAAAAAAAAAAAAAAAAAAAAGCCCTTTTTGGAAAAAAGGCAAAAAATGCTTTAATTTAGCAAAAAAAAAGTCTAAATTTTTTTTTTTTTTTTAAGTATTTTTTTCCGAAATACTGAAGAAATAGCTATCTAAACTCTTTGGGAGAAAATCTTCTAGGAACAATAGGTAATAAGTTACATGGATGAGAAAAAACACCTGTTTGGCCAAAATGTCAAATTTTGATACCCTCTAACTCAGAGAGGTCTTGACCGATCTTGTTGAAAAATTGTGTCTAAACTACTATCCAATAGGACTAACCTTGGTGCAAATTTCATCCCGATCGCAAGACATCGGTTTCAAAAGTTGGTGCACTTGACATGAAATCCCCCATATATTAGGATACATAATCATATCTGGAGAGGTGCAACAATGTAGAATATCTTTCTTAGAATAAATCTTTTATTCAAAGTAATTCTGCCGATTTGTTTAAAAAATCTGGATTTGCAGGTTCTACATTATAACGGGTGATTTTTTTGAGGTTAGGATTTTCATGCATTAGTATTTGACAGATCACGTGGGATTTCAGACATGGTGTCAAAGAGAAAGATGCTCAGTATGCTTTGACATTTCATCATGAATAGACTTACTAACGAGCAACGCTTGCAAATCATTGAATTTTATTACCAAAATCAGTGTTCGGTTCGAAATGTGTTTCGCGCTTTACGTCCGATTTATGGTCTACATAATCGACCAAGTGAGCAAACAATTAATGCGATTGTGACCAAGTTTCGCACTCAGTTTACTTTATTGGACATTAAACCAACCACACGAATGCGTACAGTGCGTACAGAAGAGAATATTGCGTCTGTTTCTGAGAGTGTTACTGAAGACCGTGAAATGTCGATTCGTCGCCGTTCGCAGCAATTGGGTTTGTGTTATTCGACCACATGGAAGATTTTACGCAAAGATCTTGGTGTAAAACCGTATAAAATACAGCTCGTGCAAGAACTGAAGCCGAACGATCTGCCACAACGTCTAATTTTCAGTGAATGGGCCCTAGAAAAGTTGGCAGAAAATCCGCTTTTTTATCGACAAATTTTGTTCAGCGATGAGGCTCATTTCTGGTTGAATGGCTTCGTAAATAAGCAAAATTGCCGTATTTGGAGTGAAGAGCAACCAGAAGCCGTTCAAGAACTGCCCATGCATCCCGAAAAATGCACTGTTTCGTGTGGTTTGTACGCTGGTGGAATCATTGGACCGTATTTTTTCAAAGATGCTGTTGGACGCAACGTTACGGTGAATGGCGATCGCTATCGTTCGATGCTAACAAACTTTTTGTTGCCAAAAATGGAAGAACTGAACTTGGTTGACATGTGGTTTCAACAAGATGGCGCTACATGCCACACAGCTCGCGATTCTATGGCCATTTTGAGGGAAAACTTCGGAGAACAATTCATCTCAAGAAATGGACCGGTAAGTTGGCCACCAAGATCATGCGATTTGACGCCTTTAGACTATTTTTTGTGGGGCTACGTCAAGTCTAAAGTCTACAGAAATAAGCCAGCAACTATTCCAGCTTTGGAAGACAACATTTCCGAAGAAATTCGGGATATTCCGGCCGAAATGCTCGAAAAAGTTGCCCAAAATTGGACTTTCCGAATGGACCACCTAAGACGCAGCCGCGGTCAACATTTAAATGAAATTATCTTCAAAAAGTAAATGTCATGGACCAATCTAACGTTTCAAATAAAGAACCGATGAGATTTTGCAAATTTTATGCGTTTTTTTTTAAAAAAAAGTTATCAAGCTCTTAAAAAATCACCCGTTATTTTTCAAAAAAAGTTTTTCAAAAATAGAGTTTGCCCAAAAAATATATTCTGTCCACAAAAAAAAAAACAAGTAAGAGTGTTAAATTTGGCTGTGCCGAATCTTTGATACCCTCCACCTCGGTTTGAGTATTGATAATAAATGTAAACAAAATATTGGAAAAATATGCATGCGTTTTCTATATGCATGCGTTTCCGGTTATATGACATAACTTCTCGTTTAATTTAGTTTTTGTTAATTAAATAGCTTGGCCTAACCTCCATTGCAAAGATAATGGTTGTGTTGGAGGGCTATATGCATTAAATCGTACTTATTGGAGATGGCTGTATAGGTTCTTTTAATTGGCCAAATATTTCTTCATTGTGGCCATATAGGTCGGATGGAGTAACAAAATAATAACCAAAAAAAAAAGCTCTCTCAACTTTTTTATTAAAATATTTCCATATTTTGAAAACATAGAGAATAAATTTATAATAATAAATAATCAAAGTAGGGATGCCAAACGCAAAAAACCAAAAGTCCCAAACATTTTAAATAAAATAATTTGTTATCTTTATTTTCTGAAAAACTTCAAATTTTCATCCAAAAAAAATTGTGAAAATTTATGTATAAAAAATAACATTCTTATCAAATTGCGTTTATTTATGTAACAATTTGTATGTTAGCAATTCTTAAATATCATATGAGGTTCTCTAAAACTCATTGAATTTAAATTAATGTTTTCTGTAGTGTGATTCTGTAAATTTCAACGATCCGACGATCGCAAAATATATCGACAGCTTTTGTTGTTTGCACTAAGGATTAAGTGATTCACTAAGTACATACATCTTTACGACAGTCGACAAATCTATTTTTATATTTATTTAAATTGTAAACGAGTGGCATCTCTGTCAAAATAAGCGAAAACACAAAGAATAGAAAAAAAAACAAATTACTTCGTGTTTGACCGGATGATTTTATGTTTATGTTTAATAACTTTATTTTTTTACTAATATTTCTGTTTATTTATTTGAAAATGAAATAATGAATTGAATATGCTATTTAATTTTTTTATTTATATAAAAAAGTTTTTTAATAAAAGCAAAATATTTTCACTATTTTATGATTTTTATTTACATATGTATGACGACATTTCAACCTAAAAATTTAAATTTTTATCGATTGAATAAACAACACAAACATGGTTGTCGTTTAGATAACAACAACAGCTGACTTTAACAATAGCGAATATCGTTTAAAAATTTTACTGATAATTTTGCAATTTTCTTTTTTTATCGATTCGACTATCGTTAAAAGAAGTTACTGAGTCGCGGTACTGAAAAGCTATTAATTTCTCCTGAATGTCAAGATTTTTTTTAAATGTAAAAATTTTTTAAATGTAAACATATTTGGTGTTTTTTTTTTTTTTTAGAATTTCAATTTGTGTTTAACGAATAAAATTTGTATATTAAAGATGCAATTGATGTCTACTAAATTTAAAATTATAATTTCCGACGTTTTGATATGATTTTCTGAAATTCAATTAATTGTAATTTATAATTGGAAATTTTTAATTCCAGTTTTTAGAATTGATATTTTCTTAAATTTGAATGGAAAATTTAAAAAGTGCAATTTTGTATTTATGTGAATAATACTGCTTTAGTAATTATAAACAATTTTTAAAAATTAGATGTAATCGCAATCAGATATTTTGTAGGTAAAGCAGAATAATAATTCTATATAACTATGTAGAACTGTTTTGAAAGCAAAAAACTCATTGATGAACTCAGTAACTCTATTTTGTAAAGACAACAAAAAGTTAATATGCCAAACTTATGTTCATATTTGTAAAAGAATAATGAAAAAACGTATGAAATAAAAGACCAGCCCGTGTATACTCTTAACATTGTGCTGTATGATAACTATTTGAAAATATTGACATTCATGTTAAAATAGAAATAACTATGTATTGCAAAGCTAATTAGAACAAAAATTGTGGCGCCTTCTACTGTGGCATAGTCACACTGAGCAAAATGAAGTGACACTCCGTTAATGCAAAAGAAATGTATTTTCCCCGCAACAAAATATTGCAGAAATTTATGCAAATAAAATAATATACCGATTTATTTCTAACATGCAGTTATTATGGATATACATATATATATTTTTATTATTATTATTATTATTATTTCTTTATTAATTTCCTGTACAACAAGACACGTCTTATAATTAAAGTACAGGATTTTAATCGTTCAAAAATTCGCCACAAATATGTAATATGTGTATATTATTTGTATTATTTAATATGTGTATGTATGTATATGTAAATAATACACAGAAAAAATACAACATCAAACGTTATTTTTGTGTTTTTCTCTTTAAATAAATAAATACATACATTTTTTTTTTTTGCTAAATTTACATTGTTTTTTTTTTTATTGACGACTAGGTATTTTGGCATTATTTGCTTTAGATGTTGGTGAATTTTTACTCCCTTTATATTAACTCGTAGTGTCTGCTTGTCGAACAAATTTTGGATCGTTTTTAATCACTTTCCCGTGACCCAATCGATCTGAAATTTTGCAGGCAGGCTCGTGGAAATGACAGAAATGATCTAACAAATTTTTTTAGTGATGCCAAAACAATGGAAACTTTAAAATTTTTCTACCAGAGTTGATAAAAAAAATTTACAAAGGGTTTGTTTTTATTATATTATTACCACAACGACCACAAAAACAACAAGTCCAGCTATGACAACAATGCAAGATTTAGAATAACAACAAGAACAATATAGAAACATCATGTTTTTCATTTTTTTTGTACTTTTTCAGAGATTTCCCTGGACCTGCTCCACCGATTTAATTGATTTTTGAAATAGAAATCTTTCCATGAATTTGGTGAATCATTCCCACTAAAAATGATCACCCTAGCTAGAAAATTATATTTGTTCAAGACTTTTTTTTAGTTCTTCATTCAAATCTCGGGTTCTAATCGACCGATTTGGACGATTTTAAACAGCAAACTTTCCAGGATGTTAGTGAATCATTTTTTATGTCAACAAGCACCCTAGCTGCCCGATTGATGCCGTCATCGTGATTTCTACAGACGGACAGACGGACAGACGGACATCGCTAAATCAACTCCGGTTGTTATAAGGATCACAAATATATATATTTTATGGGGTCCAAATTTTTTTTCTAATTATTACAAACGGAATGACAAACTTATATATACCCTCTGCACACTGGAGTGGAGGGTATCAAAAAAGACATAATAATAATACGAAGACTAAATTTGACGTTATTTTGAGGCCATTTTCAATACATTGAAGATATAAAAAGTATTAGTCGATATAATTATTTTTCATTAAGCATGCAAACGATAAAAAGATTTTTTTTTTAATTAATGTTATACTGCAAAAGACCAATGAAAATCCTTCGGTTCTAATCGTGTATAGTAGAGAAACGAAAGAAACACATGATGCACTAGAAAATATTTTAAAAATAGTTAACTACGCTAAACAAAATATCGTGCCCACAATGGCGAACTAGCGAATCTGCAAAATTAGCAAATATGAACTCACATCATTATTTTACAAGTGTATCTGAGTTCCTTACTATGAACAATGTAACAGCCTATTGTAATTTGGCAAAATTACAAAATTGTCTTGAAAATCCAATTTACACATTCGCTAGTTTCCCATTGTAGGGAGCATATGTGGCGTATACTTTTTATAGCTACAATTCGAAGAATTCGAGTTAAGGTGTTTGTTTTCAAAGAAAAATTGTTTTGTTTTCGAAATGAAGATTACATATTTCATTGCTAAGTGCTAAAAAATATTTTGAATCGTCTTTGGCTTTATAGTTTTAACATAGTTGTTACTGGCCAAAAATTTGGAGTTATTGGTGAGTTTATTTGCGAAAATTGATAAAAAAAAGAAAGGGAAAAAATAAAATTTTTAAAATTTTATTCAATAAAATTAGGCCAACCTGATATTTTACATGGAGTTATTAATAAAAATTAATTGTTTGAGCCTTAGCTACAATTTTGTTGAAGAATGAAATGAGAGATCATTAATGGCTCCTGAGATATAGCTGAAAAAATAAGCAAACAAACAACAAGATAAGGAAAAAATATAAAGGTCATAAAAAACTTTGGCCTAAGAAAGCCAAAAGCTTTAGAGGTTTAACTACCCTGGTCTAATACTATCACCACGGCTCGGAATTTTTCAGCCCCAGACAGTGACCCCGACAATGTTCCACAATGTTATTAGCGAAATTTTGAATTCCTTCCAGCGTTTTCAATTAAAAAAAAATTTGGGCTTTCGATATTAATACAAAAGAGTGACGTCGTTTTTTTATATTTCGAAACATGTTAATTCTTTTCTCTGTTACAACTTCTCAGCCATCACGTAATTCTTTTTAGGAATACTTATTTTCATAGTTTTTAATTTTTTATTTTTCTAAACAATTTGTTTGTATTATAGAAATGTATAATAATTAAAAAAAAAACCGGCAATCACTTTATACAATTGTATTCACTTATTGAAAATGTTCTACAACAAAATCCATTTAATATCGCTCCTCTCAGCATCCACATTCCATCAAGAATTCAGGCCACTGTGGTGAGTTTGCGTGTTTTTATTTGAATTTTGTGGCTCGTAGTGGAACAAAACTTTTGCACGTGTTTCCTTGGCTGTTGGATCTTACAAATGTTTTGTTTACATTTTATCCTTCATTTCCTTTTTATCTTGACATCTAAGGAATTTTTGTACGGCGTTTCATGTTGCTGTCTTTTAGGCACTTGATTACTCACAGTTTCATGCTTCATTTTGCATATTGCCCTTTATTTTTTGTTTTTTTATTTTTTTTTAAAGCGATAAAGTGTGTTTATGTTTATATTACTTGTTTTTTGGGAAACAGCGAATAGCACCAGTAAACAAAAAGAACAACCGAAAACAGATGTTAAAAATTTTGTGAGGCAGTGAAGCCTAAACTCAAAAAATAAAATATGACAATTTGTTAAATGTACTTTTTCAATTACTTGATTAAATATTAAAATCATTTACGTGAAACATTTTTATAATGTCGTTGTTGATGTGTTTTGTGTGTACGTACGTACAGGAGTTCCTATCAATCATATTGATTTTGTTGAGAATATGTCAAAATGTATATGGGATAAGGGTTTGCAGATGGAGTGGAAAGACTTTTATAGAAATGATATGGCAGGTAGCCAGATGAGGCGGAATATTTAATGGTGTTGTAGTTTAGACTTGTAAGAGAAGAGAAATAACTTATGAAGCCATATGTTTAGCGTATTGACCTAATTTAATATCACTGTATCGCAAATTTGCAACAAAGTCGTGACCAAATGAATCGGACACCTAATCTTTATATAAAATTCTGAATCCGAATGTGAAGTCAGAATGGTCAAGATATTACAAAATTACAGTTATTTGCATTTTTTAAAAAGATTATGCCACTTTAATAATATTATCTTCTTTTTGAAAGATTTTGAAATTACTAAAACAACTGCTTGCCGTTTTTAAAAATTGGTCAAGAAATGACTGAGTTACAGTGGACCAAATTTAAAATTTTACAAAAATTTTAATGATTTTTTTTTTTTTTTTTTGCAATTTTGCTCTTTTCAATTTATTTTTTTTTTAAAGCATACAATAAAACTTTTGTAAGTTTTATCACTTAAGACGTTAGGTTATTTCAATACCAATATTTTTTGCCCAATGTTATCTATAGATTGGTGCCAAAATGGTTGAATTATCCCCCTTTTCAATTTTTATCAGATCAAACAAAAAAAAAAAAAAAAAAAAAATACAACAAGTAAATATACAAAGCTAAATGTTAGTAATAATAAATAATAAAAATGGCTTAAAACTGTTGATGTGCTTTACCTATTGTGATTATTTTCTGCTTCCCGCACAAGGAACTAAAAATAGTTGTCCAACATCACCTCATCATACACCCCTTGATACCGACGCACAGTGGCTGAAAATATTTTTAATTGGCCAAAATTCTGTAACTTTTGAACCGATCAAAATATTTAAGTACTATTTTTTAATAGATAGATTTTTAGTTCAGCTGGACTCAGTTTTAATTACATTAAAATTGATTGAGGACTTTTTAAGGAATTCTAGGTCAAATTTGAACTTTTGATTTTTTAGAGTGTAATATGTGCTTATTAATTTTTTATTTATTTAAAAATTTAATATTTGGATATTAATAACAATTATAAACATTTTTTGTTATAATGGGATTTTTTTAATGTTACACTCAAAAAAAATTTTACACTCAAAAAAAAAAAAATTTAAAATCAACTGGAGATTTTGCTATTATTACTGAATAATTAAAATTTTGTTGTTGTCAAATTTGCAAATTTGTTAACACTCAAATAATATTTACACTTAAAAAAACGCTAATAGTATTATATAAAAATTTTGCTATTACTAAACAAAAATTTATTATTTTTTGCTGTCAAACTTGATAATTTCAAAAAACATTTTAAAAATAAAAACGGCAATAGAGATTGCATTTGTAACAATGGTAGGTTCCGTTTATTATTATTTTTTATTAATACTATGTTTTTCGTACTTAAATAACAACGAAAAGCAATTATAATTATTATTCATTTGACTCAAATATTGATTGCAAATATTCTATATTTTGTTCTGTGTTATTTCTGGGCAATTCCATAAAAATGTCAACTTTTATGAAAAAAAATATTTTTGCATTCATATGAAGTAAGTTTAAAAATATATTAAAATACGTTCCAAGTTACATAATGTAATTCCTTACAAGCATTCTAAATAATAAAATAAATATAAAATTTATTTGTTTACTCAATTTTCTTTTAATACTGTTTAAGAAGCTTTAGTCATTCCGTCACAGTCATTCCGTCACGTCAAATGACAGTTAATAAATTCGATACCATTACAGGCCAGTTGCTCTAAATTATAATTTTATATTGCTTATATATCATATGTAAAATATTTATTTATTTTATTTATTTATTTATTTATTGGAACTGCTCCATACACAAGACTAAAAGTCTTATTTTGCAGTATGGAACTGATTGAATTTAAAATTATAAAATCGTTAATAAATTAATAACTAATAACTAATTCTTTATATAAAATGCAAAGAACAATAAGATTACAATTAAAGAATAAAGTTGAAATATTTGAAATTTAATTTAATCAAATGTATTATAATATCAAATAATATTTAATGTTTTAAAATTGTTATGCCGAAAACAGTTTAAAAATATTTTCTTTAAATTTTCGTGCGTTACTTAAAAGTTGAGAACTATGGGGTATAGAATTCCAGAGAGATACTGCGAATATGTAGAAATGCCACTCCGATATTAAACTTTTATATCTAATTGATCTAATTCTTTTTCCCCTGCTTATATCTGAAATATAAAGTTTGTCGTACAGATGATCCGGTTTGTGGGTATACACTATTTTATGTAAAAAAACCAAAACTCTTATATTTAAAAGATTATCTAAAGAAACGCCATATAGCTGCGATGAAAACAAAGATACACTAGAACGTCTAACTATTAAGTCCATACACATATCTGATTATGTTGTTAAATGCAACGTTCAATTTCCTTTTACTAATTGTATCACATTTCGCAAATAGCTCACAACCATACAGTAAAACAGGCATCAGATAAGTTTTGGCAAGTAGAATTCTTATTTTCATAGGTGTACAATGCTGGCTTTGCCACAGAGTTCTAGTCATAGAGAAAGTACGACCACAGGCATAGTTAATAAAGTTCGACCACGTAAGAGTGTCATTAAAAAAAATACCTAGATTCTTAGCAGATTTACCGATTTCAATTTTCTGATTATTTATAATTATATTAGGTGTAATATTTAGTTTGGAAAGTCGCTTTTGAATTACAATGCATTTTGATTTTTTCGGATTTATCTCTAATCCATTTTCCGTTGCCCGTGTATAAATACGATGGAGTTGCTGATTAATAGAGATAATACACTGGTCGATTAGGGAATTACTACAGCTGGTATAAAGCTGAACGTCATCCGCATACATTCTTACATTACAATTTGTTAAAATGCCTGGGAGGTCATTTGAGTACAATGAGAATAATAGTGGCCCAATAATGGACCCCTGAGGTACGCCCCTTGCTACAGGCAGTGTCATTGAATTTTGGATTCTAGTTTCAACATACTGATACCTGCCACGTAAGTATGTTGACAATAACTGAGTAGCGGTCGAAGAAAAATTAAAAAAGTTTTTAAGTTTGTAACAAAGCATGTTATGATCTACGGTATCAAACGCTTTTGAATGATCTAAAAGTATTAAAAATGTAGTCTTGCCATCATCAAGTTTCTCCCTAATCTCCTCTGTAACATCAACTAAGGCTGTTAGGCAGCTGTGTTTCCTCCTGAACCCAGATTGACGATCTGTTAGCAAGTTATTGTCATCCAAGAAACTAGTCATTTGTTTGTGCATAATATGCTCGAATACTTTAGAGAGAAATGGAAGAATAGCTATTAGTTTATAATCGAAACCAGCTTTGGGTATTGGAATGATTTTAGCTATTTTCCAATTCGATGGGAAGTGGCTTGAAGTTAATATTTTGTTAAAGAAAAAGTTATAATTGGAAGTAGCTGAGGTAAAAGAATCTTGAGAAACTTAGGATTAATCCAGTCCACTCCTATAAAGTTCGATTTTATAGATAATAAACTAGATAAAACGTCACATTGGTCTACTGCAGCAAAAGAAAAAAAAGATTCAGCATCGTTATTCGAGTGACTATTGATATAGTAATCTTTATCTGCTTGAACCATAGGAACACTTAAAAACTTTGTATTAATTGTATCTGCATCAACCGAACATGGTTCTCGATGCGTAGATTTACCGATACCAACTTCGCGTATCGTTTGCCATGTTCTTTTGGAACCAATGGCAGAAGAAAATTTTTCAGCATAAAAATTGGATTTGGCCTTTTTAATCATTTTATTTGTGTTTCTCTTAGCAGTCAGATAATCATCATGTAATGTTGTTGTTTTAAATCTTTTCCAACGTGCATAGACAAAATCTCTTTGATTGATACAATCTTTAATTTCAGAAGAAAACCAGGGTTTTTGTTTATTACTAATATTCTTCGATTTTATTGGTACAGTTAGATCGAACAGATAATTTATGTTTTGCTCCAGAAAAGAGAGTTGGTCATCCACAGAATTTAAACAATACAAAGCATTCCAATCAATATTAAAAAATTCTTCCTCAAGGAGTCTAAAATTGATGTTTTTAAAGTCTCGAAAAGTAATCCTCTCAACTTGTATAACAAGTTGGAAATTGTAAGTCATGAAAATAAGATCATGCTTGGAAAAACATGATGCAGAAAGTTGATCGTAAAATAGTATATTAATTTCATTACTCACAAGAAACAAATCCAAAAGCGTATTAATAGTTGCAGTGAAGTGTGTAGGATGTAAGATATTAGGTGATATTAAACCAATCGAGGCACATTCATCAGAGAAACTACAATCTACCAGAAGGTTTGAATTAAAATCTCCTGCTATGATAACATCATCGTACAAAGCTGTTTGCGTTTCCAAAGTTCGAAAAAATCGCCTGGTACAAAGATTCTTATTAGGCCTGTAAACACTCCCTAAAAGCAATTTCCTACCTTCATTATTTACCTCGATAAATAGATACTCAATTAGATTTAGAGGATCTGTATTATCTATGTCCTCAAAATCACAATTTTCCTTAGATGTACATTTGATGCTAAAAGAAATCCCCTTTTTTATGTACATAGCAACGCCGCCATATCCATCTTCTCTATCAACTCTACGTAAATTATATCCATTTAAGGAAACAGAAAAGTCTGTAATTTCGGAATCAAACCATGTTTCCGAAACACATATAAAATCAACACCTGAGTTTTCAAACATCAATCTAAATTCGTCAATCTTTTTCCTTAAGCTTTGAGCATTGATATGACATATTTTAATACCTTTCCTCTGATTGGCAAGGACTCTAACCATATTCGCAACATTATCCCTGGAATTTATTCTATAAGTATTGTTCATTTTTAAGTTTTAAAAATAATGTTCGAGTAACGCACGAAGTAATAAGTTTGATAAAAAAGTTATAGTTAACATTGTTTGTTGAAATATTGATTTGAAAAAAATTTAAAATTTGTATAAACGTATATATTAATGTATTTAAAATGGTATAAAGTGTTAAAAATAAAACAAAATAGTTAGAAAATACGTTTTTAATAAGAAGTTGTATGAAAACGTTCATTAGCATTAGGTGCGGGTTCTGGTTCTCGAAATAAATCTTCTATATCATCAATGCTTATTATGTTGCTTTCCGCAGTTTTTTTTAATATATACTAGACCACGCATACTAAAGGCACTGTGAAGACGATTTTCCTTTTTTAGTTTTATTGCCGCACGTAGAATGGTAAAATTATACTGAGTAAGATTTTCATTGACAAAAAATTTATTGTTTGAAGATTCTCCAAGGTGTTTTAAACAGAAATTAAAGCCTTTATTAATTTTACGGTAATTAGCAAATGATTTTAAAAATTAGTTTTTGTCATATGGAGACCACATCTTAACAATTATAACCGCATCTTTACAGTTGTTTTTATTTTTGTTATTTGCGTTTTGTAACCGATAGATAGTTTTGACAGCAGGGACAGTTATATTTATTGTATTGCAATTTTTTTCAAATATTAAAAATAGATTTTCATTTTCTTTATAAGGAATTTCATTTAAACGTAATTCGCAGGCAAAGTTTTTATTTACTTGCAGCTTTAATTTTGTTTTTAAGCTATTTATTTCAGTTTGCATACTTTTTATGTTATCCGCGACTATTTCTAATTGCTGCACTCTTTCAGTAACATTTTTGATGTGTATACATCTATACGCGCAGGGGGGTAAATTTCTATTTGACAATACAATCACAAAAACAGCGTAACTCGTATCGGTGTGAGCTGAAGCAGATAACGCTGTGTGACTTATGATTGTATTGGTGAAAAAATTATGATATAACATTGTTTTTTTTATGCCACTTTTTTAAAAGCGTCATCTATGTATCACTTATATACTTTTATATTGGGATATTTTTAACGTTTTACAGCAAAGGGTTGTTGAATTAGCTGAAACAGTTTTTGCTATAAGTGATACATAGGTGACGCTTTCTGTTTGATTTTAAAAAAATTTTAATTACTAGATGTTTACACATCTTCCCTGTGATCGGACTCACATGCTTTTTTTAGTTCAGTTTTAATGATGTTAAAACTCTTATCAAACATATATAAGAGCTCTATTTTGCACTCAGTTAGTTTATTGTTTATCATTGTCTCTATTTCTGAAGTTAATTTGTCGAAGCGTTTATCAATTATATTTAAAGATTTAAAAGGCGAATCTATGTTCGTTAACCGCGGACTCTTACTTGTTTTACCAACGAAAGAGTTTTGAAATTTATCTCTTAATCGCTTTTGCGTGGGATTATTTGTAATAGTTATAGTCGGTATAGGATTAAATTCAAGATCATTAAACTCCTCGTTATTAAATATTTCTTCCTGTGTTGCATTTATTTCTTCTGTTGAACTCATTTCTTGTGTGCTGTTAAGTTTGTTTAAAGTTGATTTTTGTTATTGTTGTGGTTTTTATTATTACGTTTGCTTCTTCTCACTGATGATTTTTTCATATTAGAAAAAGGCATTGGACTTTGGACACCGTGTTTGTTTTCTTAAGTTTTGTTATGTTTTTTGGTTTTAGCTCTTGATGTAAAATAAGAAAAGAGTGTTCTTACGTTTGTTGTTAGTAGAAATTTTAGATTGTGTTGTATTTGAATTGTTTTCGCTTTTACTTGAATTTTCGTTTTTAATCAAATTGTTTTTAAAATTTGTTTAAAATTGTTTTAAAATTATGTGTAAAAGAATAACACTTATTGGATAAATTTTTTTGTTTTTATTTCTTTGCGTATGAAAACTTTAATTTTTTATTTTTTTAATATAGTTTTTATAAATAAAAATTTTTATTGTACATTCCGCTTTTCAAATTTTCACGTCCGCACCGCTTGACGGTTTAAGCTGATATGCATTAGTTTAAAATCTGACTTGCTTCTTAATTTACAAAAGTTCCCAGGTCTTAATACCAGGACAAAGTCATCGTAGCAAAAATGTCATTCCGTCACACAATGAGAAATTACTTAAAAATAAAAGAATAAAATAGTGTAAAAATTGTTTCTGAGTTTTTTTTAAATCTCTTAATCATTAGCAATCATTTTCAAACTGAAGAATGAATTTTCAATTCAAAATAGTTTTGTAGAATAGCCTTAACTTCAATTCTACAGCTCAAAATGTCATTCCGTCACATATGGAATTAGTTTTTTGACTTCTTCATCTAAATCCCGATGTTCCACTTTCCATTGATTTCGAATACTGGAGATGAACGGATCTGACGTTGCCAGTAATATATTAAATAGATCTTCATTCGTGGAATTTCGTGAAATTTTTCTAGTATTGTGATCTCTAAAAAATCTGTAATCCTTATTCCTTTTTTCCTGAGCCTCCTCTGATAGATTTCCAAGTGGCACCAAATGATATTTAATGGCATCTTTTCCTTGATAAAGGATTTTGTGAACTGTTGTAGACATATTTCTCCATGGGTAGTTGGTTGTATATATTTTTGCAGTTTCTAAATCTCTAAATTTTCTAGAGTCAATTTCTTCATTGCACGCAAGTACTTCTAGGATTATTTTAAATCTAATAAAAATAAGATTTAAATCCAGTCCTATTATTTCAGATATTATATCAAATATAATATTTCTGGATCTGAAACGAATCTTCTTGCGGTATTGCCATCATTTGTATTGCCTGACCCTTGTTTTGGCTGATCTGTAATCAATCCAAATCATCTTGAACATGTTTCTTTTTTGAACTTCTTAACTCCTTGTTGGTTTCGTTGTTTCATATTGATCCTGAAGACCTGAAATCCAAATCATAACTGATTTTTAATATGTGTTCCATAAGTCGTATTCTTGCATGTAATGGTGATAATCCAAATTCATATGCATCGGTATTATCTAATGATTTTGTCGGGACTTGGTTTAATTGGCTTGATGTTGCTTGGCATATAATGCAGCTGGATGCAGCCTTCGTGTTAGTCAAAGCCTGGCCTACTTTTCCATCCATCATTGTCAGCATTAATTGGTAGCTTACTTCAATTTGCTGACCATCTAACTGTAATTGTAATGGCTGTAGTGTTGCAATTTGGGCCTTGATATCACTAGCTTCTTTGTTAATGGCATCATGAGTCTCTCTTTTGAATTCAAATTTGATTGGCCTGCAGTATTTCGTAGAAGATGGTGTCTCATTTTTCCAAATATCGATTGTTTGCGTTGTACTAGTCGAAGGCTCTGAATCTTTCAAAATCTTTTTCAATCGCAATGGTACAAATGATACCATGAACATATCTGAGTCCGAAATATTTTCACACACTACTTGTTTATATTGTTTCTGTCCCGAAGAACCATCACATCCCCATTTACAAAAAGACTTAACTTTGTGTTTCCATTTTTATTTAACTCATTTCCTTGTACTGTTTGTTAATTCCAAATCCAGAAATAATGCTAATGCCTCCTCATTTGTGAACTGTTTTGCATCGCTCGGAGTTGGTATACTTTTCAGAATCCGTTTTGTTCTCACTGGACTAGCTCTAACAACTTCTACCCACGACCCGTCACGGGTGCAAAAGTCTATATAAGGTCAAAGAGAACACTTTCACCTTTCTCCGGATGGTATACGTTTCTTGTTCCCTTTTGTTCCCTAGAAGTTCTATTCCACTAAACTTTAAATTTGAGAAAAATATAGTAGTTTCATAAATATTTCATAACGCAACTAATATTAAACGGTAGGGCTGTGACCACTTACAACAACTAAAGACTATAATCCTACCAATATTATAAAAAAGACCGCAGGTCATTATCTATGATAGCTTGCGAGTAGTAACCATTTATTTTTGAAAAAAAAATAAAAAAAAAAATCACCTTTTTCTGAAATTAAAAAAACAGTTGAGTTTAACAGCATGCCACGCCCACAATTAGCAATAGTTTAACCTAATTTTTTGGCTACCTTAATCTGGATACATTAGCTACAAAAGGCGTTAAAATTTGAAAAATCGGTGACTAAAAAATTAGACTTTTGGACAATGAAATCAAAATTTCAGCCACAGTGACACGGAAACAAAAATAATGATGTACCAAGCTTAAGTTCACAGTCATTTAAATTATTTGGCTATAGTTTTAATTTTATTACTGAGTGGAAATCACTACAAAGGTTTAAAAACAAGGCGCTCAAAACTGTTTTTAATCTACTCTTAACATTTACGACATTATCTTTATTTAAAAATGTATCTAAAATAGTCCGTCTTGTATATGGGTTGTTTTAAATGCAACTTTTAATATATGTCCCTAAATAGCATTGGTCATCATACTATATCATTTCATTCAAGGAATGAAATGGTCTTTAGTACTAGAAATATCATGAATCTTTAAGTAGCGTCATGTCGATTGGAATCAACAAACAACGAGTGGATCACGTGGATAGTTTGGAGTATGACAATCTTCCAGAAATGTTAAAGAAAAGAGAAAGAGTTTCAATAAAAAAAAAAAAACAAATTTATAAAAAAATTTATAAAAAATTTTTTTAATGAAACTTGACCACAGAGTGGTATAACGTAAAATAAATACAACAAATACTAATTATGATCACTAGGGCGGGTCGATTTGTAGGGAGGCAAAAAATTCGCTCAAGTGACAAGGAAAATAATATTCTAGGGATCAAAATAAGAAACTTTGCCCAAGGAACCATACCTCTAAAACGAATTCTGATGTCCCGACTTTTGTCCTGTCTGTCTGTCTGTCTGCTATGGGGAAACTCCATTCCCCCTCATGCAATTGATCTGAAACTTGGCCCATAGTCTTGTTGTGACTACAAATTAATTTTGGGGTAGTCACTCAGAGTCACGAATAGTCACGCAAGTCACGGATTGATCTAAAAGTTATTTACCTCATCCGATTGGTCTTTTTGAATAACATAACATAGTCAAGGCGTATGATTACTATTTATTAGCAGAGTAGAAGATACGTATACGTATGAGTGTTAATTTTAATATTAAATCAGTCAGCCCGATTCTAAACAAAAAATGGTGATTTTTTGAAATATTTGTATGGGGAACCCCCCAGGGGCATTTCAGGGGGTGTGCCATTGGCATGGGTGGTTCGGCCCTCCAAAGTTAGTGGGGGTCGATCATACATTTGGACTCGATTGGGGCACTCTAAATGGGTCAAAGTGAGACAGACAGACAGACAGGTCAAAAGTCGGGACTAGAATACGATTTTCCTTGTCACTTGGGCGATTTTTAAATCGACCCGCCCTAATGATCTCTTATATATAACTTTCTCTTTAGTCAATTGATCGACATTGCTCCTTCTATTAGAGAAAAGAATTGATTGGATGAAACACATTGTGTTCCAATACATCGCCATACATTTTTGGTTTTTGGTGAAACCACAAGACATTTGATCGATCTCATACAACACGAAACATTTCATATTATTCGTCTGTAGAAACTTGCAGTTAGTCATTTCTAAATAAGGTCTGATGAGATGACCACATTGTGGCGACCAGCTTCCTGGTTACGTGCGTCCTTAGAAATATTTTTTCCGCCAACACAGCCGTGGAAACGAACTCTCATATTTGCGTTGCCAGGTCAGGGGTTGTTGCTGAAATCAAATCCTGGACGTATTGATTTATTGTAATATGATAATAAATAACTTTACCAGGTATTCGACAGAGTTCAGACCATATCTCTCTAGTGCGCGTTTGAATGGTAGAATGTTTTCCTAAACCATAAGCAAAATCTTCTTGCCAGATTCACTTAAATACACTTTCAGGTTTCGTATTTAATTCACATACTTCTATGATCCATTTTTTTGTATAAATTACATTGAAGTTTTTATAAATGTTGTGATATTTATTTGAAAATTTAAATGTTCATATAAGATTCAAAAGTTTTTTTTACATTTTGTTTTAAAAAATTACATTTAATTTTGAAAATTGGGTATGCCAATATGACAACAGAATTTGATTCATGCAAATTTCTGTTGGTTAGAAATACCAAAATAGTTTAATAGTTTTGGTTTCTTTTATTATAACCTAAAAATAATTCTTAATACAAATTTAATTTGTAGGAATATAACCAATAATTTGTTACAATATCAGTTAAAACATTTTTGGTTTAAAATATGTTTTTATAACAAAATAAGAAATTGCAATCGCCAATATTTAGGATTGAAGTACATTATTCTTGGATTTATAAGGTTGCCTCAATTAAGTTAGTTGAATATTTTGCATAAAGAATTTGACTGTAAACTATTTTCGTTGTTTTTATTGCTGTTTTTACAGTGGTTATTAAAGTAAATCTATTGTGTTATTAAATATTAAAGATTTGTAATAAAAATTGTTATTACCTTAATAAATTTTTCTGGTGTTAACCGAATTCCAACCAATCTTTTTTCTGTGTGTATGTATTATATTAAAAACTTTTTATGAATGAAGAATTATTATAAAAAAAAAGATATGTGCAAACATAATTTAGCTTTGATGTCATATAAACAGTTTAGTTCGTTTGTTAAGGAGTTTCTAGGTTTAAAATAGGTAATTTCGAAATCTATACAATTATAAATTTTGCTAAAATCGCAAAAACTATTAGAAAAGCCCTTTAGTTTTTTTTTTTCAAAAATCAAATAAATCAATATATGTATATTGATAGCAGCTTTTTGAAGCTAAATCATTTATATTAAATCACTCATATAATAGCAGGCGCATACAAGTATGAACAAACACACACACACACACACACACACACATGAATGTGTACTTGTATTTTAACAATGGAGATATGTAGACAACAGACAAATCATACAAAATACCACAACCATAGATCAACATTATAACAAAAGTTACGAATAGTTTTTGTTTGTTTTCTTTATGGTAACACAAAAACATACATACACACAAATACACATTTACTCACACATATAGAGTACATATGCATCAATAATAATAACATTCACTTATACGAGAGAACTGCTGATAATGTTCGTTGAAAGGAGGTGGGGATTAATGAATTAGTTACCATCGCTTCTGTTCGCTGTTTTTGATGGTTTCGCTTATATGAATGTGTGTGTGTGTGTGTTGGTGTTTTCGGTTGCATTTGACATCAAGTGTAAATATTAGTAGTTTGCTAATTTAATGATTCATCGTTGTGTGCAAAATTAATGCATGAATGGTTGAGCAGCTCGAAAATACATACATATAAAACCATTCATCAAACAAAATACACTCCCATACACTCTCACGGCTAAAAATATTGCACGACCAAAATATTTTTTATTTTTTTCTTCATAATTGAATAGCACCAGCTATGTAATATTCTGGAGTGATTATGAGGCAATTTGAAGATATGCTAAGATTTTTTTATAGTGAATATATTTTTTCGAATAGAATATTGGGTATTTATCTTAAAATTGGAAAATTGTTTAAAAAAAGGAAACAATATAAGAGAGTTATAATTTTTTGATGTAGGCCGACTATTCGGTAATTTTCATTATAGGGACCTTATTCTCTCACTCTCAACACTCTCTGGTCAGGGTATAATGAGTTAGTACTAATGTTTGTAAACGCCATGAATATCTGACCAAGGTGGGTCACCTTTTATTATGCCGATCACATCAGAATTATTGTATGAGGTTCTCAGTTCTTCCGTACGTTCATCCGTTCGTCCATCCGTTCGCCCATCTGTCTGTCTGTCTGTGTGCTCATGTAAAACTTTGTATATAACCTTTTGTCGGCCACAGCACGAACGATATTGAAATTATTGGAAATCGGTTTATGTCTTGACCTGGTCCCCATGCAAGTGACCCCTATGGGATCAGTTTAAAATGCTCGAAGATCCAAATTATCATAAAGATACGGTCAAATATGAGATATGTGTGTTTATTGCATCCACTAATAAATATTTCAATAGTAAACCAATAGGACAATTGTTAGTCATAGTCCCCATATAAAGATTCTTCCTGGTCTTCACTTAAATTTATTAAAAACAAAAGTATTACAGGAATTTTTTACAAATTTGGTTTATATATTTTTTTACAAAAAATAAATGACGTTACCAAATGTGATAATGATTGGTATATTTTTCACCTAATCTCCATATAAAAATACCATCTGATATGAACTGTTACATATTGGTCGGCAACTTATTTATAATAAAGCCCTTTAAATTTCAATCTGTTTTGATTTACGTCCCTTGATCAGTTTTGATTTACGTCCCTTGATCTTTTCGCGTCATATAGGATATCGTATAATCGGTCTAGACCCACTATAATTTTCTTACGTATTTTATAAATATTTTTTTTTTTTTTACTTTTGGAATCTACATGAGAAGGCATGATATATCACTTTTGCTTACGGCTCAAAAGTTTTGATTTCAAAATTCAAAGTTGGAATTTTTCATAACTTTCAATAACGATCATGCAAATTTTCTTACAAATATATTCTGTCTGCAAAATGATTATACCTGATAATATACACGTTGATACACAGGCAGTAAAGCTGGATGGATATCGGTAAATTGACTCATATTTCAAACCAATTTTATTCCGGCATCAGAGTGGCATATTTGGTCACATCTGAGTATAAGAGTAGCCGGTAGTAGACAGAGCTTTAAAATAAATAATACTCTAATTAACTTAGTCATTTCTGTTGAACATAATTAATTTTACCTTTCCCTTTTTGAAAATACCGGTACAAATTTTTAATTTATGGATCAAAGTTTGTTGTAGAGTAATGTTAGGTCCATTTATACAGACTTATTCCAAAATCTTTAAATGAAAGTTAGATTTTTAGTGCCTTAAGTCTTCAAGCGGAAAAAAAGTCTTTTCCAAACTAACTACAAAATTGAAGAAATTCATAAAAACTTTTGTCGAACCAATATAGATTCATATAAAATGAGTTTGTATAGAATTACCTTCTCAGTCGATTTAGTGATGTCCGTCTGTCCGTCTGCCCGCCCATCCATCCGTACGACTGTGTCCATGTAAACTTTCTAATCAACTACAGGTCGTAAATATGAATATATTTGGAAGAAATTTAATATAGAAGCTTCTGTCGGCTATTGAAATTAGTGAAAATCGGTTCATGGTCAGACGTAGTCCCCACACAAATAACCCAACATGGAGCTCGGTCAAATTGGATTTGTGTTTGTATAATATATCCATTTATTAGTAGTCCAATAATATACCCTATAGGACAATTCTTAGCCTCCATGTGGAGCTGACTCCCGATTTTCACTTCAATATCTCAAAAGAAACAAACTTATTGCACAGATTTTTTTTAAATTTTGTGTGTATATGGGTTTGCAAAAAATAAGGTCACTTACTATATGTGGTCCGGATTAGTCCATTTTTCGACCTAGTCCCCATCTAAATATAGCAGCCGCTATGACCTTTTTCATATCCGTAGGCCAAAAAAAATAACAACAATGCCACTAAAATTTGGTTTATGCTCATTTTCTATAGCTAATTAGTTAAATCTAAGAGGTAGGGTATCTAAATACATGATATAGGGTATCGTAAAGTCGGCCTTGATCGACTATAAATTTCTTACTTGTTTTTTTTCCGGTAGTTGAGCAGCGATCAAAAGAAACACAACAGTGATTCTACATATTAGATTCAAAGAACAATTTGTTAAAAGTATATAGTGAAAAGGAAAAATAATTAAATTAATAAAATCCAATTTATGAAAATCTCAAATAGAAGATTTTAAATACACTTCTACATAGTAGAAAAATAAATTATTTGAAAAAAATTAATAAAAAAAACAATTTACACAATTTTTTAAATAAAAATTTTATGAAAAATTCTAATTTGTAAAAATTAGTAAAACACAATCTATAAAATCTTCAAATAATAACTTTTATAACCAATTCTACATAGTAGAAAAAAGGAACTATGCATTTGTGAAAATTAATAAAAACAAACAATTCTTAAATGAAAAAAAAATAAGAAAAAAATTATAAAAATCACAAACAAAATTTTTATAAATGCAAACTCTACAGAGAAGAATCAAACAACAAATTGTAAAAATTTATGTAAAACAATTTATAAACATTTTTAACAAAAATTATTTTGTAGGCACTAATTCTACTTAGTAGGCAAAAAAAAAAAAAAAATCATGTGAGTCCGATCACAGGGGAGATGTGTGAGCAGCAAGTAATTAAAAATTTTTTTATGGCACATTTTATACCCTCCACACCTAAGTGGCAAAGGGTATATATAGGTTTGTCATTTCTATTGTAACGCATCGAAAAACTAATTCCCGATCCCATAAAGTATATATATTCTTGATCCCTATCACAGCTCGGGTCGATATAGCGATGTCCGCCTGTCCGTCTGTGTGTTCAAATCGCGCTCATTCACAAAAGAACTATTAAGCTGGGTAAAGTTACGACAATATCATTTGCCATTATTCCAACCAGGTAGGTGTTTAATATGGGGTAAATCAGGCATCATTGCGCTGAGATACAAGCTAAAAGATGTAGATACCTCTAAAAAACACATAAGACCCAGTGTGTTTGTTGTAATATTTTATTGGTTGAACATAATAGTTGCACAACAACATTCACAGTTCATAAAAGACACAAAAAATTATGTAATCATACCAACAAACACAACTTCCATGAGCTATGTCAGTAGTATTGCCACATATTTTTTTATCCTTATCACGATATAATAAAAAATCGCAAAAAAAAAATATAATCCCTAATGAAAAAGGAAAAACGAAAAATGAAAATTGAAAACTGAAAAATGAAAAGTGAAAAATGGAAAATGGAAAATGAAAATTGAAAATGAAAAATGAAAAATTATAAATGAAAAATGAAAAATGAAAATTTAAAAATGAAAAATGGAAAATGAAAAATGTAAAATGAAAACTGAAAAGAGAAAAATGGAAAATGGAAAATGAAAAATGAAAGACGAAAAACGAAAAATGGAAAATGAAAACTGAAAAATGAAAAATGGAAAATGAAAATTGAAAAGTGAAAACTTAAAAGAGAAAAATTAAAAATGGAAAATGAAAAGTAATAAATGAAAAATGGAAAATGAAAATTGTAAATTGAAAAATTAAAAATGGAAAATGAAAATGAAAATGGAAAATGATAACTGAAAAGAGAAAAATGGAAAATGAAGAACGAAAAATGGAAAATGAAAACTGAAAAATGAAAAATGAGAAATGAAAAATGGAAAATAAGAAATGAAAAACGGAAAATGAAAAATGGAAACTAAAAGATAGAAAATGAAAATTTAAAATTGAAAAATGTAAAATGAAAATGGAAAAATTAAAAACGAAAAATGAAAAATGAAAATTGAAAATGAAAAAATGAAAATTTAAAATTGAAAAATTGAAAATGGAAAATGAAAAATGAAAACTGAAGTACGAAAAATTAAAACTGAAAAGAGAAAAAAAAATGGGAAATGAAAAATTAAAATGGAAATTGGAAAATGAAAAATGAAAACTGAACAATGAAAAATTAAAAATGGAAAATGAAAACTTAAAACTGAAAAATGGAAAATGAAAATTGAAAAATGTAAAATGAAAAATGAAAATTGATAATTGAAAATTGAAAATTGAAAATTGAAAAATGAAAATTGAAATGTGAAAATTGAAAAATGATAAATGATAAATAACAAATTAAAAATGGAAAATGAAAAATCAAAATTGAAGATTAAATATTAAAAATGAAAAATGAATATTGAAAAATGGATAATGGAAAACGGAAAATGAAAAATTAAAAATGAAAAACGAAAAATGAGAAATGAAAAATGGAAATTGAAAAATGAATATTGAATAATTAAAAATAAAAACTTAGAAATTAAAAACTAAAAATTAAAGATTAAAGATTAGAAATTAGGAACTAGAAATTATAAAATAGAAATTAAAAACTTAAAATTTGAAATTTAAAATACGAAATTTAAAACTAAAAATTAAAAATTAAAAATTAAAAAATTAAAATTAAAAATTAAAAATTTTTAGCTAATTCAGAAAAAAATATTTAAAAATTTTTTTTTTTTAATATTAATATCTGGAAATTTTTAGCTAAGAATCAGTTGGTTTTTTTTTTTTTTTTTTTGAATTATCATGAATTACCTCAAAAGTTTCTTATAGTGATCAAACTGGTTGTTATAACGCTGGCTGCGTTGAATGGTAAATTTCGTTAAGGGTTGTCTACTCTAGTAAAAACAAAATAATGCCATTTTTCAAATATTGACTAATTCTTTCTATATAATACATGATCATTGTTTTTATAACAAGAAATTGTGATAAAAACTGGCCAACAAGAAAAGCAATTAACGTTAAATTTAATTGGCATTCGAAATTAAAATTTCAGTACCGACAACAGTTTTAAAGTGGTAGCCCAATATTGGTTGGTAGTATTGGGTTTAAGATGCAGGTGGAGGGTATCAAAGATTCGGCCCAGCTGTATTTAACACTCATGCTTATTAAAAATCAAACAGAAAGCGTCATCTGTATATCAAACAACCGCAGGGGCTCTGCTAATATAAAAATATTTCTTATTATTTGTTATTTCAACTAGTCAATTTTTAATTTTTTATATGTAATTTTTCATTTTCGGTTTTTTATATTTCATTTTTAACTTACTATTTTTCCTTTTTTAATTTTAATTTTACGTTTTCATTTTTCATTTTTAATTTTTATTTTTTTTATTTTTCAAACGCTATTCGCTCCCTCATTTTATCTCCCAAACATTTCCTAATGAAATCGTGCCTTCATTTCATCTGCAAACGCTTCCTAATCTTTTCAGTAATACAATCGTACCTCGTATTGTGAAATAGATTTTTAACCCCCTGAGCGTGTAGATGTTTACGCATAAAAAAAAAATTTTAAAATTAAAGCAATTAAAGCCATTTGTACTAAAAAATAATAATAAATTACAAATCAAATAAGTAATTCCAATTCAATTGAGTAATTATTCACAACAAAGTTGTTGTAACAAAACAAAGGTATAAAAACAGCATCCGATATAAAAACTTTCAATCTGTAGGCCACAAATAGTACCTGTCGCCTTAGGGTATTTTCTATATCGAATATGACCTCAAAAAAATTAGATCTAAGACCGTTTCTCGAAAATCATGGTATACGGTCTAGACCGACTTTAGTTTGTTTACATATTTTTTAATAATTTTATGAACTGAATTAGTTCTAAAATTTTAATAATTACAATTTTGGTAAAAACCATTATTCCATCATGGTTATTTCATTGGAAACTTCTTTGGTGATAATACAAACTTGGAAATTTCTTTGGTAATAATCCAAAATAATAACCCAATATTTAGGAAAATATCTTATGCCGTTTTATTTTCTGAAAAAAAATGTCGCCCTTTTGTTGCCCTTTTTTCGAATAGTGTATTTTTTTTTATATATTCTGAATTCGGAGCAAGCTTATCTTATACACTAATCGAAAGGTGTCAAAGTCGAGCCCTCGTAAATCAGAAAAAATTCCAGCCATTGACTTCTTTCAGGTCATAGTTTGAGAATTTTTCCCCATTGTTCCCCTTTTTTTTAATATTTTCACCCTATGACTTCCAAGAGGATAATAATACAATATTTATGAACACAGCATTTTGAGACCTTTCGATTGATATATACTATAAGGTTGCTCTTAATTCAGAATATATAAAAAATTACACTTTTCTAAAAAAGGGCAGAAAAAGGGTGACATTTTTTGTCAGAAAAGAAAACGGCATTAGTAACACTACGCAACAAAATAAAACTTTTTTTTTTGACACCTGATAACCACTATGGTTTATCTGGTGATGGGTTGTGGTAGTCTTACAACAAAACCAGTCGAAATTTATTTTTTTTAATTTTTGCCGTCTGGTGTAGCTTTATGATTTCACAATAAAAATGTCGTTTCAAAATTTTTTTTTGAATTAAAAAAAAAACAAAACAAAAAACAAAAAAAAAAAAAAAATCATGTGAGTCCGATCACAGGGGAGATGTGTGAGCAGCAAGTAATTAAAAATTTTTTTATGGCACATTTTATACCCTCCACACCTAAGTGGCAAAGGGTATATATAGGTTTGTCATTTCTATTGTAACGCATCGAAAAACTAATTCCCGATCCCATAAAGTATATATATTCTTGATCCCTATCACAGCTCGGGTCGATATAGCGATGTCCGCCTGTCCGTCTGTGTGTTCAAATCGCGCTCATTCACAAAAGAACTATTAAGCTGGGTAAAGTTACGACAATATCATTTGCCATTATTCCAACCAGGTAGGTGTTTAATATGGGGTAAATCAGGCATCATTGCGCTGAGATACAAGCTAAAAGATGTAGATACCTCTAAAAAACACATAAGACCCAGTGTGTTTGTTGTAATATTTTATTGGTTGAACATAATAGTTGCACAACAACATTCACAGTTCATAAAAGACACAAAAAATTATGTAATCATACCAACAAACACAACTTCCATGAGCTATGTCAGTAGTATTGCCACATATTTTTTTATCCTTATCACGATATAATAAAAAATCGCAAAAAAAAAATATAATCCCTAATGAAAAAGGAAAAACGAAAAATGAAAATTGAAAACTGAAAAATGAAAAGTGAAAAATGGAAAATGAAAATTGAAAATGAAAAATGAAAAATTATAAATGAAAAATGAAAAATGAAAATTTAAAAATGAAAAATGGAAAATGAAAAATGTAAAATGAAAACTGAAAAGAGAAAAATGGAAAATGGAAAATGAAAAATGAAAGACGAAAAACGAAAAATGGAAAATGAAAACTGAAAAATGAAAAATGGAAAATGAAAATTGAAAAGTGAAAACTTAAAAGAGAAAAATTAAAAATGAAAAATGGAAAATGAAAAGTAATAAATGAAAAATGGAAAATGAAAATTGTAAATTGAAAAATTAAAAATGGAAAATGAAAATGAAAATGGAAAATGATAACTGAAAAGAGAAAAATGGAAAATGAAGAACGAAAAATGGAAAATGAAAACTGAAAAATGAAAAATGAGAAATGAAAAATGGAAAATAAGAAATGAAAAACGGAAAATGAAAAATGGAAACTAAAAGATAGAAAATGAAAATTTAAAATTGAAAAATGTAAAATGAAAATGGAAAAATTAAAAACGAAAAATGAAAAATGAAAATTGAAAATGAAAAAATGAAAATTTAAAATTGAAAAATTGAAAATGGAAAATGAAAAATGAAAACTGAAGTACGAAAAATTAAAACTGAAAAGAGAAAAAAAAATGGGAAATGAAAAATTAAAATGGAAATTGGAAAATGAAAAATGAAAACTGAACAATGAAAAATTAAAAATGGAAAATGAAAACTTAAAACTGAAAAATGGAAAATGAAAATTGAAAAATGTAAAATGAAAAATGAAAATTGATAATTGAAAATTGAAAATTGAAAATTGAAAAATGAAAATTGAAATGTGAAAATTGAAAAATGATAAATGATAAATAACAAATTAAAAATGGAAAATGAAAAATCAAAATTGAAGATTAAATATTAAAAATGAAAAATGAATATTGAAAAATGGATAATGGAAAACGGAAAATGAAAAATTAAAAATGAAAAACGAAAAATGAGAAATGAAAAATGGAAATTGAAAAATGAATATTGAATAATTAAAAATAAAAACTTAGAAATTAAAAACTAAAAATTAAAGATTAAAGATTAGAAATTAGGAACTAGAAATTATAAAATAGAAATTAAAAACTTAAAATTTGAAATTTAAAATACGAAATTTAAAACTAAAAATTAAAAATTAAAAATTAAAAAATTAAAATTAAAAATTAAAAATTTTTAGCTAATTCAGAAAAAAATATTTAAAAATTTTTTTTTTTAATATTAATATCTGGAAATTTTTAGCTAAGAATCAGTTGGTTTTTTTTTTTTTTTTTTTGAATTATCATGAATTACCTCAAAAGTTTCTTATAGTGATCAAACTGGTTGTTATAACGCTGGCTGCGTTGAATGGTAAATTTCGTTAAGGGTTGTCTACTCTAGTAAAAACAAAATAATGCCATTTTTCAAATATTGACTAATTCTTTCTATATAATACATGATCATTGTTTTTATAACAAGAAATTGTGATAAAAACTGGCCAACAAGAAAAGCAATTAACGTTAAATTTAATTGGCATTCGAAATTAAAATTTCAGTACCGACAACAGTTTTAAAGTGGTAGCCCAATATTGGTTGGTAGTATTGGGTTTAAGATGCAGGTGGAGGGTATCAAAGATTCGGCCCAGCTGTATTTAACACTCATGCTTATTAAAAATCAAACAGAAAGCGTCATCTGTATATCAAACAACCGCAGGGGCTCTGCTAATATAAAAATATTTCTTATTATATGTTATTTCAACTAGTCAATTTTTAATTTTTTATATGTAATTTTTCATTTTCGGTTTTTTATATTTCATTTTTAACTTACTATTTTTCCTTTTTTAATTTTAATTTTACGTTTTCATTTTTCATTTTTAATTTTTATTTTTTTTATTTTTCAAACGCTATTCGCTCCCTCATTTTATCTCCCAAACATTTCCTAATGAAATCGTGCCTTCATTTCATCTGCAAACGCTTCCTAATCTTTTCAGTAATACAATCGTACCTCGTATTGTGAAATAGATTTTTAACCCCCTGAGCGTGTAGATGTTTACGCATAAAAAAAAAATTTTAAAATTAAAGCAATTAAAGCCATTTGTACTAAAAAATAATAATAAATTACAAATCAAATAAGTAATTCCAATTCAATTGAGTAATTATTCACAACAAAGTTGTTGTAACAAAACAAAGGTATAAAAACAGCATCCGATATAAAAACTTTCAATCTGTAGGCCACAAATAGTACCTGTCGCCTTAGGGTATTTTCTATATCGAATATGACCTCAAAAAAATTAGATCTAAGACCGTTTCTCGAAAATCATGGTATACGGTCTAGACCGACTTTAGTTTGTTTACATATTTTTTAATAATTTTATGAACTGAATTAGTTCTAAAATTTTAATAATTACAATTTTGGTAAAAACCATTATTCCATCATGGTTATTTCATTGGAAACTTCTTTGGTGATAATACAAACTTGGAAATTTCTTTGGTAATAATCCAAAATAATAACCCAATATTTAGGAAAATATCTTATGCCGTTTTATTTTCTGAAAAAAAATGTCGCCCTTTTGTTGCCCTTTTTTCGAATAGTGTATTTTTTTTTATATATTCTGAATTCGGAGCAAGCTTATCTTATACACTAATCGAAAGGTGTCAAAGTCGAGCCCTCGTAAATCAGAAAAAATTCCAGCCATTGACTTCTTTCAGGTCATAGTTTGAGAATTTTTCCCCATTGTTCCCCTTTTTTTTAATATTTTCACCCTATGACTTCCAAGAGGATAATAATACAATATTTATGAACACAGCATTTTGAGACCTTTCGATTGATATATACTATAAGGTTGCTCTTAATTCAGAATATATAAAAAATTACACTTTTCTAAAAAAGGGCAGAAAAAGGGTGACATTTTTTGTCAGAAAAGAAAACGGCATTAGTAACACTACGCAACAAAATAAAACTTTTTTTTTTGACACCTGATAACCACTATGGTTTATCTGGTGATGGGTTGTGGTAGTCTTACAACAAAACCAGTCGAAATTTATTTTTTTTAATTTTTGCCGTCTGGTGTAGCTTTATGATTTCACAATAAAAATGTCGTTTCAAAATTTTTTTTTGAATTAAAAAAAAAACAAAACAAAAAACAAAAAAAAAAAAAAAATCATGTGAGTCCGATCACAGGGGAGATGTGTGAGCAGCAAGTAATTAAAAATTTTTTTATGGCACATTTTATACCCTCCACACCTAAGTGGCAAAGGGTATATATAGGTTTGTCATTTCTATTGTAACGCATCGAAAAACTAATTCCCGATCCCATAAAGTATATATATTCTTGATCCCTATCACAGCTCGGGTCGATATAGCGATGTCCGCCTGTCCGTCTGTGTGTTCAAATCGCGCTCATTCACAAAAGAACTATTAAGCTGGGTAAAGTTACGACAATATCATTTGCCATTATTCCAACCAGGTAGGTGTTTAATATGGGGTAAATCAGGCATCATTGCGCTGAGATACAAGCTAAAAGATGTAGATACCTCTAAAAAACACATAAGACCCAGTGTGTTTGTTGTAATATTTTATTGGTTGAACATAATAGTTGCACAACAACATTCACAGTTCATAAAAGACACAAAAAATTATGTAATCATACCAACAAACACAACTTCCATGAGCTATGTCAGTAGTATTGCCACATATTTTTTTATCCTTATCACGATATAATAAAAAATCGCAAAAAAAAAATATAATCCCTAATGAAAAAGGAAAAACGAAAAATGAAAATTGAAAACTGAAAAATGAAAAGTGAAAAATGGAAAATGGAAAATGAAAATTGAAAATGAAAAATGAAAAATTATAAATGAAAAATGAAAAATGAAAATTTAAAAATGAAAAATGGAAAATGAAAAATGTAAAATGAAAACTGAAAAGAGAAAAATGGAAAATGGAAAATGAAAAATGAAAGACGAAAAACGAAAAATGGAAAATGAAAACTGAAAAATGAAAAATGGAAAATGAAAATTGAAAAGTGAAAACTTAAAAGAGAAAAATTAAAAATGAAAAATGGAAAATGAAAAGTAATAAATGAAAAATGGAAAATGAAAATTGTAAATTGAAAAATTAAAAATGGAAAATGAAAATGAAAATGGAAAATGATAACTGAAAAGAGAAAAATGGAAAATGAAGAACGAAAAATGGAAAATGAAAACTG
Source organism: Cordilura impudica (assembly GCA_963682025.1). Classification (NCBI taxonomy): domain Eukaryota; kingdom Metazoa; phylum Arthropoda; class Insecta; order Diptera; family Scathophagidae; genus Cordilura; species Cordilura impudica. The sequence continues at coordinate 57,064,136 of OY821521.1, forward strand.
AAAAATGAAAAATGAGAAATGAAAAATGGAAAATAAGAAATGAAAAACGGAAAATGAAAAATGGAAACTAAAAGATAGAAAATGAAAATTTAAAATTGAAAAATGTAAAATGAAAATGGAAAAATTAAAAACGAAAAATGAAAAATGAAAATTGAAAATGAAAAAATGAAAATTTAAAATTGAAAAATTGAAAATGGAAAATGAAAAATGAAAACTGAAGTACGAAAAATTAAAACTGAAAAGAGAAAAAAAAATGGGAAATGAAAAATTAAAATGGAAATTGGAAAATGAAAAATGAAAACTGAACAATGAAAAATTAAAAATGGAAAATGAAAACTTAAAACTGAAAAATGGAAAATGAAAATTGAAAAATGTAAAATGAAAAATGAAAATTGATAATTGAAAATTGAAAATTGAAAATTGAAAAATGAAAATTGAAATGTGAAAATTGAAAAATGATAAATGATAAATAACAAATTAAAAATGGAAAATGAAAAATCAAAATTGAAGATTAAATATTAAAAATGAAAAATGAATATTGAAAAATGGATAATGGAAAACGGAAAATGAAAAATTAAAAATGAAAAACGAAAAATGAGAAATGAAAAATGGAAATTGAAAAATGAATATTGAATAATTAAAAATAAAAACTTAGAAATTAAAAACTAAAAATTAAAGATTAAAGATTAGAAATTAGGAACTAGAAATTATAAAATAGAAATTAAAAACTTAAAATTTGAAATTTAAAATACGAAATTTAAAACTAAAAATTAAAAATTAAAAATTAAAAAATTAAAATTAAAAATTAAAAATTTTTAGCTAATTCAGAAAAAAATATTTAAAAATTTTTTTTTTTAATATTAATATCTGGAAATTTTTAGCTAAGAATCAGTTGGTTTTTTTTTTTTTTTTTTTGAATTATCATGAATTACCTCAAAAGTTTCTTATAGTGATCAAACTGGTTGTTATAACGCTGGCTGCGTTGAATGGTAAATTTCGTTAAGGGTTGTCTACTCTAGTAAAAACAAAATAATGCCATTTTTCAAATATTGACTAATTCTTTCTATATAATACATGATCATTGTTTTTATAACAAGAAATTGTGATAAAAACTGGCCAACAAGAAAAGCAATTAACGTTAAATTTAATTGGCATTCGAAATTAAAATTTCAGTACCGACAACAGTTTTAAAGTGGTAGCCCAATATTGGTTGGTAGTATTGGGTTTAAGATGCAGGTGGAGGGTATCAAAGATTCGGCCCAGCTGTATTTAACACTCATGCTTATTAAAAATCAAACAGAAAGCGTCATCTGTATATCAAACAACCGCAGGGGCTCTGCTAATATAAAAATATTTCTTATTATTTGTTATTTCAACTAGTCAATTTTTAATTTTTTATATGTAATTTTTCATTTTCGGTTTTTTATATTTCATTTTTAACTTACTATTTTTCCTTTTTTAATTTTAATTTTACGTTTTCATTTTTCATTTTTAATTTTTATTTTTTTTATTTTTCAAACGCTATTCGCTCCCTCATTTTATCTCCCAAACATTTCCTAATGAAATCGTGCCTTCATTTCATCTGCAAACGCTTCCTAATCTTTTCAGTAATACAATCGTACCTCGTATTGTGAAATAGATTTTTAACCCCCTGAGCGTGTAGATGTTTACGCATAAAAAAAAAATTTTAAAATTAAAGCAATTAAAGCCATTTGTACTAAAAAATAATAATAAATTACAAATCAAATAAGTAATTCCAATTCAATTGAGTAATTATTCACAACAAAGTTGTTGTAACAAAACAAAGGTATAAAAACAGCATCCGATATAAAAACTTTCAATCTGTAGGCCACAAATAGTACCTGTCGCCTTAGGGTATTTTCTATATCGAATATGACCTCAAAAAAATTAGATCTAAGACCGTTTCTCGAAAATCATGGTATACGGTCTAGACCGACTTTAGTTTGTTTACATATTTTTTAATAATTTTATGAACTGAATTAGTTCTAAAATTTTAATAATTACAATTTTGGTAAAAACCATTATTCCATCATGGTTATTTCATTGGAAACTTCTTTGGTGATAATACAAACTTGGAAATTTCTTTGGTAATAATCCAAAATAATAACCCAATATTTAGGAAAATATCTTATGCCGTTTTATTTTCTGAAAAAAAATGTCGCCCTTTTGTTGCCCTTTTTTCGAATAGTGTATTTTTTTTTATATATTCTGAATTCGGAGCAAGCTTATCTTATACACTAATCGAAAGGTGTCAAAGTCGAGCCCTCGTAAATCAGAAAAAATTCCAGCCATTGACTTCTTTCAGGTCATAGTTTGAGAATTTTTCCCCATTGTTCCCCTTTTTTTTAATATTTTCACCCTATGACTTCCAAGAGGATAATAATACAATATTTATGAACACAGCATTTTGAGACCTTTCGATTGATATATACTATAAGGTTGCTCTTAATTCAGAATATATAAAAAATTACACTTTTCTAAAAAAGGGCAGAAAAAGGGTGACATTTTTTGTCAGAAAAGAAAACGGCATTAGTAACACTACGCAACAAAATAAAACTTTTTTTTTTGACACCTGATAACCACTATGGTTTATCTGGTGATGGGTTGTGGTAGTCTTACAACAAAACCAGTCGAAATTTATTTTTTTTAATTTTTGCCGTCTGGTGTAGCTTTATGATTTCACAATAAAAATGTCGTTTCAAAATTTTTTTTTTGAATTAAAAAAAAAAATATAAATAAAAATCAATTTTCCGAAGAAAATATGTTCTTGATCTTTTTTATTTCAAATAGCTCCGAAACTGTTGAGTGTATAAAATATATTAATATATTATAATTTAAATTATTTTTTTTTTGATGTAGTTCAGCTCTTCTTATGTTTTAATAAAGTCGGTGGAGCATCCTCTTCAAAAACCCAAAATTTTAGAAAAAAAATTTTTTTTTTAAACTTTCGATTGAATTTGAAATTTCGGCTATTTTTGTTGCTAGACGACCATTATCCATCAAAAATATATAGTGGTTATTATTATTTTTTATTTATTATTTACTTATTTTTTATTATTTTTTTTGTTGCAGTCTAATTTGGGGCTTTTAAACACTGTTTTGAAAACTCCTCAACCAGATCCAGAGCATATACTGAATCATTGCACAAGTCCAAACTGTTTAATCGTAAACCAAAATTTAGTTAATAATTTTATTCGATTTACTTTTAATAAAATTCATTCAAAAATGAATTCACTTCTAGAAGCTCTGGCAAGGGGATGGGTAGTTAATATATGTAAATAACTTAATTGCTAATTCTAGTCTTTTTTCGTTGCAACTCTTCTGCTATCACTTCTCGGCATATTCACTCCACACCATTTTCGCATTCATCCATCTGTTCCTTACAATTTCCACTGCTGACTCTGGGTGTTACAAGGATATCTAAAGTATTCGCTAAATGGAATTATTTGTGTAAAATTTGATTTGTGTCTGCTGAATGTTTATGAGCTAAAACTAAGAACTGTAATACGAGTAGTGGTAAAACATCATCTGATTTAACTGTTGTTTCAGCAGTATGCTGCAGCAGCAGCATCAGCCAGAGCAGCAAAATCATAACCATCAACAAACACCAGCTACTGTTGGAAGTAAAGAGTGAGTGTAACAGTTGCATAAATTAAAACATTTGTATGGTTTTTTTTAATACATATTTACTTTATGAAATTAAGCTGAAGTGAGCAAAGTTACAGCAAACACTATGGAATATTGAACAATACGAAAAAACCTCAATGTAATATTTCTATTGAATAAATAATAGAAATGATTTCAAACCGCATCAATAAGTCATTGTTTAAATAATTTATTAATTTATGCTTAACGTAATATTGGTTTAAGTGTAGAAAGGCATGGGTAAGGATGCACGAGTAATTATCTTGAAAGGAATTAACTATTTATAACAAAAAAAAGTGTACTTTATATTTCTACTTGAATAATGTTATTGAATTTAATTGACTCTTCAGCGATAAACATTTTGCATAATATACAATTATATAAATTGATATTTCTACTTCAATTCAGTTAAAGGGTTTAAGTTAAATGTTTCCTCAGTGATGCACTAAGCGTTTTTTTTTTTGTAGTTTCATTCTTCAAATAAAATTTATAAACTTTAAAGTGTTTGGGAACTACCCTAAAAGCTGCCTTAAATTGTGTACCTTATTTTTGAAATAATAATTCCGGGATACTTTCTTTTATTTAATTCTGTTTTCGAGTAGAATGAATTTTCAAAATATTTAATAAACCGCTATACCACTGTGTTAATAGAGAATAGCAAGTTTGTGTTGATTTTTGTAATTATCAATTATTTTTTGACGCAGAATCACTTTCTGAATCGTCCGCGCGTCTGTCAATCCGTCTGCATTTGTGTGTCCATGTAAACCTAATCAAAGTGCAAGTTACAAATATAAGTATCTTTTGATAAAATTTTTTGTAAAACTTTTTATCGGCCATATGACGAAGGCTATTGCAATTGGTGAAAAACGGTGCACGGGTAGACCCACACACAGAAAACGAAGGTTTAATCGTCGCATACGTGATCGAGTGAATTTGATCGAAATTTTTCATTTTGAAATCACGGCATTCGCTATCGTGTAAGTAGTATCGAAATTTGAGATGATGACATACGATAACGAGCGATCGATCGAGTGTCTTCTTTCTAAATGTCATTCGATACGTCAAAGCCAATCGTAAACAAAAAAGTTAAACTTCTTGAGAACAACAAGCGAAAAAATAAAAGCGGTATATATAAAATAATAACTAAAAAGTCTTAAAATTTAAGTAATATTAATCAATTGATAAATTAAAATTTCAAAAATCTAATTAAAAATTTTCAGAGCAAATATATTTAAAATAAATGGCAAACAAAAGGAACTCATGGCTGAATTAATGACTGAGCACCCAAATTTGGCAAAAAATATTTTATCTAATTGTGGCCATGGAAAAGCTGTTTCAAAGCGATTATGGGATCAGCTTACAATACAACTAAATAAGTTTGGCCCTCCAGTTAAAGATGAAAAATGTGGAGAAAGGTACAATTATTTTGAGGTGTTTTTATACCCTATACCACTATGTGGTTTGGGTATAATGACTTTGTGCTGCTGTTTGTAACAACCAAAAATATTTGACCTACACCCATCTTTAATTATACCGATCGAATCGGAATCACTATCTGATTCGATTTAACGATGTCCGTCCGTCTGTGTGTCCATGTAAACCTTGTAATCAAACTGCAGGTCGCAAATATGAATATATTTCGATGAAATTTGGCATTTAATCTTTTATCGGCCATGGGATGAACGCTGTTGAAATTGGTGAGAATCGGTCCATGTTCAGACCTAGCCCCCATACAAATGACACCTATGAAATACACATAAATTGCCATAAGATCCAAATTATCATATAAATCTTAGTCAAATTAGGTTTGTGTGTATATATTACATCCATTAATCAGTACTCCAAAAATGATGCCTATTGGACAACTCTTAGTCATAGGCCCCATATAGAGCTGCCTCCCGATCTTCACTTAAATCTATTAAAAAAGAAAAATATTGCACTGATTCTTCTCAAATTCTGTTTGTATATATTCTTGCAAAATACAAGAGACTTTACCAAACATGGTCACGATCGGTCCATTTTTGGGCCTAGTCCCCATATAGATATAGCATCCGATATGAACTTTTTCATATCTGCAGCCGAAAAAATTAATAAAAATCCCACTCAAATTTGGTTTATGCTTATTTTCTATATCCAGTTAGTTGGGCCAGAGAGATAGGGTCTCTAAACGAATGGTATAGTGTATCGTATAGTCGGTCTAGACCGACTATAATCTTTTTACTTGTTTAAGTGTTCCAATTATACGAACATAGATACATTTTTCTATGTTTATGCCGACCAAAAACACAATGTCAAAAAAGCTGTCATTTAATAAGACATCCAAAAAGAGAAGAACAAATTCTTCAGGCTGCCGGTATAGGAGTTTCTGGTGATGGTCTTTCATCGAACAAATCTTTTGGTTCTTCTAATACTACGAAACAAATTTGTGCTGATGATATCGAAAAAGCATTTAATGATATGTTAGATGAGGAAGACGACGTAAATATAAATGAACCGGAGGCAGTAGAGAAGGAACCCATTATAAAAGCAAAAAAAGTTACTGAACGTGAATTTAAATTAGACCTTCTAAGGTGTCACATCGAAAAATATGAAGATTCTCAACGAAGCATAAACTGTAAGCTTGATCGGTTATTGAATATAAAAGAAAGATCGTTAAAATTAAAGGAGGAAGAACATGTTGCTAATGTTTCAATAAAAAAGATTGATTGTGAAATAAAATCAGTTGAACTAGAAATGCTAGAGGAAAATGGTTATCTGTCGAAGTGATACAAGCACAATTTTTTTTTTAATCAAAATTGATATTTTAACTTATAAATTCATATTCAATACGTGAAGTATATTTTGTTTTAGAAACATTTTATTTTATTAATATTATTTAATTTAAAAGCGTATATTTACATAGTTCAAATTCCTATTTTAAATATCTTTAAAACCACAATTTCTAAAATTTCAATTCATTTTCATTAAACATGTGTTTTTCTTTATTTACATTAAGATTAAATCTTTTACAATTTTTATTAGATTTCGTTTCGATTCTAATCGTATGCCGTGATTAGGCTATTCGAAACGTTTCGAAATTTCATTCGATACGAAAGCTACTCGATCGCGAATGCGATGATTAGACCACAGATTCGTTGTGAATACCAAATTTATTGCCAGCCGAATTGCAGTGAAGTTAATAACCGTCTTTTGAGTTGATTGCAATTACAATTTTATATTTTATCACAATAGAAAATGGTTGGTTGGAGTAAAATTTGTGTTGATACAATCAGAAATTGAGTTTGGAATAATTCGCTTCTCGAATTATTTTCTATGTGTAGCCCCCACATCGACTAAAATTGCCGTAATATGATCGAAATTATCATATATAGCAAGAAAAATTGTTGCATATGTGTGTATTTCACCCACAATTCTCCAGTCCCAAAACTTGACTACATCGGACCATCTTTAGTTATAAAGTAATGGCCACTTAAAATCGGGACGGATTGAACTGACCATAATTTTTTAACGAAAAAGCATATGTCAATATTTTTAGCAGGACATTAAAGGTATTTTATTAAGCTATAAAACAAATATAATTAAAAGGTTATGTGTCTTTATTTCGAATAAATTTTCTGGTTTCCCTTTTAATACCTCCCGTCAACCACTGCATAACTTTCTTCCAACTTCTCCAGAATATTTATTCATTAAAATCTGGTTATTTTCTGCACCTGCACTCTTTTTCAATTTGTGTTTAACAATTGCCCAATATTTCTCGATTGGACGAAGATTTGGGCAATTTGGTGGATTTATGCTTCGTGGTATTTGAATAATGACAAAGTGCCTGATCTGGCCAAAACTTTGTTTCAGATGTGTGATGTCTTATGGACGGCAGGAATTGCTTTTTCAAGCACTCTTTTATATATATTTACTAGCAGATTCCAGCGCTCGAAATTCGAGTGTAATTTCTAGGCAGTTTTATTTTTAAACGTAGCCAATTCACGAACCAACACTTTTATGGTTTATTATTTAAATTTAATAAAACACACACAGCATATGTACAAGGTGGGCCAAAAGAAGTCATCCGATGTTGTTTGGCTCTCATTTTTTCTCTAAATGAAAAACTTCGATTCTGTTTTTTGATTATGTTTACTTGAACCCTTAGAATTTTATTGGTCAAGTCGAAAAGATGACATCGGCCAAATGGGCGCCGTCACAATTGATTGCTACACGGGCTCGTTTTATGGCATTTTTCATCACTTCGGCGAGAACTTCGGGCGACAGATTCTCGCACTCGTGTTGAATATTGTCCTTGAGGGCTTCCAGGGTTTCAGGCTTGTTCACGTGAACATGGGACTTCAAAAAACCCTACAAAAATAGTCTGGAACGGTTAAATCGTGCGATCTTGCGGGCTCAGTTAAATCGCCAAAACGAGAGATGAGGCGACCAGGGAACGCCGCCTTCAGAATATCGGTTGTGGCTAGCACAGTTTGTGCCGTTGCTCCGTCCATTGGAACCACATGTCTTCCAGTCCTAGTTCGTTCAATTGCGGCAGAAAAACGTCGGTTAACATGGCCCTATAGCACCCACCGCCACTGTTGTCGTTTGACCAGCGGCGTCCTCGAAAAAATGGCCCGATGACTCCTCCAGCGTGAACAGCGCACCATGCACTGTTCACTTTGAGCGGGTGTAAAGGCTCCTCGTGCATCACTCGTGGATTTTCGGTGCCCCAGAAGCGACAGTTTTGCTTGTTCACGTACCCGCTGAGATGAAAATGAGCCTCATCGCTCATTATGATTTTGGTCAAAAAATCGTCCACTTCGTCCTCGAGATAGAGGATGGCTTGGGCGTAGATTAGACGCGTTTGACGGTCGACAGGCTGCAGGTGATGCACGGACTGGACTTTATACGGGAACATGCGTAGGTCTTTGACCAAAATTCGCCTTAGGGACTACCGGCTGATGGCTAATTACGAGGCCCGGCGTCTGGTTGATGTTTCTGGCGACAGCTCGACATCCTCGGAAACAGCGGCGATATTCTCGGCAGAACGGGCGCTCCGGGGCCGGCCACTTTTAACAGCGTCTCGTGTGGTCCCATGCTCTTCAAGGTTGGTGGCCAAACGGCGCAGTGTCTACGCAGTCGGTGTCGGACGACCGGGGAATCGGCGACGGAATCTTCGCTGCGCCAACACCACAGACGAATTGTTACGCAAAAAAATAGACACGATTATTCCGCGTTCTTGGGGAGTGTATCGCTCCATGGCTTATTCAGTTGTATTCTGTATCTGTCTAGTTCAAAAATGTCAAAACAGATTTGACATTGGCCGCCATTTGCAAAAATGAGAGCCAAACAACATCGGATGACTTCTTTTGGCCCACCTTGTATAATTATATGTATGTGTTAGTAGCAACTATAAATGCAATTTACTCAAAATAAAGGAAAAAATTTTAAAATCTGTAAATCTGCAAATCAGCTGAAAAGAAATACCTTTCAAATAATACAAGCTTGATGAAAATCGGGATAAAACGGTGGAACAGAACACCGGTCACAAGAAATCACCTAGCCTATTAATACTATAGATTTCTGATGTCATTTTTAAACTTTCACAAAAGGTAAACTCTTCAAACCGCAGGTGCAGATTGCCTGCCAAACCAATAATTTGTTAGCAAATTTGTCTAGTTTTACGTATTTACATTTGGGGGCTACACACCCTCGAGCTGACGAGATGTAAAATTTTTTACTGGTAACTTACGAAAGTCGGATTTTACATATGTTTCGTCATCCATAACAATGCAGCCCTTAAGTTTGGTTAAAACCTGATCATACAGCAATCTGGTGCGTTTTTTGCTACTGATTCTTGTTTTTTGTTCTATTCGCATATTTGGTAGCACGGCAGGAACTAAGTCCAGCATATTGACGTACTCGACGTACAGACATCTTTTGGCACGATCATTGTCTGATAAACTTGGGTTGTTTTTGAGATACCTAAACACTTTCTGCTTCATTTTTTGCCACGTGTTCCTGTTTTTTCAGAATTTTTTTTCCCTTTCAGTGGTTAAGGTATTCTTGTAGTTTTTGCAAACTTCGCATACTGTGGACTTAGGCATTCTAAGGGATTTGGCAATCTTTGAACCCGACCAAGTCGGATTTTCTAGATATTTGTGAAAAATTTAATCTCTAGCTACTTTTTCCATTACGTCTACACTTTGACACTTTGTTAAACTAAACCGAATGACTTACAATGCAATTAAATCGAATACCGGTAGATTTGTTGTCAAAAACATATGTAAATGTTTTCCCATTTTGATAACAGATTTTAAGAAAATTTCGTTTTATAGTTTTCGACAATTTGTTATATGAATCGATATCAGTACTAAATTATCTTTTCAAAACGCTATAGAACCTCAAAACAGAATAAAAACTCGCCAAGAAATAATAAATGCCCCAGGCCAGTTTTTTCAACTTTAACAAATTGATTAAAGTCATATTTTTTTTTTTGCCTCTATACCTATTAGTACTTAGGTGTAAAGTATTGTTTTATTACCACGATGTTAACCTATTGCGCAATGAGACCGAAAATGGGAAATACTTTTGATAAAATATCGAAAATTCCTTTTTTAAGTTTTAAAACATTTTCTTATACAAAATTTAAAAAGAAATGAGTCTAGCACTTTAAGGGTTTGTTAAATGAACGCTAGAGATTAACCGTGTGGATTTTGGAATAAATTCCTCTGCCAGATTTTTTTCTATAATAATTTTTTTTTTGCGGATTTCAAGAAAAATGGTATTTTTGTAAAATATTCTGTAAATGTACTCTTTTTAAATACTTTGTATAAAAAATTCATCACTTTTCTACTTTTAAATGTTATTTTATCTAATAGCCCAGGGTTTGGAAAAAGATAATATGACCCCATTAACCCTATTGGAATTGGCGTAACATATGACCCCAAGCTAATAAAAGACAATTTATTAAAAAATGTGTTTAGAAAATTTTGTAAGAAGACTCACATATGACCCAAAGCTAATAAAACACAATTTATTCAAAAGAATATGAAATATAAAATTAATTAGATTTTCTTTGGTGTATTTAAGGATGATTTGGTGTGCGATTCAAATTGTTCTCTGTAATCACTTACGACTTGCTATAAGTATTGATTTTCTTGTTCGTTCTTTGTTAATATGTTATTATACTCTTCAAGCAATTTAACACCGCTAAAAAAGGCGTTAGCTTAGTGTTCAACAATGTTGAGTTATAGTTCAACAGTCTTCTTATTTTATTTAGAAAAATATTTATAGTTTTTATGCATAAAATAATTTTATAACAAAATTGGTTAAAAGTTGTTTTAATTTATATTCGCGAGCAATAAGCAGATAATTACACCAAAGATATATCACCATGGATTATTTTGATGCCAAGAGCACTAAAGGGTTAAATAAAAAAAATTAACCGAATTATTTTTCTTAAATTCTATCTAAATAGTGGTTTCATCGAGTTTAACGGAAAAGCTCGTTTTCGGTTACTTTTATTTTAAAATATCTTCAAATCCAAAGCTGGCCTTGGCAAATAATGGGCTAACGTCCTCGGATTCATCCTTAATTTTAGCAACGGAAGTTCTACACATTTGGTTGTTACATTTTATGCGCTGTATCTAAAAATTCAACAGAACTTACAAAATATTTGAATTTGTTTAATAAATTGTCTTTTATTAGCTTGGGGTTATATGTGACTCCAATGCCAAAAGGGTTAATGGGGTCACATTATCTTTTTCAAAAACCCTAGGCTATTAAGATTAAACATACCATTTAAAAGTAGAAAAGTGATGAATTTTTGAGACAAAGTATTTAGAAAGAGTACATTTACAGAATATTTTACAAAAATCCCATTTTTCTCAAAATCCGCAAAAATAAAATCCTTGTCAAAAAAATTATGGCTTAAGGATTTACTTAGAAATTCACACAGTGAATCTGTAGCATACACTAAACGAAGTCTTATAGTGCCAGATCCATATTTCTAAAACTTGGTTTCAAAATTTTATCAAAAAAATTTCCCATATTTGGTCTCAATGCGCAATAGGTTAACAACGTGGTAATAAAACAATACTTCATATCTGAGTACCTATAAGTATATATATATATTATAAGTATATATATACTATAAGTATAGAGACCAAAAAAAAAAAAATTATGGATTTAATCAATTTCTTAAAGTTGAAAAAATGTCATCAAATTTCAAGACCAGTTTTTTTTTTGGCACAAAAGTGGTCTGGGGCATTTGCTATTTCTTGGCGAGTTTTTATTCGATTGCGAAGCTATATAGCTTTTTGCAAAGATAATATAATACTAATCACGAAGTATGTAACAAGTTGTTGCAAAAATTAACCAGTAGAGTAAAATTTTCGTAAAATCTGAAAAAAGTCATATATTCCCTATAAAAACTGACTTGAAATTTTCAATCTCGTTGAGCCACCTCTAAATGTTTTTTGATTGGCCCAAAACTTTGTATTTCTCAATTTTTTTTTGCTATTCGCATATTTCTAGGGGTGCGACCGAGACTTTAAACACTTTTTTTATTAAGGGCCACCCTAGTGTGCACTGTAGTCAATTTCACAGTCATAACTAAGAGCAGAATATTCAATGTCTTGTATAATACGACGTGCATTTGGAATTTGATTCGCAAATCTACTTCGAAATCGTGCGTCGCGTCCTTGTTGATTCTAAGCTGATCATTGCTCTTCCCTTCGGGATCTCCTTTAAAGTGTTCTATTATCGGTACGAAATGGACGTCGACCTATAACTCTAATAATTCTAAAAACCTTTAAGTATAAACATACTTTCAAAGTCAATACAGATGTGAAACAGAATGCGCAGGAAACTGTTAAATTTTTGCACGCCGCAAATCGATAAATGAAAAATGTTTGACAAAATCACTTCAATGCAAACACAAAATCGGTGGGAATGAACTGGAAGCAATAATGAAATAAATTCCAAATAGTAACAAAACAACAATAGTAGTAATAACGGGTAGGAAAAAGACTATACGATACCCTATACCATGGTTTAGAGACCCTATCTCTTCGGTCCAACTAATTCGATATAGAAAATAAGCATAAACCAAATTTGAGTGGCATTGTTATTATTTTTTTTTTGGCTGCAGATATAAAATAGTTCATATCGGATGCTATATTTATATTAGGACTAGGTCGAAATGTGGATCGATAATGACCATATTTGGTGGAATCACTTATATTTTGAAAAAAATATATACAAACCAAATTTGAGAAAAATCTATGCAATATTTTTGTTTTTTGATAGATTTAAGTGAAAATCGGGAAATAGTTTTTATGGGGGCTATCACAAAGAATTGCCATATGGGGTTTATTTTTGGACAACTGATTAATGGATATACTAAACACCGTCTGCGGAAAATTTCCCGAAAACAATTTCCCAAATACAATTACCCGAAAACAATTGCCCGAAAAAACAATTCCCCGAAAAAACAATTCCCCGAAAACAATTTCCCGAAATTACAATTTCCCGAAAACAATTTCCCGAAAACAATTTCCCGAAATTACAATTTCCCGAAAACAATTCCCGAAAACAATTTCCCGAAATTACAATTTCCCGAAATTACGATTTCCCGAAAAAAATTTCCCGAAATTACAATTTCCCTATTTTAAGTTTACAACTTCCCATATATTCTTGATTTCCCCCATAAAAAAAAACTTGCTGCATACGATTTCTTGAAAAAACAATTTCCCGAGTATACCACTTCTCGAAAAAACAATTCCCCCACTCCGCATCGCGCCCTTCCCCTTCCACCCTCCCTCGTCATCTGGACCTATTTATTAGAGTGTCATACGCTTATTTTTTCATTGTGACTTTGAACACTTCGGTATTCAGACTTCCCGACGGATAACGCTCACTTCATCACATCCTGCTCATGCAGTAGCTGCTACGGAATCGTTACCATCTTGCATAGCGAAGTTTTTTAGTTATTTGGGTTGTAATACTCAGTTACTATGCCACTCGAATTCCTGGATAGCGAAAAACGTAAACCGAGGTTGCTTTTGAATGGTTTCTTGTATCGTGACGTCGGTCAGTCCGTTGATAGCGTTTATTGGCGTTGTATCCTTTATCGAGGAAAACATTGTACAGGTAGGGTCATAACAACGATACTATAAAAAAAGAGGCTCTTCACAATCACAGTGCCGAAGCGGCTTTCGTTGCTAAAGAAAAAATCGTTAATGAGCTGAAATATCTTGCCCGGACCACTACATCAAGTGGTCATGAGCTTATTGCTCGCGCTTCGGCCGGAATTTCTGATGGTATTGTTTCGGAAATGCCATCAACAAGCTCTTTGAAGAAATAGTAATTTCGGGAAATTGTGTTCGGGAAATTGTATTTCGGGAAATTGTAATTTAGGGAAATTGTAATTTCGGGAAATTGTGTTCGGGAAATTGTAATTTCGGGAAATTCTCATTTCGGAAAATTGTGTTCGTGAAATTGTAATTTCCGGAAATTGTTTTCGGGAAATTGTTTTCGGGAAATTGTTTTTGGGAAATTTTCCGCAAATCACTAAACACATTACCAACCCAATTTGACTGAGATCTATATGATAATTTGGATATTATGGGACTAGGTCTGAATATGGACCGAATTTCACCAATTTAAACAGCGTTCGCCCTATGACCGATAAAAGCCTATACACAAATTTCATCAAAATATATTCATATTTGCGACCTGTAGTTTGATTACAAGGTTCACATGGACACACAGACGGACGGCCAGACGGACAGACGGACGGACGGACATCGCTAAATATACTCAGAAAGGGATTCTGAGTCGATCGGTTTAATAAAAGATGGGTCTAGGTCAAATATTTTTGGTAGTTACAAACAGCAGCACATTATACCCAAACCGCATCGTGGTATAGGGTATAAAAAACTACAGTACCACATAGCTATGTCTTCGGTGAACGTGTATAGCAAGAAAAAATCGACTGATTAGCACACACATAAAATGACGATCGAAACGATGACTAAAATGAATGAAGAAAACAAAATTTGATTGAAATCCAAGCCACTTCTTAACTTTTATTCGAAAAAACTAAAACTCAAATGAATTTCACATTGCACCGAAATCAAAAACAGTTTTCCACTAATTTTAAACTCTTTCTTTTAACTCATACTCTCTCTCTGCCTGTCTGTCTGTCTGTCTGTCTGTATGTCTGTATGACCCCATTCCCCCTTATCCAATTGATTTAAAACTTGGCCCATAGATTTGTCGTGACTACATTTTAATTTTGGGGTAGTCACGCGCAGTCACGCGTGGTCACGCGTGGTCACGCACAGTCACGGAGTGATCTAAATGTAATTTTCCCTTATTCGATCGATCTCAAACTTGGTCGATATAATTGCTGTAAAGAACGATCAACTTCGATATAGTCACGCGCAGTCACGCAGAGTCATGTACAGTGACGGAGTGATTTAAAACCCATTTTCCCTTATCCGATCGATCTAACATTTGGTCGATACACTTGCTGTGTAAAAAAGATTAACTTTGACTTAGTCACACACAGTCACGCATGATCGCGCACAGTTACGGGGTGATCTAAATGTCATTTACCTTCATCCGACCGATCTGAAACTTGGTCGATATAATTACTGTAAAGAACGATCAACTTCGATATAGTCACGCGCAGTCACGCAGAGTCATGTACAGTGACGGAGTGATTTAAAACCCATTTTCCCTTATCCGATCGATCTAAAATTTGGTCGATAGACTTGCTGTGAAAAAAGATTAACTTTAACATAGTCACGCACAGTCACGCATAGTCACGCACAGTTACGGAGAGATTAAAACCCCACTTCCCCTCATCCGATGAATCTGAAACTTTGTCCATAGACATGTTTTGGCCAAAGGTTAATTTTAAGATAGTCACATAGTCACGCACACTCACGGAGATATTCAAAACTCATATGCAAAAGGAAAGAAAGAGTTTTAATAAAAAACTTTGTGTTTATAGGTTAGATTATTTCCACTGTGTTTTTTCCCAAATAAATCAATGATGGAAAATACTAACATGAAAAATTACTAAATGATGAAATGAGTATGCACAAAAATATTGTTCTGCTCAACATGCCAATTAGAAAGACCGATTGGCATTATACACATTTCACATTAAGATACAGGGTTTGCTAACTTTTCAACTGACAAAAAATTCCTATATGGAAGATCTTAATATTTGTATGGGAGTATAAGGAAAAATCTTTATCTCCGGAACCACGTTGCAGCTTTCATGCTAACTATACATAAACCATCTAGAGGCAATCCTCAACGTAGCATGAAATTTTGGTTGAAATTGGTCGACCCTTTTCCTCGGTTAGTGGCGGCATCCCAATGTACACTTCTTTATATGTACATATATAGATTATTTATTTATTATTTACAGTTGTTTAAAATTTCTTAAATAAACGTTATCATTTTTAATTGCCTAACGACCAAACAACTTCACTGAATTAACAACATAAAATTTTATATTGTAACCAAAAAAAAACTTCAACATTCCTTTTTTTTTGTTCCGTAAAACAAATTTGTTACTAGGGTTTCGTTATGGCTGGAAAACCTAAATTAAAAGTAGAAGAACGAAAAAGAGGTTGTATTGTAAGTAGGTGGAGAGGGAAGTGCGTATATATAAAATGTTAAATTATTTATTTATGTTTGTATGAAAGTGACTGTAGTAGACAGGAAACATTTCGAGCAATAAAATAAAACTTTTCTAATTAGAAACCATTATGCGATCAAAGTGACAATTATCTCTTTTCGAATTACAATGTTTTACACAATGTTACAATGTTAGAGTAAATGTACATAGATATGTATGTAAATGAAGCTAGAAAATGACAGAAATGGAGCTTATTGTTAGTCGAAATGGCAAAACAATGAGTAAACTATTTATAGTGAATGATGATGATGGTTTCGACTTTATGGAGAAGTAAAAAATATAAATGCTGGAATGAGGAGGCAAATGTTAAAATAATAAAAATAAAAAAAATTCTGTGGCTATAGAAAAGGCAAAAAATTAAATTTTATCAAAACCATTTTGTAATCACACTTAGTGTTAAGCCTTTGTCAGTGGTTTTAGTGGTCGATTTACTGGTGGATGTGTGTTTAACCCTTTGCTTTCATTTGATAAGTTTTTTATTTGACTTATAGGAATAGGCTATAACACTTTGGAGAAAAAATACTCCTACTCAAACTGTTTCACTTAATGAATTTATTTAATTAAATAAAATACCGAAATACACATTTTTTTAACAAGATTATAATTACATATATTAATAATAATTATATTCTAACAATAACTTTGATATTGAATATAACAACTTTACAATAAAAAAAGTCCAACATTTACGCATTTTAGGAGTAATCTTTGACAAAAGCTTTACATTTAAAGAACATTGTTTATCTCTGAAAAAAAGCTTAAACTCAAGATTAAGTATCATAAAATACCTAACAACAAAAAACTTTATGATCCACATTTCCACAATGATAAATATAACCAGGTCAATTATACTCTCAAAAATTGATTACGCACTCCCAATATATGGATTGTGTTCACCTTCCAATGTCAAACTAATTGAAGGACCATATCATGCAGCAGTTCGTCGTAGCATCGGGGCTTTCAGGACAAGCCCCACAGTTAACATCCTAACTGAAGCTGGAATGCCGTCTATTAACTACCGAACTACATACCTTACCTATAAACTAATACCTAAACTTTTTATTAGTCGGAACAAACTATTATTCCAGGAAGTTAGAAAAGCTATAAATTGTATTAGGATACCAAGGTTGCAATCTACTATAATCAGATGTATTAACCTCTCGAACAACCTCGACCTTGATATAAATCCCATTTATATCAAGTATCCATCGGAACCCCCTTGGCTTTTAAAAAAATCAACTTTTATTTTATCTATGAACAACCTTCCAAAAACAACAACACCACCTGTTGTATATCAACAAACCTTTAAAAACTTAACCGATCACTTCTCGGGGCACAACTGGAATTTTCTATATACGGATGGGTCTAAATCAAGTGACTTTACTACGTTTGCTACTGTGGATCAAGACGGTAGCCTGATTAACTCAGGATTTATCAATAACTACTGCTCCAATTATACAGCCGAAGCTCTAGCGATATTCCTTGCTGCCGAATTCGCCTCAAAAGCTGATACAAAATATATCATCTGTACGGACAGCCTATCATCTATTCTCGCTATACAAAATTCCTCGTACGACTCACCACTTATAAATCAAATTAGAAATCTCTGCATCCAACATTTTAATAAAATCAAAATTATGTGGGTTCCATCTCACGTCGGTATACCAGGAAATGAATACGCCGACTTAGCTGCCGAAGAAGCAAAACATAGACCACTACTAAAACACCAAACCTGGGAAGCTCGTGATATAATAAATAACATTTCCTCCTTTTTGAAAATCTCAAACACTCAACGCTGGTCAAACTATGAACACAATTACAAGAATATGAATCCTCTTGGTAACAAACCAATCTACCCAAAAAACTGTTCCAGGAGAGAAACAACTACAATCTTTCGACTAAGAATGGGCCATTGCAATTTCTCACACAAATATCTATTGGAAAAAACAACAGCTCCACTTTGCACTACGTGCAACACGAAACTAACCGTCACCCACATCTTAGACGAGTGTACATCCTACAATCACACTAGGAAAAAGATCTTCGGATCTAAAGTTCCATCTACCCTCTTAAAAAACATATGTTATATTAATATAAAATTAATTTGTAAATTCATAATGGAAACCAGTATACAAACTTATATCTAAAATCATTCAATCTCCGAGTCGAAAGCCACTGCTGCTAGTACTCCTTGTTCTACTTATATTAGTTGCAATAATTGTATTATGTAATTAATAAATAAATAAATAAATAAATAAATAATATTCTAATTAGTGGAATTATATTTTTTTAAGTACTAACTTTTTCGCGAATTTATCTTAAGCTGGAATATATCTTTCTTAAATCATTCTTATCAGAATATTTTACTGTGCCAAAACGAAGGGGTGACTTTTCGATTTATACTACGCGGGCAATATTTTTATACCCTATACCACTATACCACTATGTGGGATAGTGACTTTGTGCTGCTGTTTGTAACTACCAAAAATATTTGGCCTAGACCCATCTTTTATTATACCGCTCGACTCAGAATCACTTTCTGAGTCGATTTAGCGATGTCTGTCCGTCCGTACGTCTGTGTGTCCATGTAAAACTTGTAATCAAACTACAGGTCGCAAATATGAAAATATTGTAACGAAATTTGGTATATATGATTTCATCGACCATATGATGAACGCTATTGAAATTGGTGAAATTCGGTCCATGTTCAGGCCTAGTCCCCATACAAATGACCCCTATGAAATCGACTTAAATTGCCATAAAATCCAAATTATCATATAGATCTCGGTCAAATTGGGTTTGTTTGTGTTTATTACATCTATTTATCATTTGGCCAAAAAAAGACGCCGTAAGGGAATTCTTTGTCATAGCCCTCGTATAAAGCTGCTTCCCGATTTTCACTTAAATCTATCAAAAAACAAAAATATTTCATAGATTTTTCTCAAATTTGGTTTGTATATATTTTTTCAAAATATAAGTGACTTTACCAAATACGGTCAGGATCGGTGCATTTTTCGACCTAGTCCCCATACAAATATAGCAACCGATATGAACTTTTTCATATCTGCAGCCAAAAAAATTAATAACAATGCCACTCAAAATTGGTTTATGCTTATTTTCTATATCTAATTAGTTGGACTGAAGAGATAGGGTCTCTAAACGATGGTATAGGGTATCGTATAGTCGGTCTAGACCGACTATAATTTTCTCACTTGTTTTTAATTGCGAAATTGCGCTGTTCCATGTCAATATCCTCATTTTTGTAAACAACTATCGAATTTAATCGAATAACTACATAAGTTCCTTTGAATGCAGAATGTATTCATTGGCCAGACTTAAAAGAAATATTATCATGTGCTACAGACAGTTAAAAGTAGGCAGATAAAGTGCAGAAGACCAAAAGCCCCCCGACAAGAAAAAAACATCAACTGATTAACAACACGTGAAGGAAATAAGAAATTTAATGTTGAAAAATCATTGACTAACACTGAGGTATTTACTGTTAGTGTTGAAGTATAATGCACAGAAAAAAAAATTGGTTAGAATTCGGTTACCACTAGAGAATTTTAATGACGCAAGAAGAGTTTGAATTGTAATTCTTAAACATTTTGAAATGTAATCAGATCAGTTTACCCATCAATCTCTTTATAGAAATATTAATAAAACTAATTCAATTGATAAAATTCAGTATAATATGCTTCATTACTATATATTGGGGATTACAACAACTAATTATATTAGAACAACATATTTTAAGCAGAATATGTTAAAGCAGATATTGTGAAAAATTGTTGGTTAATATTATAAAATTAATTTTGAATTTTGAATCATATTTCTGTTATAGTACATATATGAACTGCAACCTTTTAGCCTGTTTTGGCATTTGTAGCAAAAAGGAAAATCAAATTCTGTTGTAAATACCAAATCAGATAGTGATGTGTTTAAAGCAATCGAATTTTCAATTTATTTGTCATTTTGCGAAAATAGATTTTAAAAAATATGTGCAAATATGTTTGAAAATTTTATTTCTTTTCAAAATTTGCACATATAAAGTTCATTAAATCAGACTCTACGATGGGGTAAGTTCATTATCATATGGACATTCTTTTTTATTATTGTTATATTTTTGTAACAATTATTTGAAGCAATGTTTCTTCAAATTCTGTACAAACATAGCTTTAACAACTTTGTTTTCGTTTTGTAAGTTATACCAGAGAAGTTACATTGTTAACAAATATTGGTGCAACAATTGGCAAATATGCAATATTTCAATCAATGCCAATTTAGCAAAATTTACTCTTTTAGGATTTATTCTGTGTTGATAATGTATGGTAATAACTTAAAGAGAAATTGAAGGATATGTGATCCACTTGACCCCACGAAAGCAGCATATTGTTCAAGTGCCAAAACAGTGTCGCCCAATCGTGAAAGTATCGACCATGCTTTTCACATTGCCAGAAAAAAAGATCGCCAGCAATGTGAAATGCTTGTAAATACTTGACAATGTTGTCAAGATTATTTTAAAAAATCCTGCCGGTAAAACTTCTTCCAAAATCTACCGGAAAATTTACTTTTCGTCACTTTCTACGGCTTAAATTGTGTTGTATAAAATTATAAAATATTTTAATATAAGTGTATAGAACGCAACGTTAAAAATTAAGTAAAAATAACAACAATTAACACAATCGAACTACGTGGACAAACCATAATTTTGAACAGTTTTGTCAGTAATCGTATTACTATATTTCTATATTCATTAAATGTTAAAAAATCAGAACATTTTTAAGTATATTAATCAATATAAAAAATATGTGACTTGTAAATTCATATTTATCATGTAAATTTGTTTTTATTATGTAAATTATGTATTTTATATTTATATACTAGCAGACTCCAGATCTCGAGGTACGAGTGCAATTTCTAGGCAACTTTATTTTTTAACTTAGCCAATTCACGAACCAAAATTTTTTTGATTCATTATTATTGGGAATGAAGGAAACAATCTCATTAACAAACACATTAACAAATTTAATAAACACACACATAGCATTGTATAATTTTGTGTATGTGTTAGTAGCAATTGTAATGCGATTTGCTCAAAACAAAGGCCAAAATTTTAAAATCTGTAAGTCTGGTGAACAGCTAAAAGGAAATACCTTTAAAAAAATATACGTTTTGTCAAAATCGGGCTAAAATGGTACAACAAAATATGGGTCACAATAAATCGCCTAGCCTATTAATATTTTAGATACATCTCATGGAAAAATTAATAAATTTTAAATAGAATCATGTTTAGTGTTTTTATATTTACTGCAGTTACTGCAGTTTTGAAATTGGTTTCCCAAACAAATTGTTGTCGCAAGCAATGAAAAAATTCCAAATTACATAGTATCAACTAAATTTTGACAAATCGTACACTCATTCTACGATTGTTTCGACAATATAATTCAGTAATCACAACAGAATAATGTGATAGCATTACAAAAATTCGATTGGCAACAAATTCGGTTGTCACAACGAATCCGTTTTTCATGTGCAGTCAACACCATTTTGAAAGATATTTTGAATACCTTACTTTGTAGAACAAAAACAGCTAAATATACTTAAAACCTGACTTTACGAATCTATTCCACATGAAAAATTAGGCTTATAAGCATTTTTTTTACGCTTTTACAATTCACCTGATAGCCATTAGCGTGGTCTGAAAAAATCGATTTTTTTATTCTTTAATTTTTATTATTTTTTTTAATATACACAATTAAAGAGGACTCCTTCCTGAAAAAAATGGTATACTATACTTATTTTTGTTACTACCCGTTAAAAAGTTATTAAGCCTTAAATTTATTTGCAAGTATCAACAACATTTTTTTGTTTTGTAATTTTTATTGCAAAGTACATTTTATTTAATAAAACATTTTATTTATTAGAAACAATAAATAGGAATTATTTAATTAATTACCCTTTTTTCAATTGCTGATAGAGCTAAACAATTCAAATTATCTCTATTTTTTACTAACCCATAAGTGTTCAACCGTGAAATTTTACCAACAAGTTGTTCGGTATAAATACTTGTTGATTGAATATTTCTGGAGGTTTCAATTGCATTTAAAAAACTTTTCTGGTCTGCCCACTCAGCTGCATTAAAAAGCATAAATGAGATGTTTATTCCAAAACTAACTAGAGTTTTTAAACTCTGAAGAGTTATAAAATCCAAGGTTCAGAAAATACACACACGAAACACACAATGTTCTGTTCAAAAGCAGCCAACACATATCTTTATTTTCATATCAATTATGTGCGTTTCTAAATTTTCTACGGTGCCCAACACAACCATAACTGTGTTCGTTTTAATATTTCGTTATTTACACGAACATTTTTGTATCACATACTTTTTGTTTCAATCACACATAAAGCACACATTTTTGAGTGTTGCTTTATTTGAAGTTCATGTTCTGGTACGTGTAATGAAAAAAAACACAGAACATGTACAATAAACAGGTTCGAGTTCAGTTATATTTTAAGTCGTGTTGTGGCTCGTGTAGTAAGAAAAAACACAACATGTACAATAAACAGGTTCGAGTTCAGTTATATTTTAAGTCGTGTTTAAAATATAACTGAACTCGAACCTGTTTATTGTACATGTTCTGTTTTTTCTCACGGCGACTTAGAAAAAAAGGAATCACTGTACGTCATCTTGTGCATTGCATCTACTTCAACATTATTAACCACTTGCTCAACTTCTTCGATTTCAATGAAATCTTTTTCGTAAAGCATTTGGTCTGTTGTATTAATTAAATTTATAAAATCTTCTGTGTTTTCCTTCACTGACATAGTGGGTATTTGATTTTTATCTTCTTCTAAATCACTTGAAAAAAGGCTTATGTTTGGATCAATTTTTATGAGTTGCATTAGTTGACCTTGACTATTAATTCCTAACAACTTAACACGTAGATTTTCTTTTTCTTCCACTGAAATTCTGTCATCAAATATTGAAAATATTGCATTTTCTTCGGTTAAATAATCCATATGACGATTTGGGAAAATTCATGAAGCTCCGTTAGGAAATCTAAATCATTTTTTGGCGCATATATAGTAGATTGACAAGTAAACCAATACTTTAAATATACTGTTATGAAATATATAAGCATCGACTCGAACTGTTCTACTAAGATTTCCGATATATTAAAAATGCTCTTTAAATAGCAAAATTTTGAAAATGTATATAACCTTAGAGAGCCATCTAGCATGGTGATCTGCTCCACAAGATTTAATTTTGTAATTTGAGTTCGCATTTAAATGCACAAGTGCTAGTTCCGCTACTTCCCGGTGATCTGCTCTACGATGATTAATTTTGGTCTGTTTTTCATAAATATCTATCAATGCTTGTTTATTTTTTTCCAGTATTGGTTTAAGTGTTTTGGAATGTAAAGCCGGTGTAATTTTCAAACTGCTGTTTTGGTTGAACCATTTTCGAAACTGGGCAAATATCGGAATTCCAGCACCAACACTTTTCATGACAACAGCTTTGAATGGATTTGCTACACATAATTCTTTCTGATGTAGACCGCATGGTCTTCGGTTTAAATGTTTTGGGTTTGAATCCAAACTAATGGATTTTTCAAACAATATTGCTGCTCCACTTTTTCTACCGGAATTTGATGCTGTTGTATCATACGAAAGCCCAACAATATTGTGTGTAATTTTTAACTCTTCGCACTGTTTTTTCAAATTCATTTGCAATAGTTTGACTTGGACCATCTTCGATGAAATTGCAGGATATTAGCTTTTGCAGTCCATTTGGTGCAGATACGCTGATCACCAATCTTTCCACCATATCGTTACTGTTGTTCTGCATCTTTTTACCATCCCAATACAATATTAAATGGTTTGGAAATTTAAATTGGTGAAGCCTTCTAAACGATTCCTGGCGTTCGTTATTTCACATATTCCATACAGTGGATTTCGATGATTTTCCTCTCACATTATTGTGCTGTTTAAGTTCTAAGAAAAGGCGCGACATAGAAGTGGAAGAAATTCCCAGACTATCCAAGAGTCCACAGATATTTGGACTAATAAAAACAAACGTGGAAACTTTTGACTTTGCTTCATCAAGCAACCAATTTGGGTCATTGGTTTCACTATCAGATTCTTCGTGCGCTTCTCCAACATCCAGTTCCTTTTCAAGACAAAATTCTAATTCTCGTTTTGGTGTCGAGTAGTGTCATGGGGAGAGATCTGGAAAAAAGAGCAGGGAGCAAAAATTTTATACTAATTTTGTATGGCAAAACTAACAGTGACGTCAAAAAAATCAACCCTGTTTTGTTATTCTGTTGTGGTTTTGATTGGTATGTATGAATGTGTGCTTGAAATAGGTTGGCACTTATATACCTGTAAGTTTTTGAAATAGTGTGTGAGTAATGAGATTCGGCAACTGGCCTGGTACGACTTGGCTTGGTTTGGCTTGGCTCGTCTTGGCTTGGCTCGCTTTGGCTTGGCTCGCCTTGCCTTGCCTTGGCTTGGTTTGGCTTGCCTTGGCTTGACTTGGGGCTTGTCTTGGCTTGGCTTGACTTGGGGCTTGTCTTGGCTCGGTTTGGTTTGGCTTAGCTTGGCTTGGCTCGGCTCGGCTTGCCTCGGTTTGGCTCGAGTTGGTTAGGATTTGTATACTAATTTTGTATGTGAAAACTAACAACGACGATATAAATGTCACCCCTGTATTGTTGTTCTGTTGTTAAAAGTTCTGCTGCGGTTTTTCGTTGATATGTATGAATGTGCGTGTTTTGAAAGAGTTGATATAATTAAATTGTTTGAATACAAAGACTTGTTTCTAATCATACTCAACAAAGTTGATTAGAAATAAAAATCAAAACAACACTATTTATGTGTATATATATATATATATATATATATATATATATATATTTTATTTATTAATTTGTTTGAGAATTTTATAATATAATAAAAATAAAAAAATAGTAAAAAAATAAAAACACATACTGAAGTATATATTATTGAAGTTGATCTTTATTAATCCAAGAATTATGTTGATTGGAAAATCCCAACCATTTAACATACGCCTGTTGTCCCTTAGTTTTAATAACATTTTCAATCAAGTATGTATTTGGAAAATGTGTCTTCAATAGTTCATGTTCATAGAATCCACCAACAACCGGATTCTTTTGATAGTCTTCCAATAAATAAGTAATGGGGTTTGTGTTCTGTAAAGTACGTATTTTAAAAATTTCAGTTGTCCAGTTTGGAGTATATCCTTTTGAAAAAATATGTTTATATTTGCTAATTCGAACGTGATCTCCAACTTTTAGTTTACCAAATTTATATATTTTGGGATGATTATAGGCTTGTTTTAGTATAGAACTTTCATTTTCTGTGTTAACAGACTTTGGCGTCATTCCAATTGTTCTATGCTTTTTATTATTATATTGATTAATTAAATTCTTGCATATATGTATCCATTGATAATTTCCTTGTAGACTAAACTTTTTCCACATCATTCCTTTTAGAGTTCTATTAAATCGTTCTACAATAGACGCTTTCATGATACTATATGTAGAATAGTGGTTGATATTATGTTTTTTCATCAGGTTTTGAAATATTTTATTATAGAACTCTTTACCATTATCTGTTTGCAAGTTTTTTGGAATTCTCTTTAATGAAAAAATAGATTTCATAGCATTGGTAATATCTTCACTACCTTTAGATTTTACGGGAACAGCCCAAGCAAACTTTGAAAATGTATCTATAACTGTTAAAATAAATCTATAGCCTTTGTTATATTTTGAGTAAACACCCATTTCAACAAGATCTGCTTGCCAAAGATCATCAATTCCCTTGATCACCACTCGACGTCGAATGAAATTTCTACGTGCTTGCTTATGAAGCTCCTGAACCACTTCTTGTCGTTCCATTTCTAACATCTATCTTAGATTACATCAATTTAAATGCTGTTGATATAGGTTTTAAATTAAAAACGATTTATATTTCTATTTTTAAATGCTTTGTAATGAGCTTAAGACGTTCTTCAACTGAATCAATTTTATAATTAAATAATGATCTCATTTCTTTTAGTGATTGATCGAGATTATTTTGTAAGATACTTTGATCATGTATTAGTTTACTTAAACTTGTTTCTAAATTTACAAATTTTTCTGTACACAACACGTTTTGTTGTTGTATTATTTCGTTAAAACGATTCTCCGTTTCCTTAATTCTCCCCATACACATTGCATCCAGTTGTTTCTTTATTTCATTAAAATAACTTTTCATATAAATTTTGTTTACAGCATCATTTTCCAATACAGGATTAGCAATATTTTTTATTCTCCGCAAGTTAAAGTTGAAATTACGATCACTATCCAAATGAATCTTGAAATGCGGATTTTGATATCTTGCAGATTGTTCAATATAATGTCCAAACTTATCGA
Source organism: Cordilura impudica (assembly GCA_963682025.1). NCBI lineage: Eukaryota > Metazoa > Arthropoda > Insecta > Diptera > Scathophagidae > Cordilura > Cordilura impudica. Next base: position 57,090,944 of record OY821521.1, read on the forward strand.
TAGGCATTTTATGAATATTAATTGTTAAATATTTTTAAGTCTATTTATATAATAATCTTTGCTTCTCTCAATTCCTCAATAATTGACACAATTTCATTATTATGATTTGAGTGACCAGCTGTTGTGGATGAAATCAATAGACGCAATCTATCAACCAATTCGTTAGGATCATCCCAATAAACATAATTGGTCTTTTTTCTATTCAACTTCATTAAACCTTTTCCCTTATGAATTGTCTGTTGTTTAAATAGGTTTTTAATAATCGTTGTATATTTAGTTGAACGATTTCCTTTAATTTGACCATTTATGCTATTATTTCGCTTATAAACATTAGTCATCTCCAATATTTGTTTATAATTATTTAAATCTGTTTTATTATAACTGATTGGTTTTTTATAGACTAACAATTCATATAAACCTGATGTGAAGGGCCATTTTGAATTACCTACAGTAATATTGGTTGAATTGAAAGTAATGGGTTCATTACCCAGTCTCCATATTTGATTTTTTTTATCTTTACGAGGCCCATAGGTTTTATCATATATATTTAAATGAACTTTTGATAAATCATATTGAATACTTTGATCAGGTTGTATTGCAATGGTGTTATCATCATCATCATCATCATTATCAACAATATTATCATTATTATCAACATTATCATCATCATAGTCATCAACATTATTTTCACCATCAAATGATTTAAACGTGTTTGAACTTTTTTCGATTTTCTTGTTATCAAAGCTTGGAGAAAACGTATTATAATCAAGCTTACTCTTTTTATATGGGGTACTGAAGACAACTTTATTATTCTCAAGATCATGTTTAAAAGAGTTATCCGGATACTTTTCATGTTTTATAGTATTATTATTATTAGTTGATTGAACTATTTCTTTTAATGGTTTTGATATTGGTTTAAATGTTTTTTCTAACATCTCATCATTTGCGATTTCTCCAAGCAAAATATTTTTATATTTCTTTTTCAAAATATTTCGAGTTTTAATAAGATTATTAACTAGATTTGTATTCATATTTATAGATTGAATGAGAAACAGATTCAAAAAACAAATCAGTTTAGCAGTTAGCGGTTTAATAGTTGAGAAGTTATTAGTTTAATAATTAATCTTGTACTGATTTCAAAATATCTGTAATATTTCTTTTATAGATTTATATATATATCGAAACCTTTTCTATATCGACCATTATTCATAGGATCATCTTTGTTAATAACTAGAAAACCATATTTTTCTTTCCAACACTCAGCACATAACTTATAAAATGTTTTTAAAGTCATATCAGAACCAACATGATCATTGTAAATATGCTTAATATTCATTGTATCCTGTTTAAAAATTATAATCATATTTGCATTATCGCGAATCAAATGTTTTGGTATACGTGTATAAGTTTGACATAAATAAAAACTATCAATGTCTTTATGGCGACCCATACAGAAGTAAGAACGTACATGATTTTGTTTCTCACAAGCTATATCATCGAATATAAATATTGAATTCGGTTTAACTTCGTCTGGGGATAGAACATCATCATTATTGGAAAATGATGAAAAATTTATCTCCTTAATGGGTTTAATTAGACTTTCTAAGTACTTATATTTCGGTTGTTGTGTTGACTTTGAATATAAGTAGATATTTTTAAATTTCAATCCATGAGGACTTTCAATAAGACTGATCATCACATTTGTTTTTCCGCAATTTGATGGACCCACAATAAGAGCTCGAATAGAATTCGGTAGTAATGAACTATGACGAATTTTATTTGATGAATCGAACTTTGATTCGATATTCTTTACATCAATCCTTTTATGTTGTTTAAAAAAACGCATTCTGAAATCTAATGATAACATAATATATAAACCAGTCTCTTTTATTTGTTTTCAATCAATTTCATTTCAATCTTTAATCGATAAAGTATCAATAGATATGACTATCATTTATAAAAAGTTATTCAGTCGCCATCCATCCTTCATTGGTAAAGGTTTTCTAAATAAAATAATTAATAAACTTCCCATTGAACTTCATCTACCCGGTTATCAATTTTGCGGACCTGGTACAAAATTAAAGAAACGTTTAGCTAGAGGTGATCAAGGAATCAATCCGTTGGATACTGCTTGCAGACAGCACGATATAGCATACTCAAACAATAAAGATTTAGAGAAAAGACATATTGCTGATAGAATTTTAACTGAAAAGGCTTGGCAAAGGGTCAAAGCAAGCGATAGTAGTTTGGGTGAAAAATCAAATGCTTGGTTTGTTGCTACTGCAATGAAAGCAAAAACAAAATTCGGTATGGGTAACGTTATTAGTAAAACTAAAAAGTCGTCTCCAGTAAATACCCACAAACTATTTACACATGCATTGAAAAGTGCAAGAAAGAATATAAAGAAAAGTGAAAACTTGAAAGATGCTATAAAGATTTCACGAAAAGTTGTAAACAATATTTTCAAGGGGAAGAAAAAATCGTTAATAAAAACACCTCGAATAATACCGCTACCAAAATCTGGAGGTTTTCTTCCACTTGCCCCTATATTTGCTGTACTGGGTGCACTTGGTGGTTTAGCTGGTGGTGTATCTGGTATTACAAAAGCAATCAATGCAGTTAAAAATGGGAAGGAACAGCTGACTGAAGCAAAACGACACAATAATACAATGGAAGCCATTGCGATGGGAAAAGGCATGTTCTTAAAACCATATAAAAAAGGTTTTGGATTATATTTAAAGCCTTATCAACAAAATTTTTAATGAAGCTACCTAAAAGAGCCCTTTCTGATGTAGACTTGAGAAAATATGCAAAACATATTCCAAATTTTAGAGGTGTGTTTATGTGCAACACTCTTCCAAGTACACCATTTAAAAAAGAATGTGGAATAATTAATTTGGATACTTCAAAGGGATCTGGCACACATTGGGTAGCGTACTGGAAAAGCAACAATCAAATTGAATATTTTGATAGCTTTGGTAACTTGCAACCACCGAAACAATTAATAAAATATTTAGGAAAAAACATTAGTTATAATTATGATAGATATCAAAATTTTAATACAATAAATTGTGGTCATTTATGTTTGAAATTTTTGTTTTCGAAACTAAACTAAAAAGAAATTATAATTGTTTTAATAAAATACATCAATTAAAAATTAAAAAGATTTCGTTTTATTTATAAATAAACATATTTTTTCATTTATTAAAAATTTCAAAAGAAATATTATAATTAAATAATTTTTCTAATTTCACTTGTTAGAGGTGTGTATTCAATTAAGCGATCATGAATAACTAAACAGTATGCTGATGTATTATCTGGAATTGGTTTGCTTGCTTCAGTATCAAATTCAATTCGTACATCAATAGGTCCAATTTTAACAGTCTCATTTTGATGTGAAACATCAACAACAATAAGCGGTGCATAAGACTTGTATTCATCAACATCTAGCAATGGTTCAGGTTCTCGCATGTAAAAGCTTTGTTGAAATTTTGCATACATATTATATAGAACAGAATACTGACCCATTTCGAAACGATTATTTAAATCATCATATGGATATGACTCTGAGTTCAGATATACTTTTAAATTAGATATATTGCAATGGTCAAATATATTTTCTTGTTCTTTACTTTTCTCTTTTTGTAAACCAATTATAAGAAATCGTGGTCTTTCGTTTTGTGGAGAAAGCTTTACATTCCATAAAACCTTTGTACTCTTTGGTAACACAGGATTTACATGACAGTCCCAACTTCTAAACGCAATTGGTATAGAATGTTTGCTGTTGATTATCTTAAACATTTCCAATTTTGCAAAGTCCGATAGTTGAATGTGCGGCATTTTCCATGTTATATCCAGAATTGTTAATCTCAACTGATCAGCTGCATTTGTACAATAATATGATCTCTCATCGGATGTAGAACGTTGAAGGATGAGCTCATGTTTCGAATTTAATAGTATTTTGTTATAGTCTTCAGCAAAACCCATCAACATTTTCAGAGGTATACAACAACTAAAATGACTTTTTCCCAAAGTAAAAGTTTCTTTAAGACACCAACCAGCATTTTTTAATGTATCACTTTCAGCCTTATTCAACGATACAAAATTTTTCATTATAGTTGAAATTCCAAGTTTGCGTGTACGATCAACTTCAAAACCATTAATTTCATAACGAATTTCATCAAACAAATATGCAGCAAAATTGTTTTTAAATTTCACATCTGTAGCTGGAACCTCTTTGGTTGCTTCCTTCTTTACTATAAAACCATGAATGTAAATCATACTCTCACTTGGTAAGACAAATAGATCTTGATTTTGAATTGGTATACGTATCTCATCATTGTTGTTGAATGATTTTAGATATGGAGAGTAACTATGATATTCCCTTTTTACAATGCTCTCATCATAAATAGGTTTTTGAAGAACATTTAGTATTTCATTCATGATTGAAGAATAAATCCTAATGATTTTAAGTATTCTGTATTAGATGATGACAACAGTTTTTATTTTTTATACGTTCTCGAACGTGAGTTGATGAAGGATTGAATGGAAATCCTCTTTGTATTAGGGTTTTATTGTAAATGATCATTATTCTGGTTTTAAGTGGAGTCTAAGAGTGATTTTTTCCCCCCTAAAATTTATAAGTTCACCGTCTTGATTTAAGATTCTAATCGTTATGTTGTTTATTTGTTGACAGTTGACTGGTAAATAAATAACATTTTGAGGTTTTTCGTTTATTTTATATCCTGGTGGAACATCAAGAGGAAATTCATGAATAGTATGATTTGAAGTATTATTCATAAATGATCCGGTTGTTAAGTTGCTTTCAATGCGTATTGTGTTAACATTCGTAATATGTGTAGGTAAATCAGATTCAAAATATTCAGTTGAATTTGCTTCTAACTTTCTTTCGCTAAATCCAAGCAACTTTCCTATACTGTTTGGTTGTGAAAAATCTATACTCATAGATGTAGTTATTTCAGTTTTAAGTGTGTTATTGTTAGCTTCAATTATTAGGTTAATTGATTCATCAATGTCTCTTAAGCTTGTGTTTAAGAAAAAATCAATATCCTCAAGTTCGTATGAACCCACTGGAATAGTAATAATATAATCTCCTATATGAAACAAATTGTTGTAAACATCTACATTGGGTATGGAATTGAATGTTACAAAATCAATAAGTCCACAAACATATTTTGTAGGGAGTTCAATTGGGGGAAAATATTCTCCAACCAGAGTTGAAGTGTTTCCGTTTAAAGCGATTGTTATTGACATTACAAGTATTCAGAATAAACTGATGATTGATGTTTATTTTACCTGATTTAAGTGTTAAATAATAATAACCAAAAAACGTTTTTTTTTTTTTTTTTATAATTTTATGTTTTCTTTATTAATATTTGATTTAACAAACTTTCTTAAGAGTATTACATTTTTTTGAGCACATATACAATATTTTCTATGATAACAACAAACATTTACAGATTTATCCTTTTGATATAACGTTTTCAAATTTGGACAATTTAGATCATCTAGGTTATAAAAATTAATTTTATCTTTAATAATATTTTGAATCCACTTAATTTTTTCTAATCCTTTGACATAATAAATAAAATTTTTATCTTTAACATGTGTAATATAGTATTCCATAATATTTGTTAAGGTTGCATCGCCATCTTTCCATTTTAATCCATGATGATGATTATAAAGCCAATTAATTGAATATTTTTCTTTTGTTGTCAACAATGAATATTGAAAAGGTGGTTTAATAATAAATGTTTGTACTTGTGTGTCGTCAATTGAAATACTCAGTTCTTTTACAATGAATTTATTGTTGAGATAAAAGCCTTGTACGTCTACAACTAATATTCTCTCCTCAGACATTGTTTAATACTAATCAGGTCACATCGACGACTGTAGAACTGTTGATAAAGTCTATGCTTTTAAATTATTATAAAAATTCATTATACATAATGCTTGTTCCCAACTTTTATCGATAAGAGAACAATTACAGGTATCAGCTCCACAAGTTGTTTCATCGTTGGACCACACACACAATTGGTATAATGATATCCAAATTTTGATTTACTTTTCTTATAAAATGCATATTTATCGAATTGAGTTTTTAATTTTTTCAAAATAATCTCATGTTCATACCACAAAAACCTTTCTTCATTCAAGAAGTCATGTAAAATTTTCGAATAAAACTGATTATTCATTATTTTTCTTATTTTAATATTTTTTTATTTATGTTAAATAAAACTTCTTAACACATCAACGTTAAAGTTTATATTAACTAGTAGTAAATGTATTTCATCATATCAGCTAATTTATAATATTTCCATATCTAAATCATGTGTATAATCTTGAATGTTGATTAATGTAACATCGGATCGGTATGTAGTATCATCCTCAGAAACCACCTCAATTTCACCATTACTTAAAATTCTCTCATATTCAACTTGACGATATTCGAAACATGAAATATTTAATCGACGTTTCAAGTAATTGCTGTCATATGTACAACGGATTCTCAATTTTATATTATCTTTATATTGGAGTTGAAAATGCCTATAAAATGGAGCCGAACTTTCAATTATTCCTGCAATATTTTTTTCTTTTTTTAATAAATCTTGCCTAAATGTTTCAATAGCTTGTTCAACAGTAAAAGATTGATTTATAGGTGGTTGAGAGTCTTCTTGTTCTTCGATTGATTTAGATTCTGCTTTTGTTGTTGACTCGATGTTTTTATTTAAATCATCGATTGATTTAGATTCTGCTTTTGTTGTTGACTCGATGTTTTTATTTAAATCATTACTAAACTTTAAAAGTTTGAAATTTAGTTGTATGCTTACAGTATCATTATTTGGTAATTTTATTGCAAATTCAGTATTTTTAAGTTCATTTTCACTCAAATCAATAGGTAATGAAGCTGAAAACACTTGTATAATATAGATATATGAAAACAATATAATAAAAATATTTTTCATTTTAGTTTTTTCTTTTTAATAGATATGTTCTTAAGTTAGCGATATATTTTTGAATGAGATGATAAGAATTGTTTCTCATATTTATATACTAATTTAATAATCTCCATATTCAAATGAGTTATCTCCACCACCACCACCACCAGCTACTTTCTTAACTTTACTATCATTAGCCATTTTTTGAGAGAGGGGAGGTTTTTGCTGATTTTTATTCAATGAGTGGATATCAGTCTTACCATTATAAAGTTTAGTTGCACCTCTAAAAACATGATCATCTATTTCACTATAAACGCATGATGGTTTGTATGAATGTACATTTATATCTTTAAAACCGCCTTCATATACTGTTCCAACTAGTGATATCATACCACCAATAACCTCAATTTTTATATGTTGATTGTGACTAAATTGAAATATTGGAATATTTGTTGGCATTTGTTGTCCTCTATTAAGAGAAAAAATTTGCGTTCTAGTCCCTCCTTCTGCGGTTAGAAACACCTGCATTATAATATCCAAAACTATTGCATTTATTATTTGAAATGTTTTCCACTGTGCATGACAAATACAATATTTATCACCAGTTTTTAAAAATTGACCCCAATACATATTTATCAAAGTTTTTAATTCAACTGAATCTCTTATTATAAATAACATATATATATATATATTAACATAATAACAGAATATCAATCTTGTTTGTACAACATACAGCTTTATCAATCACCTCTATCATAAGCGTGTTGATGTCCGAGATTTGTTTGTCAGTTTCAGTCATATAGTTTTGTTATATGGTTTCAATCTATTAATCTAACAAAAAATAATAACAAATTTTTATTTATTTTTTTTTTAATCAATTTTTTATTTAAATTTTTTATTTATTTTTATACTTTTCTTTTTTAATTTTATATAATATATTAGAAATAAAATATATGATAACATTTAATTTTTAATTTTAATAATATTCAATTCAATTCAAAACAAATAACTCCGGCTTTCGGTTGTCGTTGTCTTTGATTACATTCAATATTCTTCAATTTACTTCTTTGGTGTATCTTGAACTAAAACAATAATAATTAATAATTAGATTTAATAATAAATAAATAAAAACTATTTACCAAAAATTACCTGTTGTTTTCGCATTTATAGTTAATTCATAATTTAATTCGCTACTACCTTTCCTTTCTTTGGAAAGATAGTAGGTGTTGTGGTCAAATTCCGCAATAATATCGTCATCAATTGTATTATTGAACATACCGGGTAGGTATATATATTGGTTGTTTTCAACCAAACATCGAATTTTCATCCCGAAGCGTGTCTGTACACGCTCCATCTTCATTATTTGGTAATTGTGATTGAAAACCATCTCATTTATAGAGAGAATTGTTTTGTTTTGACATTTTTTGAATATTTGTTTTAAATGTGCTTCCATCTTTAGCAATTTACTTAACTTGAATAACAGTTAAAGAAAACTAGAGGGGGTTTTTATACAAAATTAAGAAATGTAATTTTTTCTGTTGCGGTTTTTTTGTTTTTATAAAGTTGCAAATTTATTAAATGCGTGAGAAACAAAAAAAAATTTAGTTTTAAATAGCTTCTGTTGCGGTTTTTCTATTTAATCAAAAAATTTTAGATTAATTTAATAATTTCATTAACTAATAATAATATGGAATAAAACCACATTTATATATATATTTTTTTTTTTTTTTTTTTTTTTTTATTAATTTTTATTATTATTATTTTTCCCCTTTAAGGTAACCATATTTGTTAAGCTTTACTCCACACTTTTTACATATTTTTGATATTGATAATAATTTAATTTTATGTTGTTAAAGTATTTAGAAATAAATTACCAAATAAAAATCCAATTTGTTGTTTTGTATATATATATATATATATATATATATATACTATAAATATACTTTTTTTACTGATAAATATGATGTATATTTTAAAAAAGTTTCTGTTTCAAAAGTTTTTTTAAATAAAGTTTCCATTTAAAATGTGTTTTCTATTTCATCATCATGATCATCATCATCTTCTTCAGTACTGTCATACAAGTTGTTGTAGAATATATATTGCTTCTTCTTTTTAATGATTAGAGTATATAATCCCTTCACTTCTTTAACTTTCTTTAAAATGTGTGGAGTTGTGTTTAGATAATCCATCTGATTTTTAGTAATAATCAGAAATCGTTTAGGTAAATAAATATGATATTCTTTATTTAGAAGACATCTTATACTTTCACCATATTTTGTATCTACTCGATCAATCTTGTTGATTTCATATGCAGTATTTTCTTCCATATCCTTTAAAGATAAGTATGTAATATTAGGATTTTGAAACAATTTTCTTAAGCTTGCTCTCATTTTTTTTTTTTTTTTTTTTGCTTTCAACTTTTCACAATAAAACGAACTTTCAAACTGATTCTTTATATTCAATAATTGATGGCATAAGACGTTTTTAGATATTTCAATAACTTCTTATCAATTGCGGTTAAGCATAGATATTAAAAAAAAGTATACGTGATTGTATGTATATACATACATATATATATATATATATATATATATATATATATATATATATATATATATATATATATATATATATATATATATATATATATATATATATATATATATACATAGAGCATAGTGCTGGGAACTGATTTTCAATGCTCTGTATACTGCGGGAATATTTGCATACATTGGGGACGGTCCCCCAAGTCTTCATTCTTTTAAACACTAAGCATACTTAGAAGACTTTTTTTTTTGTTGTATATACAGATGTTCACATAACATGCGAACATATATATATATATATATACACTTGACCGCAACTTTTTGAACAAGGCTTTATTTTAGTAAGAATATAAAATGTATATAAAAACATTTGTTAATGAGTTTCAATGAAACAATTGAATTTTGTTATTTAGAGAAAACGTATCACACACATAAACAGAAAATTATATATATTTTTTTTGTATAATTTAAAAGTTGTTTAAAACTATATTAAAATAAAAAAAGTGGAAACGGGATTCGATTTAATTGAAAAACTACGTAAAAGCTTAATTCTTAAAAGTATTCTCTTAAACCGAAATTGAGAGATATTTAAATATAAACATCTACACTAAATCCAGGTATGTTATAGAGATATTAACAGCAAATCTATAATTTATGTTTATTTCAACTTTAATTTTTCAAATACTTTCAGAACGTTATTTTAATTTCTGTTGTATTATGTACATCTGTGAGATATGTGGAACGTCTTTCGTATCCAAATTTAATTTTAAAAGACATTTTAATAATAAGCATATTAATCCAAAATCAAACAAAACAAAATTAAATTTAAAAAATGAAAAAATTGTTAAAGTTGAAAATATTGAAGAAACTCCATCGTGTAGCTATACACGATGTGAAACTTGTAAATTAAATATAAGAAAAGGTTCTTGGTCTCATCATTTGAGAACTAATGAACATAAAAAAAAAAATAATCGTTTGTTTATAAACAACGATATATATATAAGCGAAAATTTATTTAATAAGCGTATCCAAACTTTTGTATACGAAAATAAAAAGGAAGGTGAGCTTTCAACAAACATTTTATTTTCGAATGCAAAAGAAAGCATCATAAATATTTTAAAAAATATGTTATTAGAACATATAAATATAAAATTCAATATAGAAATTTTTGCAGAATATATAAAATTCTCAAAAACTAATAAGAATGAAAATGATGATGATGATGATGATGATGATGATAGTGCTCTAATTAGTATGAAATCTTTTCAAACGAAAATGATAATAGTTCAATTAGATCAAGATCTATCAGACGTGTACGATAGTCATAGTATAGAAATAGCAACCAAAATGGATGAATTTCAAGAGCGAGATAGTGGTTGGGCTCTAGTCTCTATAAATAGAATTGAGATAAATGTTAACAAGTATTGTCCAATAAAAGGATCTAAATATTTAGAACTACCACTATTTATTAGAAATAAAAAAGCGTGCATCAACATTAGAAATAATGATAATTATTGTTTTAAATGGGCTCTTATAGCTGCATTAGAAAACAAACGTTTAAATCCAAAGTATTCACATTTTAGTAATGTTATCACACAAAGCTTAATAACACTAACAAATGGAATAACAATTGATTTCACCAGCTTAACCTTTCCTCTATCTGTTGGTGATATTAAGATATTTGAAAAAAATAATTTAAATATAAGTGTGAATGTTTTTGGATGTGATGTGATAAAAAAAGAAATCGTTGGACCATATTATAAGACAGTTGGTGAAAAAATTACTCATGTCAATCTATTATACATTCAAGATGATAAAAACGATGAATCACATTATGTTTGGATAAGAAACTTAAGTAGTTTATTGAGCACACAGGTTTCAAAACATAATGGTGCTAAATATTTTTGTAATTTTTGTTTACAATATTCAAGTAGTGAACTCTTGCTGTTAAAACATAAACAAGAATGCAATAAAATTGTCACCAAAATGCCTACGGGTGTTGATAATGATAATATATTGCAGTTCAAAAATTTTAAAAATAAATTAGATGTACCATTTGTTATCTATGCGGATTTTGAATGTATATTAAGTAAAATTAACAACAAAAATTCTAATAATGTTATCAGCATTCAAAAACATATACCTATAGCTTACAGCTACTACATAAAATCATCTTTTGATTCTAAACTGAATAAGTTTAGAACGTATACGGGTGACGATGTTGTTAAAGATTTTGTTCAAAATTTGATAGATGATACACGTTTTTTGTGTGAAAACTTTTTAATGAAAGTAGTACCAATGAATTCTCTGTTACCCCATGAACTTGAAAAACAATATAATACTAATGTGTGTCATATATGTAATCAATTTTTAGGTGATGATAGATGTGCTGATCATTGTCATTTAACTGGTCAATATCGCGGTCCAGCTCATTTGAGATGTAATATTAATTATCAATTGCCTAACTATATCCCAATAATTTTTCATAACTTTTCTGGTTATGATTGTCATTTGTTTGTAAAGGCACTAGCAGATTTTCCGGGTGGTATAAATGTTATACCTCTTAATAAAGAATTGTATATATCTGTTACGAAAAGAATTCAAATAACTGATAAATATAGTTTAGAATTACGTTTTCTCGATTCTTTTAAATTTATGTCATCAAGTTTAGATAGTTTATCTAATTATTTACATAATGATGACTTTAAAATATTAAAATCGATATTTCCAAATCAATTAGAATTTAATCTTTTGAAAAGAAAAGGTATATTTCCTTATGAGTATATTGATTCAGCTGAGAAATTAAACGAAAATTCCTTACCTTCTCGCGAACAGTTTTTCTCTACATTAAATAATAAAGAATGTGCTATTGCTGATTATGAACATGCGTTAAGTGTTTGGTCTACATTTAACTGTCAATCTCTAAATGAGTATATGCTTTTATATCTAAAAACAGATGTACTTCTTTTGACTGATGTATTTGAAAATTTTCGTTCTGTTTGTAAATCAATATATCATCTTGATCCATGTCATTACTATACGACACCTGGTTTGTCGTGGGATGCCATGCTAAAAATAACGAAAATTAAATTGGAATTGTTCACCGATATAAATATGTATAATTTCATTAAAAAAGGAATTAGAGGTGGTATTGTTCAATGCTCAACACGTCGGACAGTTGCAAATCATAAATATATGAAAACATATGATTGTTCTAAGCCCACACAATATCTTATGTATTTAGACGCCAACAATTTATATGGTTGGGCAATGTCTGAATCTTTACCAGAAGGTAAATTTGAATGGATTGAAGATATAGATAGCTTCGATATTTTGAAAGTAACCGAAAACTCTGATTTTGGTTACATTTTAGAAGTTGATTTAGACTATCCTCAAGAACTTCACGATAGTCACAATGATTTACCGTTTTGTGCTGAACTTAAAAGTCCACCAATAACACATCATAATATTAAGAAACTAATTCCCGATTTAACTAACAAAAAATCATATATAATTCACTATCGAAATCTTCAGCAGTGTATTAGAAATGGTCTAAAATTAGTTAAAATTCATAGAATATTAAGATTTAAACAATCTGCTTGGTTGAAACAGTATATCGATTTAAATACCTTTCATCGAACAAATGCCAAAAATGAATTTGAGAAAAATTTTTTTAAACTTTTAAATAATGCAGTATACGGAAAAACGATGGAAAACGTTGAAAAACGTAAAAATGTGAAAATCGTTCATGCTTGGGAGAATGAACATAATCGTTTGGGTGCACGAGCTCTTATAGCAAAACCTAATTTCCATAGTTTAAAACATTTTACCGATAATATGATTGCAATTCAAATGAGTATGGATAGGGTAACGTTTAATAAACCTATATATTTAGGGTTTTCAGTTCTAGAACTATCTAAACATAAAATGTATGATTTTCACTATCAGTATATGCAATCAAAATTTAATGAAAATTTAACATTAAATTATATGGATACTGACTCTTTTATTTACACAATAAGAACAGACGATTTCTATAAAGATATTTACAATGATCTTCATCTAAACTTTGATACATCAGACTATTCAATTAATAATGTTTTCAATTTCCCCTTGCAAAACAAAAAGGTGTTGGGAATGATGAAAGATGAGAACAATGGTCATGTAATGCTAGAATTTATTGGGCTTCGATCAAAAGTGTATTCAACAGCTGTTGTTGATAAAGAAGAAATCAAAAAAGCTAAAGGTGTAAAAAACTCGGCTTTAAAAAAACTAACTATTAATGATTATCGTAACTGTCTGATAGATAAAACTATATATTATGATAAAATGTACATATTTAAATCTATTCTACATGAAATTTATACACAACAAATATCAAAAGTTGTATTAAGTTATGATGATAATAAACGTTATATAAGAGAAGATGGTATTAATACCTACGCTTGGGGACATTTCAAAATAAACAACAATTGAAATTTTAATAAAGTCTAAATCATACAAACAAAAAAAAAAACAGTTTTTATTTTACAAAAACAATATTTATTTATATATATATATATATTAAAAACAATTTTTGCATTTTGCAAACAAAATAATTTACAATCACAAACAATATGCGAATCAGTCGTATTTTGTTTCAAGATAAGACAATTTTCAAAATGAACATCATGAACTGATAGGAACAAGTCTTTGTATTCAAACAATTTAATTATATCAACTCTTTCAAAACACGCACATTCATACATATCAACGAAAAACCGCAGCAGAACTTTTAACAACAGAACAACAATACAGGGGTGACATTTATATCGTCGTTGTTAGTTTTCACATACAAAATTAGTATACAAATCCTAACCAACTCGAGCCAAACCGAGGCAAGCCGAGCCGAGCCAAGCCAAGCTAAGCCAAACCAAACCGAGCCAAGACAAGCCCCAAGTCAAGCCAAGCCAAGACAAGCCCCAAGTCAAGCCAAGGCAAGCCAAACCAAGCCAAGGCAAGGCAAGGCGAGCCAAGCCAAAGCGAGCCAAGCCAAGACGAGCCAAGCCAAACCAAGCCAAGTCGTACCAGGCCAGTTGCCGAATCTCATTACTCACACACTATTTCAAAAACTTACAGGTATATAAGTGCCAACCTATTTCAAGCACACATTCATACATACCAATCAAAACCACAACAGAATAACAAAACAGGGTTGATTTTTTTGACGTCACTGTTAGTTTTGCCATACAAAATTAGTATAAAATTTTTGCTCCCTGCTCTTTTTTCCAGATCTCTCCCCATGACACTACTGTGTCGCTCGCTCACGTTCTTGGGTACAAGGAAATGGATCAGAGAGCTGGTCGTAAAATCTTACAATGTATGGTTTTTGAACTAAACTTCTTGGTTTAAAATTCTTTTGAACATTCTTAAAGTTTTTGTAAATTTGAATGATTTTATTACGCAGGTAATAACGCTGCTTGGGATATAAATTCAACTTTTGTACATCTTCCTCTATTTCGGATACAACAGTAGAAGCTGTTACGAAAATATTGTGTTTTCCAATAGGATTAAAGATTGTATAAAATCGACGTAAAACGTCTAACTTTGTACACGACCGAATATCTTAGGGAAAAACGTAACTAGTTATATAATTTTATTAAAATAATATATAATGCATTTACCTGGAATCCGTCTAATTCTTTTTTCAGTTATTTTCTTAGGATCACACATTTCATAAAATAATGTTAAAATTACGAATACTTAAAACTCCAAACCTAATTCAATGAAAATTTACATAACATATGAATAACAAAATTTTTTAACTCTAACAACTTTTAAAAGTGTTACTTAGTTTATAATTTTTTTAATACAAAACAAGTAAAGTATACCATTTTTTCAGATAAGAATCCTCTTTAAATGTGTATACGAAAAAATAGTTAAAATGAAAGAATTAAAAAAAATAATTTTTTCCGACCACCCTAATGGCTATCCGGTGCATTATAAAAGGGCAAAAAACTGCTCATAAGCCTAATTTTTTATGTAGAATCGATTCGTGTAGTCAGATTTTAAGTATATTTAGCTGTTTTTGTTCTACAAAGTAAGGTACCCAAAATTCGCGATATTAGTCGCCGAGAGGCGATTGAAGGAGTTGGAATTTAAAAAAAAAAAAACAAAAACGCCATTATTTTTATTGGCGCAAAAACCTTCTAAAAAGTAATGATATCAAAAAATCAAAAACAAAAACCAAAAAAAAAAACACTAATGTTTACGAACCTCAAACAAGCGATAAATCAAGCGAATATCGTGCAAATATTAAACCAGAACCGGAAGGACCACACTAAAGACGTTCAAAAATTGTACTAATGTTAACATTTTTTTTCGAGTATCGTGGTGTGTTGCAACATGAATTACTCAAACCGGTCCAAACCGTTAACAGCGAATGTTGTATGAGTGTTATGCGCCATTTACCTGAAGATATACGTAAACAGAGCTCAAAATTATAGGAAGACTGTGTGGTTATGGACCACAATAACGTTTAATCTCATACCGAATTGGTTCTTCAATACCATTTCACGGTTGCTTTTTATACCCTATACCATTATTATGTGGTCTGGGTATAATGACTTTGTGCTGATGTTTGTAAGTACCAAAAATATTTGACCTATTCCCATCTTTTATTATACTGATCGACTCAGAAACATTTTCTGAGTCAATTTAGCGATGTCCATCCTCCGTCCGTCTGTCCGTCCGTCCGTATGTGTGTTGAAATTATGAAATTTAGTATATAAGCTTTTGTCGCCCATAACTTGTACGCTGTTGAAATTGGTGGATATCGGTGCATGTTCAGACCCAGTTCCCATATAAACGACCCATAAGAAATCTACTTAAATTGTCATTAAATCCAAATTATCTTATAAATCTAAGTCAAATTGGATTTGTATAAGTGCATTTCATCCATGTATCAGTGGGTCAAAAATACACCCTAAAGGACAAGTCTTAGCTATAGCCCCCATATAAAGCTGCTTCCCGAACTTCACTTAAATCTATCAAAAAAAAAAATTAAAAAATATTGCTCAAATTTTTCTCAAATTTAGTTTGTATAAGTTTTTGCTAAAATATAAGTGACTTTACCAAATATGGTCAGGATCGGTCCATTTTTTGAGCTAGCGCCCATACAAATATTTCATCCGATATGAACTTTTTCATATCTGCAGCCAAAAAAATTAATAACAATGTATATATCCAATTAGTTGGACCTAAGAGATAGGGTCCCTATATGCATGGTATGGGGTATCGTATAGTCTTTCTAGACCCACTAAAATTTTCTTACTTGTTTCATATCTAGAAGTAACAATCCTACAGAATTAGGTGAAACTAAAACCTATTCTCGAAACTCATGGTCTCATAGAAACGGTTTAGATAGACAATAACTATCTTACTTGTTTAACACTTAATCACTTTGGTTTATTTCTTTCTTTTAAATATAAAAAATATAAGTTAGAATATGAATTAGCATAAGATTTATGATCTAATCGGCAAAAGAAAAAATGTTTTTTTTTTCTTTTACAAAAAACTAAAGTTTTCTTTAAACTCTCGCTTTGCTCAAGAATAAGTTTATATGTTTTTGTATTATTTCCTTTTTTAGCTTGTTACTTGTTTAACTTTGTTTTTAAATATACAAATTTTTTTTTTTGCAAAATGTTCATTGTTGTTGACATCGCTGTCGTCCTGTGTGCGATAACGTTTTAATCCTTTTAAAAGCTTCCATTAAGACTTTTCTTTTTCTTTTCAATGTTACTTTACTTTCTTTCGTAAGGATGGTTGGTCAACGTTTTAAGTTTTTTTTTTTTTTTTTTTTTTGTTAGTCGCATTCTTCTACTTTGTTGTTGTCGTTTCAGGACCATGTACTAGTTTCTCCTAGGTATGCATCGTTATAGAGTTTGAATACTTTTTGTTATCGTTAAAATTTTAAGTATTCTTTTTTTAGATTTAAGTGGTAAATGAAATTCAATTAGAGTAATTAAACAAAAATGAATGAAAAAAATGTAATGTAAACTAAAAGCAGGGATTTTATTTTCGCAATATTCAAAATATATAATGAAGCACTTTAGAAAATTAAAATAACAAAGAGAAAATTGAGCACTAAATATAAGTTACGCTTATCACTGACGCTAGAGCGCTGTATAACTAGCATTGCATACATTTTATACACTTGTTTTAAAAAAATTACCCTTACCATAAAAGCATCTTTTCTTAAGTTCCGTTTCTTAAAAAAAGTTAATTTTCTTACAAAGTACTTTTTGTTAAATTCATGTTAATTTTCTTAAAAAGTAGCGTTTCTTAAAAAGTCACTTTTATTAAAAAGTAGCTTTTCTTAAAAGTACCTTTTCTAAAAAAGTACAGTTTCTTAAATAAGAACCCTCTCCTTAAAATTATCCTTTCATTAAAAATAACTTTTTTTAAAAAAGTATCTTTTCTATAAAAAGTACATTTTCTTAACAGGAACCCTTTCTTTCGAAGCATCATTTCTTTAAAAGGTGCCTTTTCTTAAAAAATAACTTGTTCTTTCAAAGTGCCATTTCTTTAAAAGAAAATTTTCTTTGAAATCACCTCTCCTTTCAAAACTATATTTTCTTTACAAAGTACTTTTTCTTTAGAAAGTACCTTTATTAAAAAAATAACCTTTCTTTTAAGAGCGTTTTTTCTCAAAGAAAGTACCTTTGCTTTTTAAGGTGGTTAAAAAAAAATGTTTTCGAATGTTTCAGAAATAACGCCCTAAAAGGATTTTTTAATATTCGAATTATTTCTGGAATTGCAGAGCTATATATCTATAATATTAATAGACTAGGCGATTTTTTGTGACTAATGTTTTGTTCTACCGTTTAATCCCGATTTTGACCAAACGTACATTATTTGAAAGGTATTTCTTTATCGCCGATTTGCAGATTTACAGATTTTTAAATTTTTGCCCTTATTTTGAGTAAATTGCATTTGAAGTTGCTACTAACACATACATAAAATTATACAATGCTATGTGTGTGTTTATTAAATTTGTTAATGTGTATGTAATAAAAATGAGTTTGTTTTGTGTTGATTTGTGAATTGGGTATAATTGATTAGCATACTTTTAGCGTCTTTATTTAACGAAAAAATAAATTTTCCTAGAATTTGCGCTCGAATTTCGAGGGCTGGAATCTGCTAGTGTATATCAATATTTGATTTGTACAAAGATATAGAAAATGGTTGCAATAAAACTTTAAATGACTTTTCTCGAAATCACTTTCTTCAAACTGAAGTCGGATCAAGTAATGGCGGGCAGAGTTTTGTAGGTAATCACGTCGGGCAGGTCCTGAACTAGGACAATAATTGAATAATTGGATAACTATACTAACGGGGCAGGGGTGGAGCAAAAACCCTCCCATAAAACAGCTAATTTTTAAACGTTTTTTTAAATCTTGCCATTTTGTCAATTTTTTATATTTTTAAAATATCCAAGTTCAGAAGCTCCCTGACATGATTACCATTTTTCTCATTTTTACGTACCCATTTTCATCGCTCTGGGAGGGGGAAGAAAAAACAAACAAAGTTGATAGATTGAAAAACGACTGAGCTACAGCACTTTTAAAAAAATTGCCTTTTTGTGGGCTTGAGGTCATACGAGGGTTTTAGAATGAAACACAGTTCTTTTTTGCAAAAAAAAAAATATTTCTCAACATAATCTCCTTTTAGCTCAACACACTTAGTCAAACGGTTCTTCAATTTTTGTATCCCTTTCAAAAAATAGGATTTTTCGAGGTCCAAAAAATAATTCATCTTTGAAGCTGAATATCTTTCCACCGAGCCATTTCTTTATGTTTGGAAATAGGAAATAGTCACTGGGGGCTAAATCCGAAGAATATGGCGGATGAAGTACCAATTCGTTGCCGAATTAATGGAATTTTGCATTGAGACACGATTACGTTTATTGTCAATTGAGAGCAAAATCGGCACTCATCTGGCAGACAGCTTTCTTAAACCCTGCTGGTCATTTAAAATCGAAACCATACTGCCATATGAAATGCTTACAGCATCAACAATCTCACACACTTTTACTCTTCGATCCGCCAACACCACATCGTGGATTTTTTCGACATTTGTATTGACCTCAATGGGCCGTCCGGAACATTCAACGTCATTTATATTTGTGCGACCACAATGAAAGTCAGTAGACCACTTTTTTACCATTGATGGCGCAGAGTCCCCATAGTATAGTATTTATCAAGCTTCTTTCTTTGGTTTGATTGACGGTTTTTTTTCGCAAAAAATAATGTTTAATGAGCACTCGGAATTCACTTTTTTCCATTTAAAAAAACCACGAGGTTGTACGTATTGAACAACTGTTAAACTCAAAGTAAATGACGGAACTTGCTCAAAATTTTACAGTAGTCTATTTACAGGTGGTACTTGATGGGAGCCGTGTTGCATTTCATATAACTGCGAGGGAAGTTCGAAAAGTCACAGACTTATTGATCCGCCCTCGTACCTAAATAAACAAATTTTCTTTAAAAAGTACGTTTTCTTGAAACAGTACCTTCATTTTAAAAATTATCTGATCTTTAAAGGTACATTTTCTTTAAAAATTACAATTTCTTAAAAAATTAAATTTTCTTAAAAAATTACCTTTTGAAAGAAGTACCTTTTGTAACGAGCACTTTGTCTTCGGCTCAGACAGTCAGTCGTGTTAAGGGTCTACTCAAGGACCATCAAACCTCGAGGTTTTATTTATTTATTTATTTATTTGTTTGGTTTCCTGCACAACAAGACTAAGAGTCTTATAATTAAAGTACAGGATCGGTATAATGTGATACAGTACTTAATGAAAATATAACATAGTTTATAATTTGTATAAAAATAAGATAACAAAAATTATTTTACATACATATATTCAAAACAAAGCAAAGTTTAAGCAATATTTAAATGGTATTGAAAAATTGGAAAATTTTTTCCTAAAATGTCCTGCGTTGCTTAAGTATTGTAATGTTGGCGGTACCAAGTTCCAAAGACGTATGCAGTGTATATAGAACTGCCATTCAGAGACCAAACTTTTATGTCTTATTTGAATTATAGAATTATTTCTTCTTGAATTAGAAAAGGATATTCGATTAAAAAGATATGTAGGCTCACGTGTAAATATAATCTTATGCATCAGTATCAATGATCGTATCTTCAAGAGATCGCAAAAATTCACACCGTAAAGTTTTCGTGCATACGGTGTTATGTGGGATGATCGTTTCAAATTGTAGACGTATCTTGATATAGAATAAAACGTAGTTGTTAGTTTCCTAGAGCTAATAGAATCACAGCTAGCAAATAGTTCGCATCCGTACAACAAAGTTGGAATTAGATGGGTTTTTGCAAGTAGAACTCGTACGTGGACTGGTGTAAGATGATGAGTTTTCCACAGTGATCGAGGCATTGAATACGTTTTTCCCGAAGCGACATTTATATGATCAGACCAGGTGAGAGTTTTATTGAAAATAATACCAAGATTTTTGGTTTTTTGTGTAATTTCAATTATTTGGCGGTTAAGCATAATATCTGGTATAACAAGGGAAGGCACTGATCTTCGAGTAATAACGATGCATTTAGACTTTGAAGGATTAAGACATAGCCCATTTGCCAGAGCCCATAAGTAAATTCGATTAAGATCCACATTTAGGTTCGCAACACAGTTATTTAGTTCATCGAAACGACTACAAACATAAAGTTGCACATCATCAGCATACATATGAACTTTACAATACGAAAGTTGCCTAGGCAAATCATTTATATATGTACTGAAAAGAAGCGGTCCTAGAATCGAACCTTGCGGAACGCCCTTTTTTACTGGAAGCACATTTGATATTTTATTATTGGCGTTAACGTATTGTTGTCGATTTTCTAAATAAGACGATATAAGACGAGTTGCGGAAGGAGAGAAACCAAAAAAAGTTCTTAGCTTCATGCAGAGTATTTCATGATTTACAGTATCAAATGCCTTCGAATGATCTAAGAGCACTAGAAATGCAATGTTATCACTATCAATATACCCACGAATATCTTCAGACACATCAATGAGTGCAGTTATGCAGCTATGTTTAGGACGAAAGCCTGATTGCCTGTCTGAGAGTAGGCCCATATTCTTGACATGTTTTCCAATTTGCTAATGCAATAACCTTTCAAGCACTTTAGACAAGTGTGGTAGGATAGCAATGGGACGATATTCTTTATTTGATTTAGGAATAGGTAAAATTTTAGCATTTTTCCAACTTTGAGGAAATACACTTTTTGTGATAATAGTGTTAAAAATATGGGTAATTTGAGGTAGCAATTTAGGGATAATTTCCTTTAAGAATCTGGGATGTATGTTATCAGAACCAGCAGCATTAGATTTCACAGCTTGGCATGTGGAAAGTACTTCCAGTTGGTTTACGCATTGAAAACAAAAAGCATTTTCCGATAAAGTTGAACTAATATCAGTATTGCGGGTATAATATCCATCGTTTATGGGGATGTCAGGGATATTTGTAAAAGATTCGTTAAGCGAATCAACATTTATGTCAGAATTGACAATTTCCTTAGATTTGCCGACACCAATTTCTCGTATGAGTTTCCACGTTTTTTTAGAGTGTGCAGCAGAAATAAATAGGCTAGAGTAGTATGCAGATTCAGCAGTTTTTATCATTTTATTTACTTGTTTTCTATATTCGTCATATAAATTATCTGTTTTAAACAGTTTCCAACTTTTAAAAGCTTTATCCCTTTCACAGATTTTATCCTTAATCTGTTGATTGAACCAGGGTTTATTTTTGTTATTGTATTTTGTTGTTTTTAAAGGTACAGATTTGTGGAACACATGTGCCAAATTTTGTTCTAAAAAACTGCCCTGATTGTCAACCGAAGGCATGTAGTAAATGGAGTCCCAATCGATTTTAGGTAATTCGAATAACATCGTGTTTCGATCCATTTGTTTAAAATCATAATAAGTAACAACGTCATCCACCACTTGTATTTTTAAGTTAAATGAAAGAAAAATTAAGCCGTGCTTAGAAAAACAAGGTGCTGAGAGCTGATCATAGAGTAAGACTTTCTTTTTGCTACTGACAAAGAAAAGATCAAGTAACGAGTTACTTGTAGCAGTAAAATGAGTTGGAATTGTAATGTTAGTTGGAGAAAGGCCAATTGATTGCACTATGTCTAGTAAAATAGTCTCATTGATAACATTTGAATTAAAATCACCACATATTAAAATATCTTCATAAATGAGAGTTATAGTTTCAAGTACATTTTGAAAAACATCAAGGTCTATTCTTTTATTAGGTCTATAAACACTTCCAACAAGTAATTATTTTCCATGGGACGAAACTTCAACAAATATATGTTCAACCTTTTCATGAGGTTTAGTTTTGCTATGAAATTTACACCTAATGTCTTTTCTAACAAAAATAGCTACACCACCACAACGAGTATTCCTATCACAGCGAAAAATTTTGAATCCGGTTAATCCAATCATTTTATCATCAACTTTTTCATTGAACCATGTCTCCGAAACACATATTATATCAACACCTGAGTTCTCAAAGATAAACCTAAATTCATCAATCTTGTTATTAAGACTCTGTGCATTAATATGGCATATATTTCAACCTGATCTCTGTTTGCATAAAATACGAATAAGATTATAAGTTACGTCTTTGGAACTGAAAGATAAACTATCGCCGTTCAAAATCATTATGAAGGATTAAAAAAGAAACGCAAGGATAAAGAAGGAAGAAATTTACAAAAAGTGTTAGAAAATCTAAAAAATATATCAAATTTGTTACGTATATAAAAAATAGTAAAAATAATACTAATAGAAGAATTAATAAATGAAGACAGAAATACCAATTTACTATTAAAACCATTACCAAATCATCAGTTGCTGGCAGGAAAACATCCATCAGGAAATAAATTGTTTAGTCCTTCAATAGTCTCAACTCTAACCGGTTCGTCATTACCATTGAATCTAATATATACTAAGCCTCGAGTAGTGTATGCTGTTTTTATCAGCCCTTTCTTTTTAAATTCAATTGCAGATCGAAGTATTTTATGATTAGTGGTGGTCAAGTTTTCATTGACGTAGAAGGTGCGATCGCCACCAAAGCCGAAATGTGAAAGTTTCAGTTCAGTCTTGTACGCTTTACGGTAATTAGAGAGACATTTCAATATGAAGTTTTTGTCGTATGGGGAACAGAGTTTGACCATAATCACTGCATCAGGAGAAAAATTTTTATCTTTGTTATTGTGGTTCTGGAGACCATATAGAGATTTAATGGCAGGTGTTGGAATATTTAAAACGTCGCATATTGCCTGAAATACTTCAAACAAGTTTTCATCTTTTTTATACGGTATGCCATTAATACGAAGAGCTGACGCGACGACAGAATTTTCCTGTCGCTGTATTTGTGTTTTTAAACTCTTAAGGTTTTGATTACAAAAGTGAGTTAATTTATCTTCTGTAAAATTTTATAACACTGACGACATTAATTCTTCGTCTCCACTTGGATCTGTTTCGGTTGCCTTTTGCTGATCGGCTACCAGTAGCTCGGGTGGTCGTATCAGCCAGTTGCGATAATATCTGTAGTTCGGGAATGTTAGTCGGCAGTTTTCAGTGGTCATCAACATATAGACAGAAGATTTGATACCTCACAGTAAGTGGCGACCGCTGACAAAGAGTGTTGGCAACACTCAGTGAATTGCTAAATGTCGATGACATCAGCAGCGTGTGGTACATGGATGGATGATGAATTGGATTGATGGTTATCGTGCCACCGTAACGTTACCTTAAAATTTAATTCTATATACTCTTTCGCAGATGACAGCAGCATTTGGAGGTTGGACGTAAAAGGCGGACAATGAATGACACACTCAATCAAGACCTGTTAAAAATCTCCGAGTGGGGTAAAGCGAATATGGTTGATTTTCATGCGCTGAAAATTAAATTTTGTGTGTTGACCCATAGGGTCATGGAATCAATAATGTAATCTGTATATAGATATAGGTGGTATAGGTATCAAGGAATCGAATACTCTTGATGTTCTAGGCATGAGAATTCAGTGTGATGTTCGTTGGAACGAGCATGTTTTTCAAGTGTCGAAAGAAGCTTACAAGGTCCTGGTTTTCTAAAACGGTGCAAAAATTACTTCACTCCTTCTGATCTCCTTAAAATCTGTACCACTTACATTCGACCGAAATTGGAATACAAATCCCTTATATGGACAGGAGCTTCAAAGTCTGTTTTGGAGCTACTGGACCGTCTGCAAAGGAGGGCGTTGGTGCTCGTAAAAGACAGTAGGGTATCCAACTATATTGACTCATTGGAACATCATCGGAATGTGGATTGCGTAGCACTTTTCTATAGACTCTACCACGGGAAATGTCCTTCTGAGATTAGCGAACTTATTCCAAGTGCCCGAGTTTCGGTTCGCTCTACCCGCGTCTCTAGTAGAGCACATCCGCTTGTAGTCTATTGTCCATTTGACCGCACAACGCATTACAGAAAGAATTCGTGTATCAGTCGAACTAGCCGTATGTGGAATAAACTCCCCGCACAGGTCTTTTCTGACAGTTATAATCTAATCAAATTTAAGTCAAATATCCACAAACACTAATACTCCTCCTTCCCATAACCTATTTTTCTGAGATCAACACAATGCATTGCATCTGTAGGGGCATGCCCTGAGTGTTGGTCAATAATTAAAAAAGAAATAAAATGAATTAGCAAGAGCAGACAGCTGAAGCTTCTAGAGTAAATTTATCCGTGACAAATGGGATCGATTGTCGTTTTAAATTGATGCTTTGCATGTGATCCTAAACGGTGTCTTTCCGAAACTAGACTGAATTTATTCATACCAACTCTACATGAAATTATAAGTGAGGCGACACCATTGATATCTAGATATCATAATGATGTTATGCTAGCAGATTCCAGCGCTCGAAATTCGGGCCAATTTGTAGGCAAATTTATTTCTCAACTTAGCCAATTCACAAACCAACACTTTTTTGGTTTATTATTATTGTGAATGAAAAAACAAACTCATTCACAAACACATTAACAAATTTAATGAACACACACATAGCATCTATATTAATACGTGAAGGTATATTTTTAGTTCCCTTTCTAAGCAATATGCGGGCACGGAGGAGTGTGAAAGTTGGCATAGTTATAGTTCATATGGAGGAGAAGCTGAGAATGATAAAATTTATGTTTAATCTGTCTTAAAAATATATTAAATTAAATAGAATAAAATATTTATAATAATTCGTTACACCCTGTTAATGAGAATGATTTAAATTGTATATCAGACGCTCTGTGTTGAATTGTAAATTACTAAAATTGATTAACATACCTTTAGGCTCATTAAATATTCATAATTTTATATATATATATAGATTAAAAAAACATTAGAGGACAAAAATTGATTGAACAAATAATATTTTCTAGAATTTGCACTCGAATTTTGAGTTTTGGGCTATACTAGTATGTATAATTTTATGTATGTGTTAGTAGCAACTTTAAATACAATTTACTCAAAATCAAGAAGTACCCCACGGGTTAATTTCAGAAAGTAAGTCCAGAATATTATATTTTAGAATTATCGAAATCCTTCCACAAATATATAGTATTCCGATATTTTGTTTAAAATAAATTAAAATCTCCCTAAATTTGACTTTTGACCTTAAAGAAGGACAGTTTACAGTGTTTCAATTTAATCTTAATTTACAAGGTTGAGAACTTACATCAATTAGTATAATATTCCGACAAAAGATATTTGAAATATGACAACACCAACAAGTAAGAAAATTATAGTCGGTCTAGACCGACTATACGATACCCTATACCATGCGTTTAGAAACCCTATCTCTTAGGCCCAACTAACTGGACATAGAAAATAAGCAAAAACCAAATTTGAGTGGGATTTTTATTAATTTTTTTGGCTGCAGATATAAAAAAGTTCATATCGGATGCTATATCTATAAAGGGGCTAGGTCCAAAAATGGACCGATCCTGATCATATTTGGTAAAGTCTCTTGTATTTTGCAAAAATATGTACAAACAAAATTTGAGAAGAATCAGTGCAATATTTTTGTTTTTTAATAGATTTAACTGAAGATCGGGAAGCAGCTCTATATGGGGTCAAAGGGATCATTTTTGAACTACTCATTAGTGGATGTAATGAACGCATACAAACCCAATTTGAGTAATATCTATATGACAATTTGGATCTTATGGCAATTTATGTCGATTTCATATGGGTAATTTGTATGGGGGCTAGGTCTGAACATGGACCGATTCTCACCAATTTCAACAGCGTTCATCCCATGGCCGATAAAATCTTATATACCAAATTTCATCAAAATATATTCATATTTGCGACCTGCAGTTTGATTACAAGCTTTACATGGACACACAGACGGACGGACGGACGGACGGACGGACGGACATTGTTAAATCAGCTCAGAAAGTGATTCTGATTCGATCGGTATAATTAAAGATGGGTCTAGGTCAAATATTTTTGGTTGTTACAAACAGCAGCACAAAGTCATTATACCCAAACCACATAGTGGTATAGGGTATAAAAAGATATAGCCAAAATGTTGAAAAAAACAAATTTTTCTCCAAATCCGATGAAAGAAAAACTTGTTAATAATACCTTGGAGTCCAATAATTTATTTTGGTAAATTTCTTGAACAATACTTTTGAAAAAGTAAAATTGGATATTTTGAAATAGTGCTAAAAAATACGTACCGTTTTGACATTAATTTAGAACGGCATAACAATAGACGATATGCAAAATACTCTACATACGATCATTCTGGGATCAGGAGAATGCAAAAATGTTGTTGCTGTAAATTATTTCAATGTCTTTAAAAATCTGTGCTCAATTTTCTTAATCAAGTGGTCTGCGGCGCCTTTATGCCCTGGGAACTCGATATAACTTGGCTGTTTTACAACCGATATAAGATTTTGTTATTTTATTAGAAAGATAGTTAACTCTAGATTATGGCTTATTAATTAATTTAATTTAAACGCAATTATTAGTATCAAAATTTTTTGAAAAACGATTGTTTTTGATAATTTTTACATTTACGTCCAGAAAGCATTGTCCGAAATGGCTCAAATTTTTCGCACTAAAAATCTAGATCTAGTGTCACAATAATCCGACCCGCACACCTCAAAATTCGACCAAAAATTTTTTTCATACAAACCGCTGTCACCCTATGAAAGTTAGCATGTGTGTATTTATTATATGTACTCATATCCATAAATCATCACTCGAAAAATACAAAGTGGATGGGAAAATTTTGTCATAGCATCGATAAAAAAGCAGTCTACTATTATTCATTTAAGTATTTCTATTGCCTTTTTTTATTCCCCAAATAAATCCAAGCACTCTAAAGATGATCTACCAATATTTTTAAGTTCATGCTTAGGAATTTGTTTTTGTTTTTTCTCTTCTCCATATAAAATATAATTTTTATATACTTATGCAAAATTCTCCACCAAACTCAGCATATCAAATTCTTGAATATCAATTTCATTCCATTGATATATTCACGTCGTGTAATTTATCTTTCCATTCAAACAATAAAGTAAATACTCACACTTAAATCAAAACGGGAATATTTGCACGTTTTTCTGTCCAATCTATTCTAACAACAGACAAAATTTGTTCATTCGCAATTTTCTTTTCTTTTCATTTTTTTTGTTTTGATGTTTAAAATGAATGTCGAGTGAAATATTTTAACCACAAGTAATAAATTTTTGAATTCCAGCAAAACAAAACAACCATAAATGATTTTAAGTGATTATTTAGAATTCAGTAAAAGATGAAAACTGTAAATATGTAGACAAATTGGCATGACATTGTGGAATATATAATTGGCTTTTCTGATATTGAAATTATTAGCCATAAGTTCCTAAAATGCTGTTCATTTTTATCTATAAAAAATGTCAAAATATATAAATTTTCTTTCTAAAATCTTAACAATTTCCAAGAAATATTTAAATTCAAACAATTATACAAAATTCGTTTTGAATGTTTTGTGTTCTGGTCTGTTTAGTATACATTTCAATTTAAGTGATGATGATTGATGTGGTCAACTTCAAAGTTCTGTCTGAGATTTCGTATGTGACGTGTGTATACAATATCATCTATCATTATAATCAAAACACTTGAACGAGTATTTATGTAAAATATGAAAGTAGTGCAGTATTTTGAAGTATTTATTCTTTTTGTCATTATAATAACCAATTGAGAAATTTTACTAAGATTAAGTGAATTTCTCGGTACATTTCATTAACTACTTTATATGTTTTCAGATCATTTGATAATTTGAAAAAACTTATTGTAAAAACAAGTAAGAGTGTTACAATCGGCTGTGCCGAATCTTTGATACCATACACCTCGGTTTGAGTATTTATAATAAATGTAAGCAATATATTTGAAAAAGTTAACTATTTGTTAAACTTAACCTTAACAGATGACTTTTGTTTATTTCAAGAGTTGGTCTATAAAGCTCTCTAACATTAGTAATTCGCGCTCCAACGAGGAAAGATCGTTTTCGTCTTTTCTATTATTTTGGATAAAAGACAACACGTTCCGGTGTTTGCTTTTTGGTCATCGTGGTTGCTGATCGGCATGCATATAGGTAATATACTTAGGTAATAGGTAATATACCTATATGTATGCGTTTCCGGTTATATGATATAACCTCTCGTTTAAAATAAAGTTTTTGCAAATTAAATTGCTCGCCCTTACCTTCATTGCGAAAAAGCTCTCTCAATTTTTTTTTGTTAAAATATTGCCATATATGGAAAATAAATTTTATTTACCATTAAAAGGGAGTTTTCTCAATAAGATTTTGTGGTAACACAAAATACAATACATTACAAAATCTAACCCATTAGATTTTATGTTAATAAAATATATTTTCATTTATTGACTCCAAATACTACTACTTGGGAATTAATATCGAACTTCAATTTTTTGAGTTTTACTTTGCCTACCATGAAGTCAATTTTTGAAGTCATTATGAACACTGGTTCAAATAAGAGATGCCAAACGCAAAAAACCAGATGTTCCAACAATTTTAAATAAAATAATTTGTTATCTTTATTTTCTGAAAAACTTCAAATTTTCATCCAAGAGAATTGTGAAAAATAATATATAAATAACATTCTCATCAAACAGCGCTTTATTTATGTAACAATTTTTATGTTCGCAATTCTTAAATATCATTTGAGGTTTTCTTAACTTCATTGAATTTAAATTAATGTTTTCTTATCCTAAAATGCTTTTAATGTCTCCTGAATGGCAATATTTTTTTTAAATGTAAACATTTTTTAATGTAAACATATTTGGTGTTTTTTGAATTCCAATTTGTGTTTAAAGCATAAAATTTATATTTTTAAAATTCAATTGATATCTTCTAAATTTCAAGTTATTATTTCCGACGTTTTAATATGATTTTCTGAAATTCAATTGATAGTTTCTAATTTATAATTGGTAATCTGAATTCCAGTTTTCAGAATTGCGATTTTCTTAAATTTGAATGGAAAATTTAAAAAGTGCTATTTTGTATTTATGTGAATAATAATGCTTTAGTAATTATAAACAATTTTTAAAAATTATATATAAAAGCAATCAGATATTTTGTAGGTAAAGCAGAATAATAATTTTATATAACTACGTAGAACTGTTGACATTCATTTTAAAATAGAAGTAACTATTGCAAAATTAATTACTGTGGAATAGTCACACTGCGAAAAATGAAGTGATAATCTGTTCGTTAATGCAAAAGAAATGTATTTTCCCTTGTACAAAATATTGCAGAATTTTATATAAATAAAATAATAAACCAATTTATTTCTAACATGCGGTTATTATGGACAGTAGAGGCTAAAACGGTTTTTTTTTTTTTAATATTTACTATAAAATTTAAAAACAGTTGTTTCATTGTAAAGAATTGCGAATAATAAGTATACAACAGTAGTTGTTTTTGCAATTTTTTCAGTGATCATCAAAAATAACAAGTTTTTTGGATGCAACTCAAAATGTGTTTTTTAGTGGATTCTAAAGAAGCTACTCTTATAACACAAAGAGGTTTACAACTGTATTTTTTTTGCGAAAGACTAGAAAAACCAATGTGAGATTTTTACAGTGGATAGATAAGACCATTGTGTATCGGTTTCTTGCAAAAAGTGAGAATTGAAAAATTTTGAATTGATTTACTTTAGAGGTACATGCGCGATATGTGAATGACATGTCGTATATTCATATACCATTTATAATCTGAAAAAATCTAATAAAAGCAAATTAATTCTTTTACACAAAACTGAATGTAATTATTTCCTTCCATGTTTTATTTCTCTTTACCATTTTTGCCACAATAGTTACAAGAAACGTAAAAAAATATTTGGAATTAACAAAAAAAGCTGAACAAATAGTAAACAAAAAACAGCTGATCACATAGTACACTGCAAAAAAAAAAATACCTGCTAACGTTGTATTGTCGTATAATTTTTTTGCATGGAAAATATCAACAACAATTATATAACTGTTATAAAATGTTAGCACATACGACACATACAACAGTTAAGACAACCTTGTGAATACTCAAAATATTTAATAACGTTAAATTAACGAATAAATACTTTCATATCTCTGGTTTTTTCAATTGTATATGTAAGCAGCCTCTCCATATGTATGTATGTATGTATATATATAAAATACATAATATATATAATTTTCCAAAGCAAACCACATATATGTATATAGTTACTTTACACATAATACTAGACCAGATTACATTTTAATGTGGTCACTTTTGTATACATAAAGCCATATGTATACACTTGTATACACACAAAGGTACGTACGTTTGTTCTTAAACACAGCATATAGTTTATGAATCAATGCCTCTTGTTTTGATTAAAATATGGTTTTCTGCTATTGACCGTTATAGTTAAAGTTTTCTTTAAATATAAAAGCATACTTTAGGGGGTTAGACTATAAACACTTTAAATTGTGCTAGTTGAGGTGACCAACTGTGTCAGTAGAAAATAAAGGTTGGGATGACAAAACAAACCGCCCCGCATTTAACGTTTTTGTCACGCAGCTCAAGACTCATCCTGCTTTAAATTTTCAATCAGCTTTAGAAAATACAATATTAAGCAAATTAAATAACTTTAAGATATATATCCTGATTATTTTGTTGCTAAGCACATTTTATTATTTTTATACCCTCCACACCAGAGTTGTTTTTATACCCTATACCACTATGTGGTTTGGGTATAATGACTTTGTGCTGCTGTTTGTAACAACCAAAAATATTTGACCTAGACCCATCTTTAATTATACCGATCAAATCAGAATGACTTTCTGAGTTGATTTAACATTGTCCATCCGTCCGTCCGTCCGTCTGTGTGTCCATGTAAAGCTTGTAATCAAACTGCAGGTCGCAAATACGAATATATTTTGATGAAATTTGGTATATAAGCTTTTATCTGCCATAGGCTGAACGCTGTTGAAATTGGTGAGAATCGGTCCATGTTCAGACCTAGCCCCATACAAATTACCCCTATGAAATCGACATAAATTGCCATAAGATCCAAATTGTCATATAGATCTTACTCAAATTGGGTTTTGTATGCATTCCTTACGTCCACTAATGAGTATCAAAAAATGATCCCTTTGGACCCATATAGAGCTGCTTCCCGATCTTCACTTAAATCTATTAAAAAACAAAAATATTGCACTGATTCTTCTCAGAATTTGTTTGTATATATTTTTGCAAAATACAAGAGACTTTAGCAAACATAATCAGGATCGGTCCATTTTTGGACCTAGTCCCCATATAGATATAGCATCCGATATGAACTTTTTCATATCTTCAGCCAAAAAAATTAATAAAAATCAGACTCAAATTTGGTTTTTGCTTATTTTCTATGTCCAGTTAGTTGGGCCCAAGAGATAGGACATGGTATAGGGTATCGTATAGTCGGTCTGGACCGACTATAATTTTCTTACTTGTTGTTATTGCTGTTCTAAATTTTGTAATTTATGTGTCATAGCTGTAATAATTATTATTTTTATGGTCGTTGTGTTTCTAGCATTTGCTTAATGAGAGTGCATACTTAATTTTCCTTTACGCTAGTATTTCCCTATTTTTTTTAAGAAACTTCTCTCCGAGATTCAATTTCATTTTAATTTCTTTTCGAAAAAGGTACTTTTTCATTAACTTATTTCATTATTTTCGAATCAAATGGTACAAAAATTTTTAAAGTTAGTAAAAAATTATATTAAATTAATTCCATACTGTTATTATTTGAAAAAAAAAAAAAAATCGTAAGACAAAAAAATATAGCCGAAAGAAAATGCTTGAAAAAAATATATTATCAATGTTTTAGCTGGAAACAATTTGTATACAGATGCACATTTCATTTCTCGCACATATAAATCGTTGGTTTACCACATCCCTTCCGTTGACAATGACGATGTTTTCCCAGATTTGGTTTTCAGTATTTCTCTTGGTCGACGACGTCATCATCGGTAGCTCCTTTTCTTTCTGTCCAAAGAAGAGCTTCTGTCACAAAGACTTTGAAATCTTTTTTACTCATCGATTACTCAGCTTTATATTTTACAATAAAGCAATGCAGTTTCCAACCACTCACAACTGCCGAATTCAAAGTAGTGCACCGCAAAGGTCAATACCATTTCTTTCCACGTATATTGACTCGGTAGTTCTAGATTGCATTGTCGTGCAAATCCACACCGCCCATGCCCTTGTTGTAATTTTGAAACATGGCTGGCTGATCATACATGACATAATTACCAGCTACGGAGTTCATTTTTGATGTTGATGCTTTTTTCCGACGTTGGACATTTTGCAAATGCAAGACTTGGTCAAAATTTGTTGCCATGGTCTCCTTTTTGTTGTCCTGCCATCTACATAGCAATATTTTTTGTGTGGCGTCAAACGTATAATCCAGGGATGGAATTGTTGATACAATTGTACTTTTTTTGATACTATTTGATGTTGAAAAATACGTTGATACGCCCGGGACTCATTTGATACATTTTCAAAATTGAACGAATTTTAACTAATTTTTTTATTGAAATTTTTTCTTGCATTAAATTTTCCCCCATTTCCTACTTATTTAAATATGGTAACTCGTTGAGAAACTCTTTTAAATTTAACCACACTGGCAACACTTCATTCATTTATGTGATGATGGTCTAACAAATATCAGCTGACTTTTGTTTATAAAATTTGGTTTTTCCCAAAACAAATGCCAAACGCAATCAGACTACAAGCAGCAAAGTAACATTTTTCTCCTAACATTTAACATGAAAAGAAAATAACGCCGAACAGCACGGTGATGCTTTAATTCTGATTAATCATTGTTTTTTCTTCTTTACGCAAAAAAAAAAAAATCGGAAGATTTGTTTGTTCTCGATAAATACTAAAAAAGTCAGCAATTAACTGTGATTCAATAAATAAAATAGTTTTTAACAATTAATTCTATTCACCTTAATCATGGAATATGATGAACCTGGGTAAGTTTTGCAATGGGTTTTAAAATAAATTAAACTGAATTCTAATTTTATTTTTCTTAGAACCAGCAAGTCAAACAAGCCATATTTAGTTCCATTTAGAGATGATTGGGCAAAAAAGTTTACATGGTTGAAAAAGGATGAAACCGGAAAAAAATGTACTGTTTGTAATTCTTATATTACTGGAGGCTTAACACATTTAAATCGTCATCACCTGAGAGAAAATCACAAAAAGAAAGTTAATGCCGCCAAAACAACACCCAAAATTGACAATTTCTTAACAAGTTCCACAAAATGTACAATAACGGAATCTGCAAAAAAAAATTAGAAATAATGCTGAGTGCTTTTGTTGCAGAGCATAACCTTGCATTCACGGTACTCGATCATCTAAATTTTATTATAAAGGAAGGAGTTCATGATTCCCAGATTGCAAAGAAATTTAACATTCACAGAAGAAAAGGTAAAGAAATTGTGACAAACTTGCTTGGCCCTGAAAATTCTAAAGACATACAAAGCTTTTGTAACAACCATTACTTTTCGTTAGTAATCGACGAAAGTAGTGATTGCAGTATTTCCAAAAACCTTGCAATTGTAATACGAATTTTCGGTGGAATATCTCGTGACCGTTTTTTGAGTTTGGTACAAATGGAATGGAATCTAATGGAATCTTCAATAGCACACTGCATGTATTAAAGGAAAATAACATACCCTTAAAAAATATGGTCGGTATGACCACAGATACTTGTGCTGTAATGATGGGTTCTTCAAATGGTGTGCAATCCAAATTTAAAAATATTATTCCTCATTTATTTTCCAATGGATGCATATGTCACATTTTAAATTTGGTTTCATCAGCTGCCTCTAAATTTGGAATTCCTGAGGAATTTGATAAGTTTATAAAAGAAATAAATTTTCATTTTTGTAACAGTGCGAGCAGAAGAGAAGAATTCATTAAATTCCAGGAATACTTTGGAGCCGAAATACATATAACTTTAAATACGCTACAACAAGATGGCTTTCAAGACAAGAAGTAGTTAATCGAATTCTAGAACAGTGGGAACCCTTACAATATTATTTTGATAATTTTGATGCTGATTCAAAAAATGAGAGAATAAAGTTTATAATGTCAGGATTTGCAAATCCAATATACAAAATGACATTTTTATTCCTTCAATATGTTCTTAAAATTGTTAATGCAGTGAATGTTGAAATGCAGTCAGAAGATGCTCGTATGCATATTTTTTTGCCAAGATTAATATTTTTATTTCGCCAAATTGCACGAAACTTTATTAAAAAGAGTTTTTTTAGACAACTCTAAAATTTGAAAACTAAACCTAAATGAGAATCATATTCCATTGAACGATATATTTTGTGGCACTGAAGTTGATTTATACATTATCGAAAATCAAATCGACAGTAGTGTTGTAAATCAATTTAAACAAAATGCAAAAAGTTTCTATATAAAATTTTGTAAAGTTTTGAAGACAAAAGTAAATTTTGATGACGAGATCCTAAATTGGTTTAGTAAATTTTCACCCGCAAATGTTTTGTCAGGAAAAATCAACAGCATTGTGCCTTTTTTGATCAAAATGTTTCCCAATGAAAGCAAAAATTTTGAGAACATTAACTCACAATATAGAGCATTGGCCGATTTGGATGAATTAAAACCATTAATAAAAGAAAATATGTGTGGTTTCTGGTCAAAAGTGTCTGAAATTAAAAATGAATTAGATGAAAAGATGTGTCCTGATATTTTCAGAATTGTTCGTGGAATTTTGTCGATACCTCATTCCTCCGCAAACGTGGAGAGGATTTTTTCTTATCAAAATCTTATAAAAACAAAAGAAAGAAACCGGCTTCATGTTCCAACAGTATGAAATCTTATTCAAACCAAAGACTTGTTAAAATCAGCAAATGCTTGTTGTTATAATTTTAAAATTTCTAATGACATGGTATTAAAAAATTTATAAAAAAATAGTTTAAATTGAATTAAACTTTAAATTTTAAAGTCGTACAATATCTTTACTTTAAAGATGTTAGTAATATTTTTTTTACATCTTTATCTTAAAAACATAATTTTTTGATCTCGAAAAAAATATTTGTGTTCCTTTTTATATATAATTTTATGTATATTTTTTTACTTTATTTAATTTTTTTTATTTTGTGTTTTTAAAATACATTAATGAATTTTTATGTACCTGTTTTGTTTATAATTATTATTTTTTTTTTTTTAATTAAATAAAAAAAAGTACCTTGATGGTAAAAAAAGTACAATTTAAAACCATTTTTGATACCAAATCGAAATTGCTATATATTTCATCCCTGGTATAATCATAACCACCCCTAGGTAATTGTTTACCGGTTTTCAATTCATCGGATCCATCAGCAAGTCGCTTGGAACAAACGGTTCCCGAAGCACAAAACCCTTTATCAGCCAACAAATAAAGCCAGTGGTATGATGTGAAGAGTTGTCGAAATAAACTTCATGTGGCATTGGATATTCAACATTCGATAGCAAACGTATAACCACATCAGCTCCGAATCCAACAACATTGTGATATTGATGAGCTGATCCACAGTATGGTATAAGAGAATGCAGATAACATGTGAATAAAGAAAGGAAAATATTTATCAAAATCAGATTATTACAAGAAGATCAGAGATTTATTATCTGAGGAAGAACACA
The DNA here is from genome assembly GCA_963682025.1 of Cordilura impudica. Lineage (NCBI taxonomy): Eukaryota > Metazoa > Arthropoda > Insecta > Diptera > Scathophagidae > Cordilura > Cordilura impudica. Next base: position 57,127,734 of record OY821521.1, read on the forward strand.
GACACCATAATTAATAACCCAATCGAATTGGTTTGCCTCTGATAAACATCTTACATCTGTGCCTCCCAAATTGAAGAAACTTTCGATTTATAATATCGAATAAAGGACGAAGCTAAAGGTATAATACAAGTATAATCCATAATATATCGATTTACAGAAATCTTTTTGCTCGCTGCCATTTTTCAGCTCTGTCTAAATCATTATTATCGGCGAAATGTATAAAAGCTTTTATGTGAAAAAATGATGACTGAGTCAGGGTCTGTTTTACCATTGCACAGTGGTCAAAAGCGATTAAAAATCTATAACTTTTTTATTTCTTCACCGAAACTTTTGAAACAGGGTAGTCGGGGGTTTTTAGGGTCGCTGAACACAAATCTTATATAAGATTTAAAAAATTCAAAATGGCGGATCCAATATGGCGGCCAATTTTTTTACTAAATCTCGGATTGGCTTAAAATTTGGTACTCGGAGGTTTTTGGGGTCGCTGAACACGAATCTGATATCACTTTTTTAAAATTAAACTTGGGTGAATCCTAAACCACTTATGAGATTTTTTTTAAAATAACTAACACATTAAACAACATATTTAAAATAAATTTATTTCATATTTGTATAGATAACAGCTTTTTTTAACTAAACCAAACTACTATAAACTAAACAACTAATTCTAAGGCCTATGGAAGCAACTCGGTGTTATTTTTCTCTTTCTTAACTCTAATACTACTTATTAACGGATCTGAGGATATAAAAGGTAGTGAAATACGACTTCATTATTTAATTTTCTGGATATATTTCTGCTATTATTTAGCCTTGCAGATCTAAAAATTTTGTAGGATGCCTCTTGAGCTTCTTCAGATAATGAACCAATTGCGACTCTCAAATGGTTAATAATATCAGCTTCATATATCAACACCTTATGAACTGAGGGTGGCATGTAATACCAACCATATAGGCTGACAAAACATTCTGCTGTTTGGATGCAATATGTTTTAAAATTTTTCGTAATAATTTCCCTTCCTGATGAAATTACTTGCATAATGCAATTAAAATTTATAACGAGTTGTTGATTAATATTCAAAAGATCTTCCGTAACCTCATAATTATGTAACAAGGTTCATCCTACATTACCAGTATTTGAGGTAGCTGAGTCAGTTCGAACCATATCAACGCATACTCCTAATCTCTTTCGCATTTATTTTTGAATTCTCTCTTTTTGATTTTGTTCAGACTTCTGAGAAATGAAAATGATACCTCTTAAAATTAACCTAATTTTTTCACCAAAATTTAAAATTTGTTATGTACGTGCAGGCACTAAAACTGATCGATAGCCCTTTCAAATACCTTTCATTTGATATACAGTATGCACATATTCATTTAAAAGTTGTGTGCAAAAAGTTAAAAAACGAAAAACATCCATTTTCGTATGCCTTATATCTCCCAAAAATTGGGGATTCCGCCCAAAGAACCAAAATACTGGTCCGCTTTTTTTTCATGCTCTATCACAATTGTGAAGTGCATGAAGAACGTTTTAAACCGTTTGAAAAACTTCCCTATTGAGATCGTATGAATTTTTTTAATATACACTTATAAATAGGGTACATTAAAAATGCTCTACATTAAAAGTTGCATAATATTGCACTTAGGTAGAAACATATTTTATGTAGGACCCTTAGGTGTATTAAATACCGTTTATAGCTAAGCGGTTGAGAGCCGTTATTTTTTTTGGCAGCTTATGCAAATAGGTCAATTTAATTTTTTTTTTTTTTTAAACCTATTTTTTTTTTTGCCACTTAAAAATTATATGAAATAGTCAACCAAATGCCCAAGAAATTACATGATGTGTTATAAAGTTATAAAACAAAATCGTTGAAAAAAGTAGGGTTTGCCTACTTAGTTTCCGACTGTAAAAAAATTCAATTTCTTTAGTTTGAAATTTTTTTAAAAAAACTTAAACTTTGGTCCATTATAGCATAAAAAATAAATATTCTACAACCCAGAAAATGCTCAAAACGTCTTATCTAATGTATTATCTGGCGATATCTGCAAAAAAATTAAAAGCATTATAACAAAAAAAATTTAATTTTGAGCGCTTTTGACGACTGTGCATTGAGATACCTAATGCTGGCTTTGTAGACCTATAATCTGACACCGATGGCAGAGTGTAATATCCCGATAATAGTAAAATACCCATGAACGCATCACCTCATCCAAATGAAACTGGCTATTATTTTGTCCCGCAAACATATTTGTTTCTTGAATAATGTGTCAAACACTTCGTCATCGTAGAATAATTGAAACAGTTGCAAAGGAGAATGGATGATCAGTCTTGAACAAATATTATCTTTAAGTTTAGTCAATGGTGCTAGATATAGAGCAACGCTAAAACGAGGAAGTATATCCACACAATTAATATCCTCATCATCATCATTCCAATTGGCAATTATATCATCCAAATCCTTAGTAAACAAAACTTTTTTACGTGTGCACATATTTGCATATGCAAAGCATCAATCAATAAAAATGAGTATAATACCAACAATAAACTCGAAATTCACAATTATTTTGCATATGAAATATTTACCTTTTCTTGCAAAAATTGATTATAAATTGTAGGAATAGGAGATAAAAGATGAATATAATGAATAAGCACTTTTTCACATATAAAATTTACGTTAAATTGAATATTTTTCATACAATAATAATTTTTTGAAAAAAAGTGATTTTTACTGTTCGAAAAATCGAGCAGCGGAGCGAAGTGGGTTAAAGTTGTGAGAGACAAAAAATAATAAAAAAAAATTCATATTAATTTTATAGATTTTAATAAAAATAATCAGATTTTCATATTTTTTTTTTTCAAATCAGCAGTTTTTCTTTTAAGAACTTTTAATTTAAACATAATTAAAAATATCCATATTACAATCTTTTTATTTGAAACCGTTTCCTATTTTCCTAATCTGAGACCTTTTTTGTATATAATTTTCCAGTTTTTGATGCAGTAAATATATATATTTTTTTTTGTAGAAACCTCTCAGATTAGAAATTTTAAATATTTTAAATATATTTCCTATTAAATACGTTTAAAAGTTGTGATTTAATCTTTGTCAGAGGCCAATATTTTCCCCATAGAATCTCCGCATATATAACAAAGCTTAAGACAAGTAAATATATATTATTTTCCCCTAGATGCCCAAAAAAAGAGAAAAATAAATCGTTAGGTCTGAGCAACTATAAACACATATATTGAGTGACAATACAATATAAACTTTTAACTAACTCTGTATTGACCGCTAAATACCAAAAACGTGGATCTTAAAATTTTGTGTGTTTTTTTAACTTAAATTCTGAAAAAATAACAAAACTTTAAAGTATTCATTTTTATAGTGTTGACAAAACAATGGAAACCTTCACAATACAATAATTGAAAAGTTTCCCTCTGTTTTTGGTTTCCATTGGAATTTTTTGCTAAAAAATGAAAAATAAAAAACTAAAAATTAAAAATACAAAATTAAAAATGGAAAATAAAAAATTAAAAATAAAAAATGAAAAAAAAAAAAATGAAAAATGAGAAATGAAAAATGAAAACTGAAAAATAAAAATGAAAAATGAAAAACGAAAAACAAAAAATTAAAATTAAAAATAAAAAATTAAAAATAAAAAATTAAAAATTAAAAATAAAAAATTAAACAAGTAACAAAATTATAGTCGGTCTAGACCGACTATACGATACCCTATACCATGCGTTTAGAAATCCTATCTCTTAGGCCCAACTAACTGGACATTGAAAATAAGCAAAAACCAAATTTGAGTGGGTTTTTTATTAATTTTTTTGGCTGCAGATATGAAAAAGTTCATATCGGATGCTATATCTATAAAGGGACTAGGTCCAAAAATGGACCGATCCTGATCATGTTTGGTAAAGTCTCTTGTATTTTGCAAAAATATATACAAACAAAATTTGAGAAGAATCAGTGCAATAATTTTGTTTTTTAATAGATTTAAGTGAAGATCGGGAAGCAGCTCTATATGGGGTCAAAGGGATCATTTTTGGACTACTCATTAGTGGATGTAATGAACGCATACAAATCCAATTTGAGTAAGATCTATATGACAATTTGGATCTTATGGCAATTTATGTCGATTTCATATGGGTAATTTGTATGGGGGCTAGGTCTTAACATGGACCGATTCTCACCAGTTTCAACAGCGTTCATCCCATGGCCGATACAAGTTTATATACCAAATTTCATCAAAATATATTCATATTTGCGACCTGCAGTTTGATTACAAGCTTTACATGGACACACAGACGGACGGACGGACGGACGGACGGACGGACGGACATTGTTAAATCAACTCAGAAAGTGATTCTGATTCGATCGGTATAATTAAAGATCGGTCTAGGTCAAATATTTTTGGTTGTTACAAACAGCAGCACAAAGTCATTATACCCAAACCACATAGTGGTATAGGGTATAAAAAGAAAACCGAAGAATGAAAAATAAAAAATGAAAAATGAAAAACGAAATTCAAAAAATTAAAAATTAGAAATAAAAACGGAAAATTAAAAATTAAGCGGTTGAAATAATAAATATTTTTATATTAGCGGAGCCCCTGCTGTTGTTTGCTATAAGTGATACATATACGACGCTTTCTGTTTGATTTTAAAAGTGCTACAAAAAAATCTTTTATCAATAGATGTCTTTTATCCATCTCCGCTGTGATCGGCCTCGTATAATTTTTTTTTTTTTTGTATATTTTGGGTCTTGTCTTTTTCCCGTTGATCGTCGTACAGCGTTCTTCAATCGTGGCATCTTAAATTACACCTAGACGCATCTGAAAAGAGAACAGATTATGTGATGATTCTTCTATAATATCAGTGGTTTCTTCACAGGACCATAACAACCAAGATAAGCCTCAATTGATCGTTGGTAATATGCTAATATACGACAAAACGAAAATTGCCAAAATTTTTAGTCCAAATTAATTCGAAACATTTTCTAAATATCGTATAATTTTTAAGCTCTCAAAAGATTGCAAAGTATTATCCCCTACTTAGGCATTGGCTGCGGTAAGAAAGTATTTCTCTTTGGTCCCTTATGAAAAAGTTCTTAAAGCTTTTCTTTATACTCCTATAATAGAAAAATAATTAAATTTTTCAGAAAGAAGTTAATACTTTCTAAAAAAAACTCATTATTTTTATAAAAAAAAAAAAAAATCAAATAATAAATAAGAAATTATAATACTGGTCAAAAAAGAAAAGCAATTAATTTTATATTTAAATGATATTAGAATATAAATGTTAAGGATCGTTAAACCAATATTGATTATAATATTGAGTTTAAGTATCTATACTATTAATAGGCTAGGCGATTTCTTGTGACCGTTTTATCCCGATTTTGACCAAACGTATATTGTTTGAAAGGTGTATCTTTTTAGCTGTTCACCAGATTTATAGATTTTTAAATTTTTTCCTTTATTTTGAGTAAATTTCATTTAAAGCTGCTACTAACACATACATAAACTTATACATATGCTATGTGTGTTTTATAAAATTTGTTAATATATTTGTTAATGAGTTTGTTATCTTTATTCAGAACAGTAATAAACTATAAAAGTGTTTGTGAATTGGCTAAGTTGAAAAATAAAGTTGCCTAGAAATTGCACTCGAATTTCGAGCGCTGGAATCGGCTCGTATATATAATATAATGCTATAAAAAGGGTTTCATTTAATCGCAATTGGAAAGTAATTTTTTATGTAAAAATGGGTTTGTTTACTGAGTAGTTAACTCTATGATATTATTTTCAGACATGCTCTATTAAATTCTGTATGGACGTAGACAGAGTCTCTTGTGTTTAACGGGTTCTATTTTGAAGACTTATCCTGCGATGATTAAACACTAAACAGATACTATGCTTCTACCCAGTGCCCCATCATAAGACGGATCCCAAATTAGGAGAAATGTTTTTGGCATAAATACTCCCTTTTTTGAAGAGTCGGGCCGATCTAAAACCCTGTTGCTCTATGCTTTCAAACAGCCAGTTGGACGCAACTCCGCGACGAACTGCGGATAACCACAGCCACCACAAAACTCCATGAAGGGCCGTTCCCAAAAAAGGCAATTTGTTAGAATACAACACTTCACAGTCGATCATAATCAAGAACACACACACTTCTTGGCACCACAACATTCTTATCTCAAACTAATCCTCAATGCTCTCTTTCCTGCTCATGCTCATCTATCATCCCTATGCCTTTACATGCGGATGACATCGATAGCTTTCCGAACTCGTTCTTCAACTCATATTCCATCTTTAGTCTATTGCGCTCATTCTTACTGATTGTCTCTATCAGGGTGGTAGAACTGTTATCGACAACGTTCCAAACTCGCTCTTCAACTGATGTCTGACTCATCCTCGTAACGCTGTGTTGTCATAATGACTAAAGCGCCCTTGGACCCGTCTTTAACTCAACACTCTCACCTACTAACTTCTCCGTAAGGATATCTTGTCAGTTGTAGCAGACTCAAACTTTCCCGGCCTCGTTTTCAACTCATGTTACTTCCCTAAAGTCTTCAACTAATCGGCAGTGATATTGTCAGTGTGGCAGCTGATGCAAAACCCACCCATTCACATATTTCTCCTGCCATCTATATCCGAATTAGGACGGATATAGACAACATTCCAAACTTCATTTTTCAAGTCATGTTACATCTTTACCACCTTGGGATACCTTGGACACCTTTGGACATCTTGGGAAACCGCATAATTCTTGACACCTCCTCAGTCTATGTGATCTTGTTCGTACTGCTTCCGATATGGACAATTCCGTGAATTATCCTCTTTGGGCATATGGCTTACCCGTGGTAACATTTTATCTCCTTTGGTGAGGCTTCGCTGTCAACCTAGCCACTGCATGACCACTGCCAGTTATCCTCCAAACAGGGTTGGACTGGTGGCCCCCACATGGACATAGACAGACATGCGGATGACATCGATAACTTTCTGAACTCGTTTTTCAATTCATGTTCCATTTTTCGTCTACTACGCTCATTTTTACTGATTGTCTGTATCAGGGGGGTAAGACTGATATCGACAACGTTCCGAGTTCGCTTTCCAACTGATCTCCGACTCATCCTCGTAACGCTGTGTTGTCACAATGACTCAAACGCCCTTGGACTCGTCTTCAACTCAATACTCTCGCCTACTAACTTCTTTGTAGTGATATCTTCCTCGTTTTTAACTCATGTTACTTCCTTAAAGTCTTCAGCTAATCGGCAGTGTTATTGTCAGTGTGGCAGCTGACGCAAGAACCATCGTACTTCGGTTTCCAACTTACAACACTCTCGTTTACTTCAACCATTTTTCCTGCTTTCTATATCCGGATTAGGGCGGATATATCAATCTTCGTTTTTCAAGTCATGTTACATCTTTACCACTTTGGAATACCTAAGGAAACCGCATAATTATGGGATGTGACAACCATTTCTCTGGGAGGATTTGACATCTTGTTCGTACTGCTTCTGATATGGACAATTCCGTGAATGATTCTCCTAGGGGTTTACCCGTGGCACCATTTTGTTTACTTTAGTGAGGCTTCGTTATCAGCCTAGCCACTGCGTGACCACTACCCCCACATGGACATAGACAGACAGACAGGCAGAAGGACAAATAGACTGAATTTCGAATTGCTTTATTATGTACCCTAAATATTCACTAGATTTAGTCCCCGTAAAGATTTTCACCTTATTGAAACTATTAAGTAGAGCTGGGAAATTTTGTCGAGCTAAATGAAGGCTGTGCTGGAAATAACGAATATTTCCAAATTATTTTCTGTTCTCTATGTTCGTTCGGGTTGATGTGGACCACCAGTATGATTGGCATTTAACCAAATATGACCCTCTTTCGGTATTGTAAATGAGGCCATTGCCGACTAAACCTTTCTCATTTAATAACATTTTATTCCTTTTTGGCCTGGTTGTAAAAAGTGCTATTCTTTGAAATTGCTTTGAAATTGCTTTTTTAAAGAACAAATTTTTATTAACTCTATTGCTGACCGTTCTCGTAGATGAATAGTCGGTTTAATAGGGATATAAAAACTGGTAAAGCTGCAATTCATAGTTTTCATCTCATTCAATTTTCCACGAAACTCTTTTCGACATACGCACACACCCTTACACCCTCACACATATAGTCAACTAGCAATTTCTTAATAAACTCATGTTCATGTTTACTTTGACTTTAGGAGTGTGTGTGCTTTTTATATTCTTCCATGTAATTACATTGCATATGTAATTTGCCAGTGTGTATGTGTTTTTAGCAAATGTTTATTTTGCGATATGAGGACAAGGCCTGTACGTTGTTATTCATTTCGTGTGATGTTTGCTGTATGATGATAGGTGTTAATGAATACGTTGTGTCAACTATTTAAATTGTAATCATGACCGAGATAAGACTTAACCATTTCTTTTTTTTTTAATTTCATATACATACAAAAAAATATTATTCAGTAAAAGCTACTTTGATATTCTACTCATTCCAAAAAAAATGGATTTTAATAAAGATATTTCCATAGATGGTCATCTAAAAAATTCTCATGTGAAATTTTTGCGAAGCTTAAAAAAATGTTTACACACAAGTAAAAAATTCGCCAACCGAATTGTTCTAAAATTTATGAACTAAGTTTTCGATTATAACAACAGAAATTTTATAGCTATTAACCATTTTAAATTGCGAATAAATACTTACTGTTAAGACAATAGAATTTAGTTTTAATTAATTCAAAGGTCGGTTATTACTTTCATGTCAATTCTCTTAGTAATAAATTTGATAACCACAATGAATCCGTTTTCTGTGTGTAGCTTGTTGTTAACCAGATATGTGTAATACACCTCAGATGCCTGTTGAAATAATAATATTATAAGCAAAGGTAATTTTGTAAGAAAAGAAATTTTTTTTTAAAAATATTTTCTTATTTATAAATGCACAATTTTCAACCAGAGCAATCTACGAACGACTCTTAATTATCGAAATACAAACTATTTTATTTTTCCGAAATTTCACGTTTTTCGATATTGCGACCTTGAAAACAGTTTGTTCACAACTCGGATCAGGTATTTTAAACAGCGGCTAAAACTTCAACAATGGCATACGACTATTAGCCCGACGATGACGATGATGATTCTCCAAAAAGTTGATGGGAAACACGTTTTAATCAGAAATCCCGAGGGAAAATATCGTCATTGTCAACTGAAGAGATGTGGTAAGCCAACAATTTATATGTCCGAGAAATTCAATGTGTATACGCATACTAATTGTTTCAATCTAAAACATGGATAATATAATTTTTTCACGAATTTTCTTTCGGCTCTCTTTTTTAACTTACGATTTTTTTTCAAATAATGACAGCATGGATTTACTTAAATATAATTTTTTATTAACATTTATAATTTTTCTACCATTTGATTCGGAAGTAATTAAATAAATTAATGAAACAAGTAATAAACCAAATGTTTCATTTACATACAAAGTCGATATACAGGATAAGCGCCAGTCTTCGAAATTTCGAACAGACTTCTCCGGGAAACCGGAAAATAGGAATTTTTTTTTTGACCACATGTTGGAATTCAACCAGGCTTAATCATCCTAAAAAAGTAAATTTTTCCAAAAAAATAAAGATAAAATTGAATGTCGGAGCGAAATGGGTTAATAAAATAAATATGGCAATACCAATACTAGGACGGTACGTGGAGTATAGTGATATAAAAACGCTCAGTTAGGAAATGGTGCAAACACAGCGACAACAACAACAAACATAATTAAAGCTACTGGCAGGTTCCAGCCGTCGAAATTCGGGTGCAAATTCTAGGAAATATTATTTTTTCATTAAATAAAGGCCCTAAAGGTATGCTAATCAATTATAGCCAATTGACAAATCAAAACAAAAACAGACTCTTTTTTATTACAAACACATGAACAAATTTAATAAACGCACACATAGCATTGTACAATTTTATGTATGTTTTAGTAGCAACTTTAAACGCAATTTACTCAAAATAAAGGAAAAAATTTAAAAATCTGTAAATCTGCAACACGGCTAAAAAGCAAAACCTTTCAAATAACATACGTTTGGTCACAATCGGGATAATACGGTAGAACAAAACCTCGGTCACAAGAAATCACCTAGCCTATTTATATTATAGATGACACACATATTACAAAATTTAGAATAACAATAACAACAACAACAATATATAAAATCAGATTTTTTCAAGAGTTTTTTTTACATTTTCATTGTACGGCCTCCTCTCAATGGGGCTTTGATCCGAAGAACATGCAACATATTCGAAAATTAATTCTTCTTCGTCACTATTTTCAATACATGTCTCCAATTTTTCTTTTAATAATATTGTGTACTCTGAAGAATTCATTTTGGTGCTTGGATGTAAAATATCAACCACACCGTCGAAACAAAAATTGGCCCAAACAATTAAGGAACTGCCTTCGAAATTTCTTTTTGAGAAATAACGTGAAATTTTTATCACCAAAAAAATGCATATTTAACAAGTAAGAAAATTATAGTCGGTCTAGACCGACTATATGATACCCTATACCATGCGTTTAGAAACCCTATCTCTTAGGCCCAACTAACTGGATATTGAAAATAAGCAAAAACCAAATTTGAGTGGGATTTTTCTTAATTTTTTTGGCTGCAGATATGAAAAATTTCATATCGGGTGCTATATCTATATGGGGACTAGGCCCATAAATGGACCGATCCTGACCATGTTTGGTAAGGTCTCTTGTATTTTGCAAAAATATATACAAACAAAATTTGAGAAGAATCAGTGCAATATTTTTATTTTTTGATAGATTTAAGTGAAGATCGGGAAACAGCTCTATATGGGGACTATGACTAAGAGTTGTCCAATAGGGATTATTTTTGGACTACTGATTAATGGATGTAATATATACATACAAACCCAATATGACTAAGATTTGTATGATAATTTGGATCTAATGGCAATATATGTTAATTTCATAGGGGTCATTTATATGGGGGCTAGGTCTGAACATGGACCGATTCTCACCGATTTTAATAGCGTTCATTCCATGGCAGATAGAAGATCAAATGCCAAATTTCATCAAAATATATTCATAATTGCGACCTGCACTTTGATTACAAACTTTACATGGACACACAGACGGACGGACGGACGGACGGACGGACGGACATCGTTAAATCGAATCAGATAGTGATTCTGATTCGATCGGTATAATTAAAGATGGGTGTAGGTCAAATATTTTTGGTTGTTACAAACAGCAGCACAAAGTCATTGTACCCAAACCACATAGTGGTATAGGGTATAAAAACAATAATAAACAGAACTTCCCATTGTTACAAATTCTATTAAAATCTATTGCAGTTTTTCTTAAAAGGTTTTTACCCACATATATAAGAAATGTTTTAATAAATAAGAAGGATTCAAAACATAATAACCCCTATTTTCATATCAAAATCAGAATCATTCCGGTAATGTTCAGCAGATTTACTTTGCTAAAATTAACAAATTTGACACCAAAAAATGAAAAATGATAATTATACCGATCGAATCAGAATCACTTTCTGAGTTGATTTAACAATGTCCGTCCGTCCGTCCGTCTGTGTGTCCATGTAAAGCTTGTAATCAAACTGCAGGTCGCAACTATAATTATATTTTGATGAAATTTGGTATATAAGCTTTTCTCGGCCATGGGATGAAAGCTATTGAAATTGGTGAGAATTGGTCCATGTTCAGACCTAGCCCCCATACAAATTACCCATATGAAATCGACATAAATTGCCATAAGATCCAAATTGTCATATAGATCTTACTCAAATTGGGTTTGTATGCCTTCATTACATCCACTAATGAGTAGACCAAAAATGCTCCCTTTGACCCCATATAGAGCTGCTTCCCGATCTTCACTTAAATCTATTAAAAACAAAAATATTGCACTGATTCTTCTCAAATTTTGTTTGTATATATTTTTGCAAAATACAAGAGACTTTACCAAACATGATCAGGATCGGTCCATTTTTGGACCTAGTCCCTTTATAGATATAGCATCCGATATGAACTTTTTCATATCTGCAGCCAAAAAAATTAATAAAAATCCCACTCAAATTTGGTTTTTGCTTATTTTCAATATCCAGTTAGTTGGGCCTAAGAGATAGGGTTTCTAAACGCATGGTATAGGGTATCGTATAGTCGGTCTAAACCGACTGTAATTTTCTTACTTGTTTACAAATACTATGTTTTTCGTACTTACAATTACTAGCAGATTCCAGCCCTCGAAATTCGAGTGCAAATTCTAGGAAATTTTATTTTTTCATTAAATAAAGACCCAAAAGGTATGCTAATCAATTATAGTCAATTCACAAATCAACACAAAAAAACAAACTCATTTTTATTACAAACACATTAACAAATTTAATAAACACACACATAGCATTGTATAATTTTATGTATGTGTAGTAGCAACTTTAAATGCAATTTACGCAGAATAAAGAAAAAAAATTTAAAAATCTGTAAATCTGCACTGTGAGTAATCGTGAAAATTATGGGCGGAATCGCCAAAATCAAAAAATCATCATAACAAACATAACAAAAATCGCAAAAAAAACAAAAATCGCCAAAATAAAAATCGCCAAAATAAAAACTCGCCAAAATCAAAAATCGCAATTAACAAAAATCACCAAAATTAAAAACCACAAAAAACAAAACTCGCCAAAACCGAAAACGCGCATAACAAAAATCGCCAAAATCAAAAATCGCAATTAACAAAAATCACCAATATTAAAAACCACAAAAAACAAAACTCGCCAAAACCGAAAACGCGCATAATAAAAATCGCCAAAATCAAAAATCGCAAATAACAAAACCACCTAAATCAAAAAACCCAATAATCAAAATCGCAAAAAATAAAAATTGTTAATATAAAAAATCAGCAAAATCAATAACCGCCAAAATCAAAAATCGCCAAAATCAAATATCAAAAAAAAAAAAAATCGCCAAAATGAAAAATCTAAAAACCAAAATTTGCGAATTAAAAAATCGACTACACCGATAATCGCGGATAACAAAAAACTCAAAAAACAAAAAACAGCAAAATCAAAAATCTAAAATACTGAAAATCGCGAATAAAAAAACACAAAATCAAAAAATGCCACACTCAAAAATCTAAAAAACACAAAAATCGCTAAAATCAAAAATCACAAAAAGCAATAATCGGCAGAGTCAAAAATCTACAAAATAAAAAATTGCCAAAATCTAAAATCGAAAAATAAAAATCAGCAAATTCAAAAATATCCAAATGGGTGTAGCGAAGCACAACGGGTTACAGCTAGCTGAATACAATTTCGGTCCTATAACCAGCCCATGTTTAACGCTGATAACTATCACAAGTTCGTCGATTTAGAGGAAAGCAATTATTGCACAGCTTTGGATGTTTAGTTTTTGGCTTGGAATATATCAGATCTATAATATAAATAGGCTAGGCGATTTCTTGTGACTGATGTTTTGTTCTACCGTTTTATGCCGATTTTGACCAAACGTATATTATTTGAAAGGTATTTCTTTTTAGCCAATTTGCAGATTTCAAGATTTTAAAATTTTTTCCTTTGTTTTGAGTAAATTCCACTTAAAATTGCTACTAACACATACATAAAATTAAACATATGCTATGTGTGCATTTATTAAATTTTTTAATGTGTTTATAATAAAAATGCGTTTGTTTCTTGTGTTGATTTGCGAATTGGCTATAATTGATTAGCATACTTTTAGGGTCTGTATTTAATGAAAAAATAAAATTTCCTAGAATTTGCGCTCGGGTTTTGAGGGCTGGAATCTGCTAGTTAATATTTATTCAGTTATCGGTAAACACAGTTTTTGCTTGGTAATATATTATTTACGGAATAACTCAAAAATTATATCAAGAACTGTTTTAACTGAATGTTCTTTTTAAACGAGATATTTTCTTTTTAAATTTTTATATTAAATTCACTGTTGGTTAATCTGTGTGTGTCACTGTCAATTTACTTACCTTTATTGCCGTTGCAGGTTTAATGAAGTATCAGCAAGATGTTCCTTCCACGATGCTGGGTTACTCAAGAACACATGGTTCGTTAGGTAAGTTTTCTATTTGTGCATCCACATTTTTTTTTGTTGTTGTTGTTTTTAATCTAAGCAAATATATACTTAAGTTACTTTTTATTTATTTTTTTATTTTTCTAAATCTCATACTAAGCAGTTGGTTTTTATTTCCATCTCATTCAAGTGGCTAAAGTCGGTTAATATCCTTTTTTGTATTTTCTTTTTTTTTTTGCTTCTTCATCTTTCACTTTTGAGTGTTGTTTTAACGTTAAGTTACTTAATGTTAAACAATGCGTTCATTTTTGCAACTTTAGCAAGATTTTTATTTTTATAAAAAAAAATATTTTTCGATGGTTTGATGACTATTTTTTTGTGAAAAAAATGTTACCTTCTTGCGAATATTATTTTTTTTATTTCGTTTGTCTATGAAAGTTTTTTCTTTTTTTTTTTTTTTGGTTGGCAAAAAAACGTTAGAACTATCGGTTGGAAAAAGTTTTTAAACAGAAACGACGGCAGTTTTTTTTTTGGTCTAGCATTGTTTAAGAAAAGAAAAATTCATAGAAAGTTTCAAAAGTATTTGAAATCTTAAAAACAGCGATTTTCATTGAATTTTTTTAAACGTGAGTACATTAAGTAATTCGTAGACGTTGAAGATACTTAACAGCTTTAATTACATATATTTTGATACTTAGGTTACATTAAAAAGGTAGCTCGGTGGTCATAAAAGCCCATTGTGCAAATGTGCCCAGGATTATTTTGGTTTAACGATCTGCTCCATGTCACTAATTTCACTTCCACAAGGCTGTTTTGACTTGAAGCAAATACTTAGCTAGATATCGAAGTCATCCCTCTTTGGTCGCTGGACGTCCAACAAGCTGGTTAAATACTGATTCTGTTACTTCTCCGTCAATGGAGTTCTTTCAGTAGTCTCTAATTTATGTTAAATTATGTTAAATAAAATAATATAATAAATATAAAACACACTTTCTTACAACTTCCCGAAAGAAATTTAAGAAATTTTTTGAACTAAATCATTAAAATCTAAAAATTCAAATGTAAATTAAAACTTAAGGGATCAATAACAATATATTTGCATATCATTAGTACCACACAAACTCCCTCACTCACTCACACACACGAACTCATACAACAACAAAAACAACAACAACAAATATTCCCTAATTCCCAAAACCACATAAATTTGTTTGTTTGATATTCCTGCATAAGAGTACGAACCTCATTGGCAGTGGAGTTTTATGTAAAAACCATTTTATTTTATACACGTATTTGGCAAAAACCAAAACGAAAATGAATACAAATACAAAGTTTGGTTTTGGCGCCGCGGAAATACACAACACACAGAAATTGATTTCAACTGCTTTATAGAATTGAAAAATAAAGCGACAAGTAAATAATTATTTTTTATACAACTTGCAATAGAATAGTAATTTAAATATATTAATTTTAATTTATATTTTTACTAAAAAAAACTTAAAAATTTCTAGGTTTGTTGGCTTTATTTTCCAAACATTATTTTGCTCTAGTAATTTGTTATATAAGTAAATGAATTATTTTTTTTTGTTTGTACTCATATTAAATTCTATTCTATTCATAGTTGTTATTCAAATGCAACCATTTCATTTTTAGTTTTTAATAATTTGTCACAAGTCCATTTTGTATTCAATTTTACTCTATAAACTATAAAGCACTCATATTCAGTGTAAATAAAGGATTTTTATATTTTATACCTTTTATATGTAAAAAAAAAAAGACAGAAACGAAATGCTGAAGTAGAAAAAACTTAATGATTTACAATGTCTCCCCTGTGGGTAAACATGGCTTTTAAACAAAACAAAAAAAAAAAAAAAAACAAAAAATACACATAAATTTATATAAACGTGGATAAAAGAAATGACACACATTTTTTCATAACATTTGCGAGCAGAGTGGTTTTTGTACAAAATTCTCTTTCTTTTTTGTATCACTCGTTAAAAATGTGAAAATTTAAAGGTTTTATGGAAAATATTCTTTTTAATGTTTCACAATGAAAGCATCTTTTTAAAGTATATTCAATACTTTTGTATGTATTTTATTTACATTTAAATAAAAAATTAAAGAGCAAAGTGAATTATAAGTTCGGTTTAATATTTTCAAGATACGATAGCGGTTTGATAACTCAGTGACCTTCCATACAATAGGTTGCCTTAATATCCTCAAAGCTGTTTTATGTTTTTGTGATGAAGTTATTATTCGATTTAAATATTTTATTGCCGAGCCATTTATTTAGATTTGGAACAAGGAAATAGTCGTACGGGTAAATCTGGAGATTTGGAAAAAGGAAATAGTCGTACGGGTAAATCTGGAGAATATGCTAGGTGGGATAGTAGTTCTTAGCCCTAGTCTTGGCTTTTTGCCAAGGCGACTGCACATGCAAATTTTTTTATATTTTTTATTTATTTATTTATTTAAAGTCTATGGAATTATAAATGTCCTTACAGACTAGTTAATATATTTAGTATATACAATACATATAACAAATAAAATAATGACGATTTAATTATTTGGATATAGACTAATTTTAGGTTTCAAATTTTCGTTTCTTTATTTTCGGACATATCAATGATGAGGTAAATTCCATTAAATTGCTAACATAACTGGCGAAATGAATCATTATTAGCATAGTTAAATCGAAAATAATATTTAAGAGCTTAAAGTTTCTTGTAGGTCTCGATGTTATATCTATAATATTAATAGGCTAGGCGATATCTTATGACCAATATTTTGTTCTACCGCTTATCCCGATTTTGACCAAACATATATTATTTGAAAGGTATTTATTTTTGGATGTCTTTCAGAGTTACAGATTTTTAAATTTTTTCCTTTATTTTGAGTAAATTGCATTTAAACTTGCTACTAAGACATACACAAAATTAAATATATGCTATCTGTGTGTTTATTAAATTTGTTAATGTGTTTGTTATCTCCTTTCACAATAATAATAAACCAAAAAAGTGTTGGTCTGTGAATTGGCTAAGGAAAAATAAAGTTGCCCAGAAATTGCAGTCGAATTTCGAGTGCTGGAATCTACTAGTTAATTTGAATTTTATTTAACAAGTAATTGGAGTCAATGTCGCCATGGAATAAACTGAGTAGAAAGAAAATACTAAGTATTATTCTACGACTTTTCAGTGTCGATAACTCGATTGCAGCAAGTTTGGATTCATAAGTGGGTAAGGCACGGGAGTTCCAAACAAGTCCACGTAGACAGAATAAAAGAAATTGTTTCTGGACAGATTTGGCGAACCATATTCCAGGATGGGACGAACTAGGGATGTATATAGCTGTTTGGCTACATATGGATCAGAAAATTCTTTTCTCCATCGCTTCATAAATCCAGGAACGCCGTAAGCTTTGTTTATTGCTGAAGACATATGCGGACAAAATTTTAATCTGTGATCTTATAAAATGTCAAGATCGGATGGTATACCAGCACTGGTGCTGAAACAGTGCTCTTCGAAGCTAGCCAGTCCATTGGCCAACCTTTTCAGCCTTTCGTACCGTGCGGGAGTCTTTCCCCCTTGCTGGAAAGTTGCTAATATATAACCAATCCCTAAAAAGCGTGCGGCCAGTAACCCTGAAAATTTCCGTCCAATTACAATCTGCTCGGCGCTCTCAAAGTTGATGGAGAGCATGATCAATTTCCATCTTGTGAACTACCTAGAGGCCAACTCACTTAGTAATGATCATCAATATGGCTTCCGTAGAAATCGTTCCACGGGATACCTGTTAGCTCTTCTTTCTGAGCGCTGGAGTCGATCCATTCGCAATTTTGACGAAAGTAAAGTAGTTGCTCTAGATATTTCCAAGGCATTCGATCGTGTGTGGCTCGGTGCACTGATATCTAAGCTTATTGCATTCGGGGTCGGTAATGACTTCTCTCGATTTATATCGTTTTCTCAGGGAACGAACAATATGTGTTGTTATTGATGGTTTCCAATGAGTTTCAACTTAACTCAGGGGTACCCCAAGGTTCCGTTCTTTCTCCTTCTCTTTTCTTACCTTCTTAGTCAAACTTTTAACTCTATATACTCTTTCGCAGATGACAGCAGCATTAGTCATTCATTTTCCTTTACTTGTAGGCCAAGCTTCTGGAAGGTTGGGGGGCAAAAGGCGGACAATGAATGACACACTCAATCAAGACCTGTTAACAATCTCCGAGTGGGGTAAAGCGAATAGGGTTGATTTTAATGCGCTGAAGATTCAATGTTGTATGGTGACCCATAGGGCCATGGATTCAACAATGTCATCTGTATATATGGGTGATATAGGTACTGAGGATAATCTTGATGTTCTAGGTATGAGAATTCAATGCGATGTTCGTTGGAACGAGCATGTTTTTCAAGTGTCGAAAGAAGCATTCAAGTGTCTTGGTTTTCTAAAACGGTGCAAAAATTACTTCACTCCTTCTGACATCCCTAAAATCTTTACCACTTACATCCGACCGAAAATGGAATACAACTCCCATATATGGGCAGGAGTTTCAAAGTCTATTTTGGAGCTACTGGACCGTGTGCAAAGTAGGGCGTTGGCGCTCATCAATGACAGTAGGTTATCCAACTCTATTTATTCATTGGAACACCGTCGGAATGTGGGTTGTGTAGCACTGTTCTATAGATACTACTATGGGAAACGTTCTTCTGAGATTAACGAACTTATTCCAAGTGCCCGAGTTTTGGTTCGCTCTACCCGCTTCTCTAGTAGATCAAATCCGTTTGTAATCTATTGTCCAGTTGACCGCACAACGCGTTACAGAGAGAATTCGTTTATCAGTCGAACTAGCCGTATGTGATATAAATTCCCCGCAGAGGTCTTTCCTGACAGTTATAATCTAATAAAAATTAAGTCAAATATCCACAAACACTACTCCCTCTTTCCTCCTTCGCACAACCTATTTTCCTGAAATCAACACAATGCACTGTTTTGTAGGGGCATCCCCTGAGTGGTGGTTAATATAAAAAAAAATCTGAGAATGTATCAATCGAGTCCAATTCAATTTCATTCACAAAATAAGTAATATGTAGATTTTTACATCTGTAAAAGGACATGTGCTTGCATTTCTTTTTTTTTTTTATATTGAGCTCCATAAGGTTTACATTGCACCATCCACAAAAATTATTTAAATCGGACTGTAGCAAAAAATGTTGAAAGTAATTTTGTAGAGAGGATTGACATCATCAGCGTATAAGAGAATTTTAGAGCGTTGAGTAACAGAAGGGAGATTATTGATAAATAACGTAAAAAGTACTGAACCAAGATGACTTCCTTGTGGAACACCAGAAAACACTTTGATTTTTTTAGAGAGAGCGTTTCTAAATAAATCCGTTCGTTAAATAACATTTTAGCTAAAAAACTAAAGAATTACTAAAACCCATAGAATTCAGCTTGTATAATAATAAATCATGATTCACCTTATCAAAGGCTTTACGTGCGGCCCTTTTTACTTCAAACTAATGTCGATTCTTTTCAAAAGTCAAGAATAATATTCGTCGGTGTACAGTGCACCATTTAACGAGAAAGCGTTCAAAAATCCGACTTCACATGTTGTTGTTTTCGTGGGCAGGGTCCGCCAAGAAAGCGATTTGATAAAAAGTTTTTGCCTTTTGACTTTTTGTGTTTAAATGGCCAAAATACTTAAAAAAAGAACTTTGTTTTTTTTCGGAAACTTATGTTAACATTAAATTTTGTTCAAAATAACTGACCTTGAGAAAGACAAATTGTGATCTTGACGTTGAAGAGAAGAAAACAAACTGTGATACGAGGGATACTACTTATATATCGGGAACTGGCAACAGCTAAAATCTGGCAACTTCGTAATAAAGTTTGACATTTTTTTTTGGCATAAACGTAATCACACCGTTTTGATGCACAAATGCTATTTGTTTTGTTTTCAGTGAGTTAAGAAAATCAATTTGGCCAAAAAATGGAAATTTAAAGGGAACGTTTTCGTAGGATTATTTTTCACAACTTTCGACGTGGATTATCTCAAAAACAATGTGTCGATGAACTCAGCTCTTTTCATGGCGATAAGGCACCATCAAAAACCACAGTAAATCGTTGGTACAGTGAATTCAACCGTGGTCGTAGTTCGGTCGCTGACGAATTCCGTGATGGAAGTCCAAAATATGTTGTTATGCCACGAAACATCGATGCAGTTCATGAACTGATAATGCCAAATCGCCATGTGAGATAGAAGCAGCCTTGCACATTAGTTTCACTTCAATAGATTCAATTTTGCATGAACGCTTAGTTGTAAAAAAATTTGTTCTGTTTTCATACTCCACAATTTATCAATCGCTCAAAAAATGGCTCGCGTAGATAGGTGTAAGGAAATTTTGAAAAGTTGGACCGTGGTGCTTCAAAAGACGTGTATAAATCCAACAAAAGTTGTTCGTGGAAGTAAATGGTCGCCTGTTTCTTCGGCTGAATGTGTAATGTGGCCACAGTTTCGCTTGAACAACATAGGACGGCCAATTCTGAGTGGTACACGACCATTTGTTTGGCGGAAATCTTCGGAGAAATAAGTAAAACCAATCGCCGAAGACGAATCATTCATTCTCCATCATGAAAATGCGAGCAAAACTGATATGACAAATGGTTTGGACGAATGCAAAAGCCTATTGATCATTAAAGGGAATATTTCGAAAAATAATATAGCCATTTTCATTTTAAAATGTTTGTCATTACTTTCTATTCCCGAAATATAAATAGTATCCCTCATATTTCTTTTTAGCTGTTACCCAGATTTACAGATTTTCATCGTCTGGAATATTTTTTTGGATTTATGATCGTTTAAAAGTTGCTACTATCACATACATAAAATTGTACAATGCTATGTGTGTGTTTATTAAATTAATGTGTTTGTGTTTGTGTTACTGTGTTGTTTTCTTCATTTAAAATGAGTTGAATTATGAAGCATACCTTTAGGGTCTTTAGTAAATGAAAAAATTTAACTTTCTAGAATTCGCACTCGAAGTTCGAGTGCTTGAATCTGCTAGATTAATTAAATTAGTGTTGTGAATTGTGAGTTTTTATGTAAAAAAGAAATGTTAAAAAATTGACAAAAAACGATTGTGTATATAATAAAAATTTATCCCTGAAGATGTTGGAATAATACCAACGAAACGGCGCACTGTGGCTGAAATTTTTTTTCATTGGCCAAAAGTCTAATTTTTTGTCACCGATTTTTAAAATTTTAACGCCATTTTGTAGCTAACATTAAGGTAGCCAAAAAATCGGGTTGAACTATTGCTAATTGTGGGCGTGGCATGCTGTCAAATTTAACTGTTTTTTTAATTTCAGAAAAAGATGATTTTTGTTTGTTTTTTATCAAAAATAAATGGTTAATACTCGGCAAGTTGTCATCGATAATGACAAGCCGTCCCTCTTGCAAGGTTGGTAGGATTGTAGTCTGTAGTTGTTGTAAGTAGGCACAACTCTATCGTTTAATATTAGGGGCTTTATGAAATATTTATTAAACTATTACATTTTTGTTAAATTTCAACTATAGTGGAATAGGCAACAAAAGGAACAAGAAACATGTACCACCCGGAAGAAAGGCGAAAGTGTCCTCTTTAACCCTATATATACTTTTCTACCCTTATATATGCTTCTATCGGCCATAGGATGAACGCTATTGAAATTGGTGAAATTCGGTCCATGTTCAGACCTAGTCCTCATACAAATAACCCCTATAAAATCGACATATATTGCCACAAGATCCAAATTATTCTATAGATCTCAGTCAAATTGGGTTTGTATGTGTTTATTATATCCATTAATCAGTCGTCCAAAAATAATTCCTATAGGACAATTCATAGTTCCTATAGATGCGACTGCTTTATTCCATTGGGCAAAGAATTATTGTAAAGAAATTAAAATAGTTTTTAATAGCAAAGAGGATCACGAGGAACATTGAAAACACTGAAGTGCAGATTCGATGCTGCGATAACAATCGATAGCACCGCTCAATGCCATGCTTTGGTACTGCTTGTCGATGGAAGACCCAAATTTTCTGCCTCCACTCAATGCGATTTCTTTCCAAAGCCAAAAAGAAACCAGCAGCAAACAAAGGCAATAAATAAGCTGGATGAAAGACTGGGTATTTAAAAATTTGCAAAACTTAAATACTTCATCAGCTACAATAAATTAAATAAAAAAACAAGTAAGAAAATTATAGTCGGTCCAGACCGACTATACGATACCCTATACCATGCGTGTAGAAACCCTATCTCTTAGGTCCAACTAACTGGACATAGAAAATAAGCAAAAACCACATTTGAGTGGGATTTTTATTAATTTTTTTGGCTGCAGATATGAAAAAGTTCATATCGGATGCTATATCTATATGGAGACTAGGTCCAAAAATGGACCGATCCTGATCATGTTTAGTAAAGTCTCTTATATTTTGCAGGAATATATACAAACAAAATTTGAGAAGAATCAGTGCAATATTTTTGTTTTTTAATAGATTTAAGTGAAAATCGGGAAGCAGCTCTATATGGGGCCAAAGGGATCATTTTTGGACTACTCATTAATGGATGTAATGAACGCATATAAACCCAATTTGAGTACGATCTATATGATAATTTGGATGTTATGGCAATTTATGTCGATTTCATAGGGGTAATTTGTATGGGGGCTAGGTCTGAACATGGACCGATTCTCACCAATTTCAACAGCGTTCATCCCATGGCCGATGAAAGCTTATATACCAAATTTCATCTAAATATATTCATATTTGCGACCTGTAGTTTGATTACAAGGTTTACATGGACACACAGACGGACGGACGGACGGACATTGTTAAATCAACTCAGAAAGTGATTCTGATTCGATCGGTATAATTAAGGATGGGTCTAGGTCAAATATTTTTGGTTGTTACAAACAGCAGCACAAAGTCATTATACCCAAACCACATAGTGGTATAGGGTATAAATATTTATGTTATAATGGCTATAATGTGATTAAGATTAAATTTTATTAAATTATTTATTTTTTTTATTTTTATTATTATTACTTTTAGTATTATTTTATATTAATTTAATTATTATTTCAAATAAATAAAAAAATATTTTTTCAACATTTCTATAGAAAAAGATTAATTTTTTTTTGAGGTTAACATATTGCGGGTATTACAGTATCGAAGGTATGAAATTTTAGTTAGGTATATTATATACCGTCGGAAAGTTTAATTTGTCTAATTTCTCAGTATATGTTTTATTTTTAAGGTTTTGGAAACACTTACACACTAAAATAAAAAATTTGAATTAGCGCATATGCTAAAAATTGAAAAACCGTTGACTTGAGTTACAAAACATTTATTTTGATAGATATCCCTCTCGCATCCTACTTAGCGTCCAAAAAGTTCTTAAAGGAACACCCTAAGCTTTCTTTTGGGCAAAAAAAAAAACCGTATTTTGGAAAAAAAAGTCACTAAAAAATTTTTTTTCCCGAAAGATTGAAGAAATAGCTCTATAAACTATTTGTGACAAACTTTGATAAGAACAATAGGTAAAAAGTTACATGTATGAGAAAAAACACCTGTTTGGCCAAAATGTCAAATTTTGACCCACTCTAACTGAGAGAGTTCTTGACCGATCTTGTTGAGAAATTGTATCTAAACTACTATCTACTATACTAATCTTGATGCAAATTTCATTTCGACCGAAAGACATCGGTTTCAAAAGTTGGGTCACTTGACATGAAACGCCTCATATAGATTTGCTTTGTCGAAAACCATGATATATAATATCTGTTTCATATCAAGCCAATGATCAATCAACATTTACCTTCTCTAGTTATTTTTTTTTTTTTCTTTTACTAGTTATATACTTTTTTTAAAACAACTATTTTGTCTGCATACTAAATCATGAAACAATTCCCCTGAATCCATTGAATAATGTAGGTACTAAAGAAACCAACAGTATCCAAATCAAATTGCTGTTCAATTTATATTTCTACATAAACCACAGAAAATTACAACTTTACAGATTTTGCTTTCAAGCAGATTTTAAAACAAAAGGAAACTGAAATAGAGAATTAAATATATTAAGTGGCATCTTAACGTTATAAACTCAATATGTACGTACAATGAGTTTAAATGTCTGTATCTACGAGAATGTCGGTGTTGAGCAGGTTTTTTTTGGTATAGAAATAGAAATATAAATATTTTCAAAAATTAAATATATATTCATGAAATAAATATTTTCTTATAAACCTCAGCCTTTTATTAGAGAAAATGGCTGCACCATAAACTAAATATTTTCCCTTTAGCTCCCCCACCCGAAGAAGCTAGTACATCTCTTAATTAACATTACAAGGCTACAAATACTCTCTCCACTAAGAACAAACCTGAAAAACAATGAAATAGCATTTAGCAGATAAAGTAATTTGTTAGGTTTTGTTTTTTTGGACAGGACATAACAAAGTTAGAAATGTTATTTCAGGAATAACTAAAAACAATAGACAATATAACCAAATTGTTATTATTGTTATAAATTTTTATTATGTACAAAATATCTTAAAAGCAACAAAGGAGGAAGTTTAATCCATTAAAAAAAAAAGAAAATTAAATGACAAAAAAAAAAGAAAATCAAGGAGGGAAGGAGAAAGTATTTACATAAAAACTGAAAAACAAGGATATAATGCTGTGACCAAACGAAAAGTTGGTTTCTGTTAAAAAATTTAAAATTTTAGTTATTCTTCCGAATCAATTTCATTGCCTTCAAAATAATTCCCTTGCGATCCAATGCCAACGTGTTTTCCAATTCTTGCAACCAGAAACGCCAACTTTATCCAATCAGAATGCACAAAATGGTATCCCAACCGTTAAGCTATGTAAAAGGGTGGTCCCAGAGCAAACCGACTTGACGTATAGGTTGTGGCAGTAGTTCTAAGAAAATTAGTTTTTGTTTCAAGGTTCCATGCTTTTTAGTATTTTTTTGAATCATCCTAAGTAAATGGTCTCTGTGAATTTGTAAACATGGAAAAAATTGGACACCGTTATATAATTTACTACTTTCGTTTGAAAGGTCTCAGTACAACCAATAAATTTTATTACTGACCTGCTACGCAAATAGGCGAGAACTCAATGTGCCAAAGTACTTAGATATGAAAAGAGTCTTTAAAAACAGCGTTTTGGTGCTTGAGTTCTTTTTGTTCCTCGGGCCGGTATGAGATTTTGCCAATTTTTAAAAGAGTAAAGAATATCAACTCTTATAATGTAAATGAGTCTCCAGAACTGGACGGTATACCAGCACTGGTGCTGAGAGTGCTGTTCGACGCTAGTTAGTCCATTGGCCAACCTCTTTAACATTTCGTACCGTGCGGGAGTCGTTCGCTCTTGGCGGAAGTTTGTCAATGTTCAACCGATCCCTGAAAAGGGTGAGGTTAATAACCCTGCAAATTGCCGTCCAATTAAAATCTGATCCGCGCTTTCAAAGGTGATGGAGAGCACGATTAACTAACATCATGTCTACCTCCTAGTGATCAGCTCATCTCGACAGATATGGCTTCCATAAGCCGTAGGCGTTTCTTTCTGATTGCTAGACTCAATCTATTCACAGTTTTGGTAAAAGGAAATTGGTTGTTCTGGATGTTTCGCGTGTAATATGCTGCATTAATATTAAACCCTATTACATTTGGGGTCGGCATTGGCATCTCTCGGTTTATATCGGGCCTTCTCAGAGACCGCACGTGCTGTTATTGAACGGGTCTCATCCAATAAGTCTCGATTCACTTCAGGGGTACCTCAAGGTTATGTTCTTACCCCCTTTTTTTTCCTAACCCTTCTGAATGACCTTCGTAGTCAAACCTTTAATCTAACTCTTTCGCAGTTGACAGTGATATTTGTCATTAGTTTTCCTTCAATTGTAGGCCAAGCCTATTTGCGGTTGGGGCAAAAGGGTGACAATGATGACACACTCAATCAAGACCTGTTAGCAATCTCGGAGGAGGATAAAACGAATAAAGTTAATTTTAATGCGCAGTAGACTGAATATTGTTTGGTGACCCACAGGACCTTCGATCCAACACTGTCATCTTTATATATATATGTGTCATCTTTATTTATATATGGTTGATATAGGTATTGAGGAATCAGATACTTTTGATGTTCTGGGCCTGAGAATTCAATCCGATTTCTGTTGGAATGAACATGTTTTCAAGTGATGAAACACTACTCCCTCTCTCCTTCCTTCCATAAGCTATTTTTCCTGAAATCTACACAATATACATAGGGACTTACATGTTCCTCTTGTCAAAGAAGAAATTATGATACAAACTCAGAGATATTTGAATAAACAAGTAACTCAGCCTAACATTCTAGCCTCAAATTTACTAAATACTCGTGGCCACCTACGCCCCTTAGACGGTTAGACACAGCCGACCAGAAATTTTTGCAGAAATTTTTAGCAAAAAATTTTTTTTGATAAAAGGGTGAAAAGGGTTAAAGATAGATCTAAAGTTTTGTCGACAAGCAGAGAAACAGACACTACAAGTTAATAAAAATCAGAGTTCAGAAAAAAACACACACTGAATAAAAAACTCGTACATATATGTAAACAAACATAACTTAGACCAACACACACATATTTTTATTTTCATATCAATTATGTGCGTTTCTAAATTTTCTACGGTGCCCAACACAACCACAGGTTCGAGTTCAGTTATATTTTAAGTCGTGTTTAAGTCGTGTTTAAAATATAACTGAACTCGAACCTGTTTATTGTACATGTTGTGTTTTTTCTTACTACACGAGCCACAACACGACTTAAAATATAACTGAACTCGAACCTGTTTATTGTACATGTTCTGTGTTTTTTTTCACTACACGTAGCAGAACATGAACTTCAAATAAAGAAACACTCAAAAATGTGTGCTTTATGTGTGATTGAAACAAAAAGTATGTGATACAAAAATGTTCGTGTAAATAACGAAATATTAAAACGAACACAGTCATGGTTGTGTTGGGCACCGTAGAAAATTTAGAAACGCACATAATTGATATGAAAATAAAGATATGTGTTGGCTGCTTTTGAACAGAACATTGTGTGTTTCATGTGTGTATTTTCTGAACCTTGATAAAAATAGAGTAAAAAATATATTTAATTAATTTTTTCAGGGGAAATTGGCCCAAAGAACATGAAGTAACCGCAATGTTAAAAAAAACTGAAATACTTCCTCACTAGAAGAGGTATTTTTGATTTGAAGTACCACCATACATGAACCCATTAGTGTCTACGCATATGCATTTTACTCAAACTTTTATGATGGTGCGCTTTTCCCATATAAAATCTCTAAATGCTTTTCTTTTTGGATGTTCTCACTTTAATATATTAATAGAGAAAAACTAAGTTTACAATAAGGATTTCCGAAGTTAGTAAGTTTAGCTTAGGACTTCCGTGAGCCGATAAAACTTTTACTTTTTTACGCCACTCATCCAAAATAATGTTTTTTAAAATTTCCTTTGAAGTTTTGTTATGCAGACTGATCCTGCACTCCAGTTAATCCCAAAAATTCGATATAGAACTAATTTGGAACCTTTTTTTTAAATATCACATAAGTATTAAGATTTGAAAATATTTCCAACAACAATCTCTTACTTATATCGAGCCATAGCAGTTCGATTGTTCATGATCATCTTTAAAATTTTATAACATTGAATAATGCCGTTGCGAATGTACAGCGAGAGCGATGTTGACGTCGCACAGTGGCGCCTTTCCCCAAAAAGTATGAACAAAATCTAAAATTTGATAGAATCTCGAAAAAAATTATACAAAATAAATTTTTTAAGATTGGAGTGAATATAGACTGCCCAAAGCAGGGTATAGAAATACTAATGGTGGTAGTATGTCCAGAGAATTTTTTGAAAATTATGAGCTAACAGCCCGAATTACTGGGGTCGACAATGATATTATAGAAAAGTTGGCAGTTATCCTAAATGTTTTAAACTCTAGAGAAATGGTAAATGGCCCAAAGTTTGATAATTATGCATCAAAAACTGCCCAAATTTTGGCTCAAATGTACCGAGAAGAAACTAACTCGTACGGTACATAAGATTTTGGCTCATGTTAAAAATTTAATTGAATAGCAATGCTTACCAATTGGAGTGTTGTCACCAGAAGCCAAGGAAAAAACCAAAAACAAAGACTACAAAATATTTAGATACACGAATACTTGCAAGAGTTCGCGGGTTAAACAGAAGGAGGACCTTTTCAATATGTTGGCGGTCTCTTCAGACCAACTAATTTCATCACGAAGACATATAAGATCTCGAAAGGATTTGGAAGAACATAATTATGGTCTATTAGATATCGCTCCCAATGTTAATGACTATTTTAAAGAGAACTAATTAATAAAAAAAAATTATACAAGTTTTAAAAAAACATACTAAATAACTAAATATCTATAGCATCTATAATATTAATAGGCTAGGCGAGTTCTTGTGACCGATGTTTTGTTCTACCGATTTATCCCGATTTTTACCAAACGTATATTATTTGAAAGGTATTTGTTTTTAGCTGTTCATCACATTTACCGATTTTAAAATTTTGTTCTTTATTTTGAGTAAATTACATTTTCTACTAACACATACATAAAATTATACATAAGCTATATGTCTGTTTATTAAATTTGTTAATGCTAATTTGTTTGTTATCTTCATTCACAATAATAATATACCAAAAAATGTTGGTTTGTGAATTTGCTAAGTTGAGATATACAGTTGCCTAGAAATTACACTCGAATTTCAAGCACTAGAAACTGCTAGTTAATATATTAATATCAAAAATATTTCAAAACTGTGTATCTGTAATATTAATAACTTGTTAACTTGTTATATTAGAGAGGTATTTTTTGCTAGACTTTCGGATTTAATCAATATGTATTGTGTGTGCTTAATTATGATGTCCTTTGAATGCTTAATTAATAAAATTTCATTGCTAAATTTGGAATTTTGAGAACTTTGGGTGCTTTTCCTTATAAAAAAAAATCGAGAAAATAGGTCCAAAACTGGTCTGATTTCACTAAAGTTTTACAGTGCTTTTTTTGCATTATTTTTTTGCAATTTTTTTTAAATATAATAGAGAAATTAACAAATTTGGCATCTTCTGTGGCACTTCAACCAAATTTTGATACGGCGGCTAGGTCCAAACGTGGACCAACTTCAAAGATTTTTTATAGATCGTCACTTATCATTTTAATTTCATCCCAATAGATTAAAATTTGCTATATTCAGTGGCATTATAACCAATTTTTAAGGAAAATTTGTATGGGCAGTATTTCCAAAAATGAGCCGATTCCAACAAATTAAAGTAGGGTTCGTCTTGGGGTCAAAAACACTTTAAATTCCATATTTCAGCACATTATCTTTATATTTGCAACATGTAATATTAGTACCAAAATAATATTGAACTTTGTTTGGATATCTTGAAGTCCCCTGTGGACCGCCAACAGTCATTTAGAGGTAAAGAAGTCATCTTTCAAAATCATGTCAAATTATAAAAAAATCTTAACTAGTTTAAAAGTTTTGTAACGAAAAAAGTCAAAAGGCCCCACTGTTCGTCGGTGCTCCTGACTGAATCACTAGTGAAGCAACTGAGTCTTGATCGCTGTGAGCACGTCTTTAATTATTGTTATACGTTAGCGTATATGGTTGATATCACATAATTGGCTTATGAAATCGATAAAACAAAGCAAATGGTTTATGAAATAAATAAAGCAAAATATTCTCACATATTAGCGACTCTCGTATAACTACTATTACATATTTACATACTAAAGATAAAGTGAGTATCATTAAGTAAAAAAACTGCTCATCTAAAGTTCTGATTTTGGCGATTATGGCCCGATAACAATAAAAAAATACTACATCTCTACAGCCATCATTGATGTGAGTGTCTTTTCGAAAATAGTTACAACCCTGTGCAAACCATTTAAATACATCAAACCTTGTTAGTATTCGCAATTTTACTCACAATGCATTGTCAACTTTATTAACATGTACAATGTATGTACATTGTAAATACTTACTAATAAATATATTTGCATTCAAAAGTGTGCAACGTCTGTTGAAGATGGTGGGCCAATACTTACGACAAGGGTCCCTTGTGTAAGTATAAGTATTGAAATGTCTTTAAAAAGGCTGTTTCAAAATCGAAATTTTAATTTTAAAAGTATATATTTAAAAGTTTTTTATTGTGAACACATTAACAAAGAAACAAAAAATAATGACTAACATTATTTTAAAAATTTATAAAAGAAAATTGGTAGAAAACAACATTTGGCTAATTGGCCCCTCTTGTTAGAATTCGCGAGTGGATAATGTTTTAATTTTTAGATGTACGCGTTGAAGAACATGTTCTGTTTTTTAGCAGTACACGTGCAAGAAAATGAACCTAAAATAAAGCTACACTCGAATGTGTGTGGTTTATGTATGTTCGAAACCAAAAATACGTGATAGAAATATTTCGTATAGATAACAAAATATTAAAACGAAACACAGTCATGTTTGTGTTTGGCACCGTACAAAATTTAGAAACACACATAATTGATATGAACATAAAAATATGTGTTTGTTGGTCTGAGCCATGTTTGTTTACATATATGTACGAGTTTTTTTTTTTTTTTCAGTGTGTATTTTTTTTCTGAACTCTGACTAGAACTAATGAATGTTGAATTAACTATGAATGATAGATAGAGTTTGGAATATTTGTAAAGAATTCGTAGAATTTTTTTCACTAAATAAATATAAAATTAACGTTGGAACTTGTAGATGAACAGAGGACTTTAAACAATTTTTATTAAATCTGGCTTAGTTTTAAATTTGAGCCAAGAAAAGATTACAAAGCAAACACATTTTCAAAAGCATTAGAATTAAGTATTATAAAAACAGAAATCCACTTTATTAGTAATCCACTGTTGATTGCAGCAGTATATCTAGAAAATGCTAGAAAATTTATCCTAAAACTAATAAAAAATTTCAAAAATCTACAAATTGAAAAAGAAAAAGACAATTTTGTGAGAGAATCCATATCTTCGTCTTCAAAAAATGATGAATATATACTCGAACACGATCTAAAAAAGAAGGAAAGATTTTCTAAATCAAATTCTTCAAAAGCAAATGGCACCGCTACGATTAGTTAGAAATTAAACTGAATTATTTGAAAAATATCCAAGACTTGGGTATAAATCAACTGAACTAATATTATAAAAAT
Organism: Cordilura impudica; assembly: GCA_963682025.1. Classification (NCBI taxonomy): domain Eukaryota; kingdom Metazoa; phylum Arthropoda; class Insecta; order Diptera; family Scathophagidae; genus Cordilura; species Cordilura impudica. Next base: position 57,159,139 of record OY821521.1, read on the forward strand.
TAAAAACGAAGTTGTTTTGGAATTCCAGAAATTTTCCAAAAACTCAAATTTCAATTTATATCAAAAACTTCAATAAACTTATTAAAGGTTAAGTTAATCTACATAGTACTGTAATGGTAAGAAGAATACTAACTGCAGAAGCTGTCGTTCCTAAAGATTATTATATTTTTGAAGGTTATATCAGAAAAAGTCGGTATAGCTGAAATGCGTTACAGATTTACTTGTCCAATAATAATTGACCTACAATTTTATAATACAAATATTTTTTTCCTACTCCGACCCAGAGTCTATAAAAAATATTTTTCGACAAATATCCATGCTAATATAAGTAATTTATGTAATTTATAACAGAACTATCTAATATATAAAATTCTCAAGTCACGGTGTTTGCGATCGAACTGTTCCGAAACAGCTTGACCGATTTTTATGAAAATCTTTATGTGTTTGGTAGGTAGATATTTCATATCGCTATGTTATTATGGCGTGGCGACCTCCCATACAAAGTGAAGTTTTAATATCATATATGTATATTGAGTACTATGACAGGGAGACCTTCGCAAATTTAGGTTAGGTCACCTATTATTAATGTTAGTAGCAATGCCGAAAATGAGCGGGATCGAATGAGTGGGCGTTGCACCTACCATACAAAGTAATTATTCAATATCATATATATTGTGGACTATGACAGAGAGACAGAGACAGCTTTGCAAATTCGCATGAGGTCATCTGTTTTCAATGTGAGTTGATGGACAAAAAATGGGTGGGATCGGAGCAATTGGCGTGGCACCCCCACATAAAGTAAATATTAAATGACATATATCTAGAGTACTGTAGTGGTGGGAGCCTTGGGGCAATGCGTAACTTCTTCATGTGATTAGTCTAGCGAATAATGGATGCGGTCGAAGCAGTAAGCGTGGCAACACCCATACAAAGTAAATATGCAATATCATATAACTGGAGTACTATAAAAGGGAAAGCCTTGGTTATGAGTAGTCAGATAAAAAAATAGGCGAGATCGGATCAAAGAGCGTGGCACCTTCCATACAAAGAAAATATTAAATGTCATATATCTGGAGTACTGTAGTAATGAGAGCCTTGGGACCTTGCTTACGCCCATACGTCATTCATGTTATTACTTGAACAAAAATGGGCGTGATCAGAGTATTGGGCATGGCTCCGCCCATACCAAGAAAATTTATAACATCTTAATAACTGGGCTGATATAAAAGGTAAAGGCTTTACATTTTATTCGAATCTATCATATATTGATATGAGTGGTCGGACAAAAAATGTGCGGGACATGTTTAGTGGGCGTGGCACCACGTAAAATTTATATATATGTGAAGGCGACAGTCTTGATATTTTTCAGAAGTACATTAATTACCAATGTGATTAGTCGCGGTAAATATAGGCGGAATCGCCAAATACAAAAACACCGATAATCGCGAAACAAAAAATCGTCAAATGAATATTGACTTTCTTTGTTTAAATTTCATACTTTAGGATAAACAAGGAAGTTATAGTCGGTCTAGACCGAGATTAGAAACCCTATCTTTTAGGTCCAATTAATAGATACAGAAAATAAACATAAACCAAATTTTAGTGGCATTGTTATTTTTTTTTTTTTTTGCCTTCGGATATGAAAAAGCTCACACCGTATGCTATATTTAGATAAGGCCTTGATCGAAAACTGGACGACCAATCCGGACCATATTTAGTAAGGTCACTTATTTTTTTCAAAAACAAATGCAAACCAAATTTGAGAAAAATCTGTGAAATATTTTTGTTTTTTTGATATATTTAAGTGAAAACCGGGAATTAGCTTTATATGGGGGGTTATGACTAAGAATTCTCATCCAGGGTATATATTTGGGCTAGTTACTGATGAATGGAAGTAAAAACATACACAAACCGAATTCGACCGAGATCTATAAGATAATTTGGATTTTTATGCAAAATTAAGTCATAGGGGTCATTTGTATGCGACTGGGTCTTAACATGCACCGATTTTCACCAGCTTAAATTGCGTTCATGCTATGGCCGGTAGAAGCTTAAATTTCCGACTTAGAGTTTGATTGCAAGGTTTACACGGACACACAGACGGACGCAAAGGCGGACAACGATTCAAAAAATGACTCTGAGTCGATCGGTATAATAAAAGATGGTCAAATATTTTTGGTACTTACATATACCGGCATATACCACATAGTGATATATGGTATAAAAAGAAATGTATTTTTATACTCTATACCACTATGAGGTTTGGGTATAATGGCTTTGTGCTGCTGTTTGTAACTACCAAAAATATTTGACCTAGACCCATCTTTTATTATACCGCTCGACTCAGAATCACTTTCTTAGTCGATTTAGCGATGTCGGTCCGTCCGTCTGTGTGTCCATGTAAAATTTTAATCACACTACAGGTCGCAAATATGAATATATTTTGATAAAATTTGGTATATAAGCTTTTATCAGCAATAGGATGAACGCTATCGAAATTGGTGAAATTCGGTCCATGTTCAGACCTACTCCCCATACAAATGACCCCTATGAAATTGACATAAATTGTCATAAGATCCAAATTATCATATAGATCTCAGTCAAATTGGGTTTGTATGCGTTTATTATATCCATTAACCAGTAGTCAAAAATTATCTCTTTAGAACAATTCTTAGTCATAGGTCCCATATAGAGCTGCTTCCCGATCTTCACTTAAATCTATCAAAAAATAAAAATATTGCACAGATTTTTCTCCCGATATGAAGTTTTTCATATCTACAACCAAAAAAATGTATAACAATGCCACTCAAATTTAATTTATGCTTATTTTCTATATCGAGTTATTTGGACCGGAGAGATAGGGTCTCTTAACCATGGTATAGGGTATCGTATAGTCGGTCTACTTGTTTTACTTTTCTTACTTGTTTTACTTTATATTTAACTTCGAAAGATCTAACAATGAATATGTTGGTGATTTTTTATTTTCATCGGCTATCCCCCCATTCATAGATCCCAACCCCACACACTTACCATACATTCTTTATTTTTTCATTAATATTCACTTGAAATAAGTTATATGACATAACAATGTTTGGGGGTTCAGCTAGTATTTCTAATAAATTTTAATTTTGTACATCCCTGAGTTTTGAAATTAACACCATAAAAACTCGTATGAAAACAATTGATAGCATTTAGCGAAAAATTTGTACAGCAAGTATTTGCGTTTTTAATGTTTAAAATACAGACAAAGTGCGCATTAGTTTTTGTTAACTAAATTGTTACAATGTTACCACCAAAAACTATAATATATGTAACAGTTTATGGCGACTGACTGACAAACCACTAAATATTAGAGTGGGGCTGTATTCAAATAATTCTTAAATTATATTAAATTATATTTTCTTGTGCTGGAACTTATATATATTGCCAAAGTGAAGATTAAAGATAAAATGGTATATTTTCAAGAATAGGTTTTTTTTAAATTAAGTTTTTCAAGAAAAGGTACTTGTTAAGAAAATGTACTTTTTTAAAGAAATTTTACATTTCTAAGAAGAGTTATTTTTGTAAGAATAGGTAAAGGTACTTTTTAAGAAAAATTTACTATATCAAGAAAATTTAATTTTTTAAGAAAAGACACTTTTGTAAGAAAAGGAACTTTTTTTTAGGAAAAAAACTTTTTTAAGAAAATGTGTTTTTTTAAGAAATGGTACCTTTTTAAGAATATATACTTTTCTAAGAAAAGATACGTTTTTAAGACAATTAAATTTTTTGAAAATAAATGTATTTTTAACAAAATTTGTTTTTTTAGAATAGCTATTTATTTCGCTTAGAAAAGGTATATTTTAAGAAACGGTACTTTTTTAAGAAAACGTAATTTCTTGAGAAAACTTACTTTTTAGAATAGATACTTTTCATTCTAAGACATGTTTTTTGTTTTAAGAAAAATACTTTTTAAGAATATGTTATTTTTTGAGGAAGAGTTACTTTTTCAGAAATGGCACTTCCTTTTGAGAAAATTTACTTTTTTAAGAAAATGTATTTCTCTCGGGAAATGTACTTTTTTAAGAAAAGATACCTTTCCAAAAAGGTACTTTTTAAGAAAATGTAATTTTTAAGTAAAGGTACTTTTTTGAGAGAAGGTACTTTTTTATGGAAACGTAATTTTTTTAAGAAAAAGTATTTGTTAAGAGAGTGCGCTTTTTTAAAGAAATTTTACCTCTCTTAGAAGAGACATTTTTGTAGGAATATTTACTTTTTAAAGAAAAGTTACTATATTAAGAAAATTTGGTTTTTTAAGAAAAGGCACTTCTTTAGGAAAAAAAATTTTAAGAAGAGGTACTTTTTTAAGAAAATGTGTTTTTTAAGATATGATACTTTTTTAAGAAAACGTACTTTTCTAAAAAAATTTACTTTTTTAAGAAGACGAGTTTTTTAAGAAAATGTACTTTTTTAAGAAAAGGACTTTTTAAGAATATTTTATTTTTGGGGAAAAGGTACTTTTTCAGATACTGCTTTTTTATGAAAATGTACTTTTTTAACAAAATTTATTTTTTTTGGAAAATTTATTTTTTGAAGAAAAGATACCTTTCTTAAAAAGCTACTTTTTAAAAGGTACTTTTTAAAATGTACTTTTTAAAAAGTTCTTTTTAAGAAAAGGCAATTTTTAAGGAAATATGCTTTTTTAACAGAATATTCGTTTTATGAAAAGTTAATTTTTTTAGTAAATGTACTTTTTAAACTAAAAAAAAATGATTTGCAGAATATATGGATGTGGAAAACATAGAGCATCCTTATATATGCTGATGTCATAGTGTACATAGTGTACATTAATAGATTATAATTATTCTTCATTCAGAAAGTTTTTCAATATAGTATATTTCAAATGAAGATCAATAAGTTTTCCTAAAAAAAAATATTTATTTAAACATTTTCAATAGTTATTCAACTTTAATTAATGTACATAACGCATTTTCGGTGTCGCTTACTTATTACAGTTATTTAATATAACTTGATAAGTTTTTTTTACTGCATTATCCGTTGGGGTTTTAGTCTATCAATTTCAAAAAAATATTCTTATTCTTTATTTTATTTTTTAGTTTTTTTATTAAACTGTTTTTTAAATATAATTTTCTTTCAATTCAAACTATTTTTCTGTAATATGAGTTTCAATCATTTATACAACATGTTGCTGCAACATATGTTTATAAGCATGGCGGTAGTTATTATTTCTTAAAAAAAAAAAAACTTATAATAACAGAAAACAACAAAAGAAAAGATAACAAACGACAAAGTTTTATTAGATTTTTTACCGCTTTTTCAGTTTTTTTTTGTTTAAAAATAAAGAATTCTATTTTGGATTAAACTGAAAATATTATAGTCCGATTACTAAATGTATATTCCTATATTTAATATGGGTCATTCCATGTCAAATCACCCAATATTAGAATAATTTGTTGCTCCTTAGTAATGGATTTTTTCTTAAAATAACCACTGAAACTTATAGTGATGAAACCCTCATATCCGAATTTGTAAATCATTTTACCCATTTTTCGCCATGATATGGACATTTGAAAAATTGTAATTTTTAAAAAATGTTGGCCTTCTTGGACTTGGCACTACTGCGAAAACTGCAATAACTTCAGAAATTCTGCTTCCAAAATAAACACTTTTGGTATCAATTTGAAGCTATTTATATGAGCAATACAAATCCAGTGATTAAGTAATATTAAATACATATATCTTTTACTATATTTTTAAATGGAAAATGAAAAAAATGATCTTCAGAATTTACCCAAATTTAATGGGATGTAAAAATAAATGTCCCCTCATATTTTTTTTCTTTAACTAATCAATATGTACTCTTTAAGTGTACAAAAAATTGGAAAGGTAGTATATCTTAACAATTAGCAAAAATATAAATATAGTTATAAATCTCCTCGTTGCTGGAATCTGCTAGAAAAAAGGTTTCTAAAAAATAATGGTTTTACTTTTACATTTAACTATTTTAGTTTTCAAAAGCATTTTTCTATAATAAAAAAATACATTCATAGCATACCTTGAAAAATTTTATCATTTCTAGCTCTAAATTATGCCATTTGCCATATGATTTTTTGTGTTGTACTTTTTTCTTCCTCTGCTTCAAGTTAAACCAGTTACAATGAATTATATGTTAAAACAATATTAAATTAATATTTTTATTTAATAAGTGAAAAAATATCTTCAGATTATAGGCAGCTTATATAAGCTGTTAAGAAATTGACAAATATATGTTATGTTGATTTGCTTGTTTCATATATAGACACAATAAGAAAATTGTAGTCGGTCTGGACCGACTATACGATACCCTATACCTTGCGCTTAGAGACCCTATCTCTCTGGCCCAACTAACTGGATATAGAAAATAAGCATAAACCAAATTTGAGTGGCATTTTTATTAATTTTTTTGGCTGCAGATATGAAAAAGTTCAGATCGGATGATATATCTATATGGGGACTAGGCCCAAAAATGGACCGATCGTGACCATGTTTGGTAAAGTCTCTTGCATTTTGCAAAAATATATATAAACAAAATTTGAGAATAATCAGTGCAATATTTTTGTTTTTTGAGAGATTTAGGTGAAGATCGGGAAGCAGCTCTATATGGGGCCAATGACTAAGAGTTGTCCCATAGGGATCATTTTTGGACTACTTATTAGTGGATGTAATAAACACATACAAACCCAATTTGACTAATATTTATATGATAATTTGGATCTTATGGCAATTTATGTTGATTTCAAAGGGGTCATTTGTATGGGGGTTAGGTCTGAACATGGACCGATTCTCACCAATTTCAACATTCATTCTATGGCCGATAAAAGCTTATATACCAAATTTCATCAAAATATATTCATATTTGCGACATGCAGTTTGATTACAAGCTTTACATGGACACACAGACGGACGGCCGGACGGACGGACATCGTTAAATCGATTCAGATAGTGATTCTGATTCGATTGGTATAATAAAAGATGGGTCTAGGTCCAATATTTTTGGTAGTTACAAACAGCAGCACAAAGTCATAAATATAGGAATGATAATTATTTCTTCAAAAATACATGAATATATATATATAATCTATAATATTAATAGGCTATGCGATTTCTTGTGACTGATGTTTTGTACTACCGTTTTATCCCGATTAGACCAGGCGTAAATTATTTGAAAGGTGTTCCTTTTTAGCCAATTTGCAGAGTTACAGATTTTTTAATTTTTTCCTTTATTTTGAGTAAATTGCATTTAAATTCGCTACTAACACATACATAAAATTATGCAATGCTATGTGTTTGTTTATAAATTTGTTAATGTTTTTGTAATAAAAATGAGTTTTTTTTTATATTGATTTGTGAATTGGCTATATTTGATTAGCATATCTTTAGGGTCTTTATTTCATGAGGGCTGGAATCTGCTAGTTATTATTAATTTGTGACCAGCAGATATGAACAATTTCATATCGGATATTAAATATTCTCTCAGCTAATGAAGGCAAGCGATATTACAATGTGCATACTTTTGTCAAAATACTTTTGTCCACTAGTACATTGTCATCTTTGGTTTGTTCTTTTAAATCTCATCTAAAGAAGTTCTTATTTTCGAAGAAATGAGAAATTTATTCCTTAAAATAATTCTTTGGACTTTTTTAAAATTGTACCCTTTTTCCAAAATTACTTATTATTTAAAGTACCCCTTTTTATACAAAAAGTACCTTTTTTTCAAAAAGTAATTTTTTAAAGTACCCTTTTTGAGGAATTTTTTTTAAATAACCTTTGTTTAAAAAAGTATCCTTTTTAATAAGTATCTACCCTTTTTTTGAAAAGTACACTTTTTTAATAAAGATCAATTTTTATAAAAGTACCCTTCTAATTAAAAAGTACGCTTTTTTTAATGATTCTTTTATGAAATAACTCCCTTCATGTTAAAAAAAACCCTTTTTAAAAAGCAAATATTTTTTAGTACACGTTTTTCAAAAAAATTTAAGTAGTACGTTTTCTTAAAGATTTGCCCTTTAAAAAATACCTTTTTAAAAAAAGGACCTTTCTTCAAAAGCCCTAATTTTCTAAAGTACTTTTTTTAAGTAAATTTAAAAAAAATACGTATTCTTAAAACAGCGCTTTATTTAATGTACTCTTTTAAGTACCTTTGTTGAAAAAGTACATTTACATAAATAAGTAAATTTTCTTAAGAAATTAACTTTTCTTAGAAAAGTACCTTTTCTTAAAAACTACATTTGCCAAAAAAAAAATAAATAAAAAAAATTACCGTTTGCTTACAAAAAGTGCCTTAAAAGTACCTTTTTTGAAGAAGTGCTGTCTTTTAAAAAGTTCCTTTTTTGAAAAAGTATATTTTTTTTGTAACCTTTTATAAAAATATGCATTTTTCCTGCTAAATTTTATTGTCTTAAAAAATTACTATTTTTTACAGAAAATTATTTAAAATAGTAAATTTTCTTTAAAAATTACCTTTTCTAAAAAGTTACTAGAAAGTGCTTTAAAAAACCTTTCTCAGCCTTTTTTAGAAAAATAACTTTTTTAACATTAAATTTAAAAAAAAAATTAATTTTCTTGCGGGCCTATACTAAAAAAGCCATATTTCTTCTTCTTAACAAAATACCTTTTTTTAAAAGGTACATTTTCTTAAAATGGTTATTTCGCATTCGAATTTAAAGTTTAAGTATCGACAACAGTATCAAAATGGTTGTAATATTTAATTTAAGACGCAAGTGCAGGGAATCGAATTTAACACCCTGACTTGTTTCTCATTTTTTATTCAAATTTGTCAATGTTTAATATTATTTCATTAATAAAATCATCAAACTAGAGTGACTATAACTTGTGTTTAAAAAAAGTTAAAATATAATAATAAATCGTAAAGAAAACACATTTTTAAGAATTTGTTTATTCGACGATCCACTGTTTTAAAATCCAATCCACTCTAATGAAAATCGATAGTTGAACAGTTAACCGAATGGGCTGAGTAAATGCATTGATTTAATGCATATTGAATGTTCAGAGGAATGTGATGCATATTAAACAGATGCTAAATATGGATTATTATCATACATGCATTTATGTAGTGAATAGCAACTACAATGATGGTGATTATAATCATAATCATTATCATTATAGTTGTGTAGTAATATTAATAATGAATAGAAACGCATTTAAATTGAGTGTTTTGTGAAATGTCACATTCAAGTACATTTACACGTCTGATATAAACTGATGATTTTAATGAATGAAAAAATAATGGTAGGTAAATATCACCATATCTATGATGAAAAACATTAAAAATAATGAAAAATTTATAATAAATTTTACTAAAATTATCTGGGATTTTTTCCAACTCATATTTTAACCAGCTAAATAGAAAAAAATATTCCAAGCTATAGATTTTAGCAATACTCAACTCCATAATATTGTATCACAAATTTTAGATAATTCCAGTCAGGCCGCGGAAGAGAAAGGAAGCGTGACTTGGGTCCATTGTCAAGATTCTCTCAATTTAGGGACCAAAACCTTTTTGGTTCTTATCGATAAATTATTTTTTTTTAATCTAACTTTACTATTGAAAGTTTAATTCCCTTTTAAATTTGTATAGCCGGAGGTGAACATGATAATACTTAGCATATTAAAATAGAAATTTCTATAAATCATAAAAAAAAAAAACAAAAAATACATCAATAAGTTATTGCTGTGGTGAAAGCCGTTTTCATGTTGCAATCACATAAATCCACGCTATAATACCAGAATACCCACATATATAGAGAAACGCACGCAAATCCATGCAAATGATTCACATTTATTCATTATAAGCCCAACTCTTTGTCGATTAATCCCAACAATTTGTTCTAGTATGCATGTCTCTGACTGTATTCTTGTGTGCGCGCATTTTAATTAAAATAATGCAAAATATATTTAAATTTTATAAAACAAAACTTTTATACACACACAATAATATTTGTGTTGTGGTATGAAATAGTTTCTGAGAAAAACAAAATAAAAATAAAAAAAAATTAACCGAACAATATATTTTCATCATCCTTTTTATAGTCTTTTGTCACAACAAAGACTTATTCATGTGAGTGATAACCCTCCTGTGTGGCATTTCTCTATTGTGTGTGTTTTTTTCTTTAATATTAAATAAATGGGGCAAGGACGTTGCTGCTATTCAAAAATGCTACACTTAATTATGCTTTTAAAAGCTAAAAACTTTTTCTTTCGTGATTTTAGCAATTGTAAATTATGTCTGAAGGGATTTTTCTTTTTGTAACTATTTACTTGATGATATATTTTTAACAATGGTTTTTAAAACAACATTTAGATTGAATAGAATATTGCATATTTTAACACCATTCAAGCGAATTTAAAAATAGGGCTGGATTTTTGAATAATAAAAATATTATTATTGAAATAAAATTGACTAAAAATAAAATCCTAAACTAAAGTCGTTTTGTTTTCTGACAAAAAATGTCGCATTTTATTCGCACTTTTTTCGAAAAGTGTATTTTTTTATGTATTACATCAATCCAAAGGTCTCAAAGGGCTGTGTCATAAAATGCAAAAAAAAAATTATTATTACCCTCTTAAAGCCATAGGTTGAAAATATTCAAAAAAGGGGAACAATAGGGAAACATTCTCACAGTATGACCTGAAAGAAGTCTATGGCTGCAATTTTTTGCGATTTACAAGTGCTCGACTTTGAGACCTTTCAATTGATGTATAAGATAATTTTGCTCTTAAATCAGAATAAAAAGGAAAATACACTTTTCAAAAAAAAAGCAAATAAAGTGCGACATTTTTTGTCAGAAAAGAAAACAGCATAATATATTTTTATATTTTGGTTTGAAATAAAAACTACATAGAATACAAAAATATCTACCAAAATAAAAAAATCTAACTTAGTAAGTGCAATTGGTGACATTTATATCACTATAAACTTCATTTTCAAATTCTCAAAGGAGTATAAGTTTTGAAGGACAATTTTCTTCTATACTGTTAGAACAATTAAAAACAAGTAAGAAATTAAAGTTGGCTTAGACCGACTATACGATACCCTATACCTTTCGATCCAACTAATTCGATATAGAAAATAAGCATAAATCAAATTTGAGTGGCATTGTTATTAATTTTTTTGGGTGCAGATATGAAAAAGTTCATATCGAATGCTATATTTATAAGGGGAGTAGGTCGAAATATTGACCGATTAGACCATATTTGGTAAGTCGCGTATATTTTGAAAAAATATATACAAACCAAACTTATTTTTTGATGGATATAAGTGAAGATCGAGAGGCAGCTCTATATGGGGCTTATGATTAAGAATTGTCCTATAGGCATTATTTTTGGACTACTGATTGAATATAATAAACACACACAAACCCAATTTGGATATTATGGCAATTTATGTTGTTCCCGATCCAAACCCGTCAACGTTAACAATGTACCATCTTCGGTGATTGTTATCTTATTGATGACTTCCTGCTGATTGGCTATAATGTATCGAAGCTTGATATTATTATCTTGCACCAGACGTTTTGGAAAACGTTTCCTCGTTTGCTGTCGTTGATTTCTGCTACGAAATCTTGAGTTCATTGTTACATTTGTCGCAGTGTTTAGACTTCTGTAGGCCTCTAGATCATTGTTGACTATGTTAATGCCATTTTTATACAAAAGCTGTCCAATTATGCCACCAACAATGTTTTCCTCGACATGAAACTTAATTATGTTCATATTGATTTCTCTATAACGGAAAAGGAGAATTATTAATCATTTTACTTTTAACATGTTACTCAACTCTTAAATCTTAAATAATAAAATATTTCGGCTTTAAGACGATATGTGGTAACCGTATTATTAATTATAGAAATATTGAAAAGGTTTGTTGGGTACTAAATCGAAAATTATTAAAAAGGTTCAGAGATCGCTTGAGTTTTTAATCAATGTTGTGTTAAATTACTAATCCTATAAAAACCAGGAAATATAAATAATATAAGTAATCTAAGGTAAAATCCGTGATTTAACAAGAAAATTGTAGTCGGTCTAGACCGACTATGTGATACCTTATACCATGCTTTTAGAGAATAGGTCTCAGGTCCAACTAATTGGGTATAGAAAATAAGCATAAAGCAAATTTGAGTGGTATCTATAATATTAATAGGCTAGGCGATTTTTGTGACAGATGTTTTGTTCTACCGTTTTATCCCGATTTTGACCAAACGTATATTATTTGAAAGGTATTTCTTTTTAGCCGATTTGCAGATTTACAGATTTTTAAATTTTTTCCTTTATTTTGAGTAAATTGCTTTTAAAGTTGCTACTAAAACATACATAAAATTGTACAATGGCTATGTGTGTGTTTATTTAATTTGTTAATGTGTTTGTAATAAAAACGAATTTGTTTTTTTGTGTTGATTTGTGAATTGGCTATAATTGATGAGCAAAATTTTAGGGTCTTTATTTAATGAAAAAATACAATTTCCTAGAATTTGCGCTCGAATCTCGAGGGCTGGAATCTGCTAGTTGTTATTAATTCATTTGACTGCAGATATGAAAAAGTTCATATCGGATGCCATATTTATATGGGGATTTGGTCGAGAAATGGACCGATCCTGACTATATTTGGTGAAGTCACTTCTTATTTGAAAAAACATATACATACAAACCCAATTTTAGAAAAATCTATACGATAGTTTTTATTTTTGGTAGGTGTAGGTGAAGATCGGGAAGCAGCTGTATATTGGGTTCATATTTGGACTACTGATATATGGATGTAATGAACAGACACAAACCCAATTTGACCGAGATCTATAACATAATTTGTAACAGGTGTCATTTGTATGCCGACAGGTCTGTACATGCACGGATTTCTACCAATTTAAAAAGAATTCTTCCTATGGCCGATTGAAGCTTATATACCATATTTCATCAAAAAATATTCATATTTGATTAGAAGGTTTACATGGACATACAGACGGACAGACAGACGGATGGACGGACATCACTAAATCGACTCAGAAAGTGATTTCGAGTTAGTTTTTATAAAAGCATGATTTTTTGGATAACATCTTAGATTAATAAAACAATGATTTTTTCAATAGAATTTATAAAAACTACGATTTAAAAAAGAAATATATCTAAGCTTAATAAATCCATGATTTAGAAAAAAAATATATATCTAAGTTTAATAAAATTATGAATTTTTATAAGAAATCTAAAATAATTAAAAACCACGATTTAAAAAATAAATTAATATAAGCTTAACAAAACTATGAATTTAAATAAAATCTTATCTTAATAAAACCAATAAAGTTTAAGTTAAACAAAATCCACGATTAAAAAAAAAAATATATCTAAGCTTACTAATACCACGAATTTTTAATAAACTCTAAACTTAACAAAACCAGGTTTTTAATAAAATATAAGCTTAACATGCTTAACCGTGACGTAAAAAAGAAATTTAGCTAAGGTTAAAAAATTAGATTTTTAAATGCAATGTAAACTTAATAAAACCACAATTTTTTAAACAAAAAAATGATTTTTTAAATAAAATCTAAGCTTAATAAAACCAAAATTCTTAAATAAAAATTAAACCTATAAAGCACGATTGTTGAAGTAAAATTCAAATTTAATAAAATCACGATTTTTTAAATGAAATCTAATCTTAACAAAAACACTATTTAAATAAGATATAAATCTAAGCTTAATAATACCACCATTTTTAAATAAAATCTAAGGTTGACAAAAGCATATTTTTTAATTAAAATCTAAGCTTAAAAAAACCATGATTTTAAAAAAGAAATTAATCTAAGTTTACTAAACTAAAAATCTAAGCTTAATAAAATCACGATTTTAAAATAAAATCTATGCTTCGTAAATTGGGATTTTTTAAATTAAACAACGATTTTTAAATAAGATCTAAGCTTCATAAAACTACGGTTATTTGAATAAAATCTAAGCTTAACATATCTACTAATTTTAAATAAAATCTAAGATTAATAACACCATGATTCTTTCATTAAAATTTAAGCTTAATAAAATCAGGATTTTTAAACAAAATCCAAGCTTTATAAAACATAATTTTTTCAATAAAATTTAAGTAAAATAAAAGCCACAATTTAAATAATAAATATTTCTAAGCTAAGTAAATCCTGATTATTGAAATAGAATCTAAGCTTAACAAAATCATGATTTTTTAATATTTCATAGGCGTCATTTGTATGGGGACTGAACATGTATCGAATTTCACCAATTTCAATAGCGTTCTTCCTGTGGCCGGTAAAGCTTATATACAAAATTTCATCAAAATATATTCGTATTTGAGACCTGTGATTACAAGGTTTACATGGACACACAGACGGACGGATGGACGGACATCTCAAAATCGACCAAGAAAGTGATTCAGAAAGTGATTCTGAGTCGATCGGTATAATAAAAGATGGGTCTAGGTCACATATTTTTGGTAGTTAAAAACAGCAGCACAAAGTCATTATACCAACTAATTGGATATAAAAAATAAGCTTAAACCAAATCTGAGTACAATTACTGCCAATTTTTGTGCCTGTAGATATAAAAAATTTCACATCAGATTCTATAGTTATATGGGGACTAGGTCGAAAAATGGGCTCATCCTGACCATATATGCAACAGACACTTATTTTTTTCCAAAAATATATACAAACCATATTGAGAAAATTCTGAAAAATATTTTTTTCTTTGACAGATCTAAGTGCAGATCGGGGTGCAGTTTTATATGGGGGCTATGGATAAGAAATGTCTTATATGCATTGTTTTTGTTCTACTGATTAATCTTATATGGGGCGTTTTATGTCAAGTGATCCAACTTTTAAAACCGATGTCTTCGGATCGGGATGAAATTTGCACCAAGTCCTATGGATAGTAGTTCAGACACAATTTTTCAACAAGATCGGTCAAAAACTCTCTGAGTTAGAGGGGGTCAAAATTTGACATTTTGGCCAAACAGGTGTTTTTTCTCATCCATGTAACTTTTTACCTATTGTTCTTAGCAAAATTTGTCCCAAATAGTTTAGATAGCTATTTATTCAGTCTTTCGGAAAAAAATTAAAAAACAATAAATTTCTTTTATTTTTTTTCAAAATCAAAAATTTTTTAATTTTTTTTCAAAAAAGGAATATTTTTTTGGCTCAAAAGAAAGCTTAGGTTTTTTCCTTTAAGAGCTGTTTGGTCGCTTAGTGGGATGCGAGTGGGATATCTATCAAAAAAAATATTTTGTAACTCAAGACAATGGTTTTTCAATTTTTACCATATTTACCATAATTTGAATTTTTTTCCTATTGGTGTGTAAGTGTTTCCAAAACCTTAAAAATAAAGCATACACTGATGAGAAACTAGACAAATTAACCTTTCTCGACGGTATGTAACATACCTAACTAAAATTTCATACCTTCGATACTGTAATACCCGCAATGTGTTAACCTCAAGAAAAAAATCACTTTTTTTCTATAGAAATGTGGAAAAATTATTTTTTATTTATTTGTAATAATAATTAAATTTTGATCCCATCTAACTCAGAGAGTTCTGGACCAATCCTGTTGAAAAATTGTGGCTAAGCTACTATCCAATATGGCTAACCTTGGTACAAATTTCATCCCGATCGGAAGACATCGGTTTTAAAAGCTGGATCACTTGACATGAAACACCCCATATATAAAAATAGATATATGTTTGTATGTATGTTTGTTTGTCCTTTATAGGAAACTACACCACTGGACCGAGCGTCTGGAAACTTTTACAGTAGGTAACTGCCTATCCGGAAGGAAAAAATGCTATTTATTTTGATTTTTCAAATGGGCGTGGCATATAATATCTGGAGTACTATGAGAGCCAGAGCTCGGAAACTAATCACATGTACATACTAAAATAATTTGAAGAGTTTCGAATAAAATGGGCGGGATCGGACCAATGGGCGTGGCACCCACCATGCAAAGTAAATATTTAATGACATATATCTAGAGTACTGTAATAAATCAAGTCATGAGACTTAGTGTGAGTTCATAAGTCATCAATGTTAGGACTCGGAAAAATGGGCGGGTGCAAGCCAGTGGGTGTGGCACCTTTAACACATGGTAAATATATACAATACTGTGATGGCCAGAGTCTTTAAACTTTCCGCACATAAATTGGTTGTTAATGTAAGTAGTCGTACCAAAAATGGGCACGATTGGGTTAGTGGGCGTGGCACCTCCCATACAAAAAAATTATCTGGAGTATTATAAATCCGACTTCCATACATGGTAAATACATATCATCCATGTAATAAACAAGTAATAAACATAATCAGACTAAATTTTATATATGTAGATCTACATGATAATTTGGGTCTTATGGCAATTCAGGGCGATCTCATAGAGGTTATCTGTATGGGGACTAGGTCTGAACATGCATTCATTTTTTACCAATTTCAACAATAATTATCCTATGGCTGATAAAAGTTTAAATACAAAATTTCATCCAAATGTATTTTTATTTGTTATAGTTGATTAAAAATTTTACATAGAAATATGGACAGACGGACAGACGGAGGGACATCCTTAAATCGATCGGTCGATCGGTATAATTACACATAAAATAAGTGATGGGCTTACTTTAAATATCTTTGTTAGTTACAAACATCAGCACAAAATCATTATACCCTGACCGCGTAGTGGTATACTTAATAGAAAAACTGTTGTTGAGGACAAGAGCTTTTTCGTGCCCCTTTTTTAATACCAACCAACAGCCTCTTACTTAATTAAAATGAAAACACATTTGAAAAATTTGACCTTTTTATTAAATGTAAGTTGAGAGTTGAAATACTACTGTACTATGGTCACAAACAGACTGACCGTTGTTAGCAAAAGTAAGTTATTATACGAAAAAGAAAACTGATACCAACAAAAACAACATTTTTATTTGCATTTTGTCGCGGCTAACGGCAGAAGTAAATACTTGCATTCTATGTTCTATTATTGTTGCGTATTGCTGACAAAAGACACAATAGAAAAAGTTTTACACCCAAACAACTGTTTTTAAGATGAAAAAATTTGCAATATACAAAATTTAAAAATTATCGACTGCAATTATCTCGAAATTTTGATCTAAAATTTGTAGTAAAATTTTTTTGCTTGGATGTTTTTGTCTTCAAAAGAAAAAGTACAATTTCTTAGAAAAGTACCTTTTCTTAAAAAATATTTTCTTAAAAATGTAAATTTTTTAAAGTGTATTTTCTTAAAAAAAAAACACTTTTTCTTTAAAAAAAAAGTACCTATTTTTCAAAGTACCGTTTCTTAAAAAAGTAATTTTTCAATAGAACGTTTGTCTTAAAAAGTACCATTCCTTAAAAAGTACCTTTTCTTAATAAAACAATTTCCTAAAAATTACATTTTCTTAAAAAATTACCATTTGGTAATGAAGTAAAATAAAATCACCTTTTCTTAAAAAAGTAATTTTTCTTAAAAAGTACCTTTTCATATATTGAACATAATTAATGGCCATGTTTTTTTCTGATTTCCTGATCAACAATATTTCATTTAAAATCCCACAGCGCCAACACGTTTCTTCTCATCTTTATCTGTCGAGTTTAATAGATCAAATTATGCGAACGGTGATCTGCTTAGATGAATGTGTATTGAATTTAATAAGCTTTATAGATTTATTGATTTTTCTTCAAATACAAATGTCATAAAAAGTAATATAATCTGAACACATAATTCTCAATTCAATTTTTTTCAATTTTTCATTCATATTCGCCAATTTTTTAAGTGTTTTTGTAAATAGCTTGTAAAGATTAATTTCATAAATTAATGAATAAAAAAATAAAAGAATATAAAAGTACATTTTCTTAAAGAAGTTAATTTTCTTAAAAAAGTATCTTTTTTTAGGCACCTTTTCTTTATTCTTTACTCATACAAGATTTTTTGATATCAATGAATAACCCATTTATTTTAAGAAAATTTTGTGAATTACTTTAATTTTTAACATTCTTACAGTGGTTAATTATTTTTATTTAGCCCCACTCTAATATTTACTCGTTTGCCAGTCTTTCGCTACAAACTGTTACAACAGTTCTTGGTGGTAACATTGTAACAATTTAGTTAACAAAAATTGATGCGCACTTGTCTGTATTTTAAACATTAAAAACATAAATACTTGCTGTAAAATTTTTTCGTTAAATACTATCTATAGTTTTTATGGGAGTTTTTATGGTGTTATTTTAAAATCTCCAGGGATGTACAAGTTAAATATTTATAGGAAAACTATTCTAACACATACATACATTACTAATAGTAGATACTGCTTGCAAAGAAACATTTTTTTTGTTAGACTTTAGGTCTAAAAATATTAATTCTGAAATTTAAAGAGCTGTTCAGAAAATGTTAACGTATGCCGCATAGAGGTCAAAATATAGCATTATTAATATATTTACAAAAAAAAAAAATTTAAAACAATTTTATGCTTTTTCGTAGTTTGATGAAAATTGGGAAATAGAATATTAAAGTTGTATATTTCAAAGGGTTTACAGTCAACTTTATTATTTGTGGCCCTTTTTGGTTTCATATTTAAATCCAGCAGAACAAAACTGTTTTGTTGTCATATTTTATAACTTTGAGGTCGAAAGAAGTATTTGTATCATAAAGTTGTAGGTTAACATGCAGTCAAGAAAATCTATAACGAACTTTGGTTAAACCGACTTTTTTGATATATAGCTTTCAAAACTAGGTTAAGTTTATGATATATATCATTACATATTATTATATAAATTTTCAAATTTAAAGCTACAAGAAATATTACATAATATATTGATTTTTTCTGAGATTGCTAAGCCTTCAAAAAAAGGTTTTAAAATTTAATGTATTGTTATTGGTGACAAAATTGTTTTGATTATATTTTAATGTTAAAATAATTTATATCTATAATTACTAGAAGATTCCAGCACTCGAAATTCGAGTGCAAATTCTAGGAAATTCTATTTTTTTCATTTAATGAAGACCCTAAAGGTATGTTTCACAATTCAACTCATTTTAAATAAAGAAAATAAACTCAACACATTAACAAAAACATATTAACAAATTTAATAAACACACACATAGCATTGTGTAATTTTATGTATGTTTTAGTAGCAAGTTTAAACGATCATAACTCCAAAAAAATATACCAGATGATGAAAATCTCTAAATCTGGGTAACAGTGAAAAAGAAATACGTTTCAAATGATACATTTTTTGTCAAAATCGAGGTCACAAAAAATCGCCTTAGCTATTAATATTATAGATAGAAAAATAATTTTTACTAATACAATATATTTTTATATTTAATTAATGGCATTACCAGCATCATCTTCGAAATCTGGAATTTAGCTCTAGAAAATTATGAAAAATATTTTTCAAGAAAACTATTATATTTTAAAAAATATGGATCTTGAAGATTTAAGGAACAAGTAGTTTATGATGGCACAACATATTCCTAACTGTTTCGAAAATGTTTTTTTGTTCTGACTTACAATTTTTTCGTATTATATCGTGTTAGATTTGCTTCGTCCCACGGACAAAAAAAAATAGTCACAGATTATGATGATACACAGTAAAGTATAAAATAATTATTTTTATACCCTATACCACTATGTGGTTTGGGTATAATGACTTTGTGCTGCTGTTTGTAACAACCAAAAATATTTGACCTAGACCCATCTTTAATTATACCGATCGAATCAGAATCACTTTTTGAGTTGATTTAACAATGTCCGTCCGTCCGTCCGTCCGTCCGTCTGTGTGTCCATGTAAAGCTTGTAATCAAACTGCAGGTCGCAAATATGAATATATTTTGATGAAATTTGGTATGTAAGCTTTCATCTGCCATGGGATGAACGCTATTGAAATTGGTGAGAATCGGTCCATGTTCAGACCTAGCCCCCATACAAATTACCCCTATGAAATCGACATAAATTGCCATAAGATCCAAATTGTCATATAGATCTTACTCAAATTGGGTTTGTATGCGTTCATTACATCCACTAATGAGTAGTCCAAAAATGATCCCTTTGGCCCCATATAGAGCTGCTTCCCGATCTTCACTTAAATCTATTAAAAAACAAAAATATTGCACAAATTCTTCTCAAATTTTGTTTGTATATATATATTTGCAAAATACAAAAGACTTTACCAAACATGATCAGGATCGGTTCATTTTTAGACCTAGTACCCATATAGATATAGAATCCGATATGAACTTTTTCATATCTGCAGCCAAAAAAATTAATAAAAATCCCACTCAAATTTGGTTTTTGTTTATTTTCTATGTCCAGTTAGTTGGGCCTAAGAGATAGGGTTTCTAAACGCATGGTATAGGGTATCGTATAGTCGGTCTAGACCGACTATAATTTTCTTACTTGTTGTTTATATATTATATTATAAACATAAAATAATTATTTTTATTTTATTAAGGGTGTTTCAGTTTTTTCAGATCGCAAGTCGAGAATGTTTTAATTTTTAGATGTACGCATTGAAGAACATGTTCTGTTTTTTTTTTTTAGCAGTACACGTACAAGAAAACGAACTTAAAATAAATATACACTCGAATCTGTGTCGCTATGTGTGTTCGAAACAAAAAATACGTGATAGAAAAATGTTCGTACGGTTAACGAAATATTAAAACGAAACACAGTCATGATTGTGTTCGGCACCGCACAAAATTTAGAAACACACATAATTGATATGAAAAGAAAGATATGTGTTGGTTGCTGTAGAATAGAACATTGTGTGTTTCAGTGTGTATTTTCTGAACCTTGGTAGAAACTAATGTAAACATTTTCATATATCTATGAAATATGTCAGGTTAACAAGTCCTTGCTTGAATTAAAGGAAAGATTGTCAAAAATTGTAAAATATTTCGATTCTGTAACCAATTTTCGAAATATTTTGACAATTTTAGCGGCTTTTATTAAACATTATCAAAATTAAGGCCATATAGGAGGTATGCGTGTCCCTGCACTATTTTCTTTTTAATTTAGCATTTATTATTATTATTGTTCTGATATTTATTAGAATTAAAATTTGATTAAAACTTAAAAACTAGAGCACTAGCAGCTTAGGCTATAGGCTTCTATTGATGGATCAAGGAGATGTTATCTATAATTAGCAAGTGGGTTAGAACGGATGGTTAAATATCATTTTGAATATTAAGATAATGTAAGAATTGATATATAATTTTAACATCATTTTCTGATGGATATTTTAGAACATTGGTTCCATTGGAGGAGTTAAATCATCTAAAAGAATATTCTGTAGGAAAGGACAATCTGCCAGAAGATGAATAACTGTTAGAGTTAGTTAGAGCTGCATAAGGAGAACACTGGTTGTGCGTGAGACGCATCCTTGTGAAGCATCTGTTTTTATGACAATTAGTGTATGTTGGTAGGCAGATGGGTGTTTTGTCGGGGTTAATGGTTTGATAGGGATGCCTGTATTGGTTCCATTTTTGTGCATGGATCTATTTAGATTTATAATTGGGTATCGGCAGATGAAGTTCTTAGATTGCTTTACAAAAAAGTATGTTGGATGTAGGTAACTCGCTTTTGCAGCTGTGGCTTGGTACTCATAGTAATTTCACTTTGTTTATCATTTGTATTAGAAGAAATAGAAATAATACTTAAATTTTTATTTCTTAGATTCTCAGCTGCATCGAATACCGCTCGACTTCCGGTGCAGATAATATATTTGCTTCTTGCGTTCTTGCATAGGCTTAAAGCTTCCATTATGGTTCAAGTATGGTTGCCTCTTGTGGTAGAAGACTTGATATTTTTGTTGATGCATTTTCATCGGTAACGGCAAATCCTACATGCTTTAAGTTTTTGAGCGAATGTTTTGCTATAAAATAGCTGATGTGGTGAATGGGTTTAGGTTTCCGGTGAACTTTAAACGATTTAATTTTCGCTGATTTTTTAGCTTTATTAAAACAGCGTTGTCTTTTTTGAATTTAATAAGGTTTTGTGTCGTCATATTATTATAAAATTGCCTCCAGCATTCATGCTTTACGTTTCTGAGTTGCTGAAGTTCTTGGAATTTCGTATTTTTTTCTAATTTGCTCAATTTAAATAAAGTACAAAATTTCATTAATCTATGATAACAGGAAATTTTTAAAAAGTACTTATTCTTAAAAAACTTAACTTTGTTAAAAAAAGTACCTTTAATTAAAAGTTTCTTTACCTAAAATCAAGGTTCAGAAAATACACACACGAAACACACAATGTTCTGTTCAAAAGCAGCCAACACATATCTTTATTTTCATATCAATTATGTGCGTTTCTAAATTTTCTACGGTGCCCAACACAACCATGACTGTGTTCGTTTTAATATTTCGTTATTTACACGAACATTTTTGTATCACATACTTTTTGTTTCAATCAAACATAAAGCACACATTTTTGAGTGTTGCTTTATTTGAAGTTCATGTTCTGGTACGTGTACTGAAAAAAAAACACAGAACATGTACAATAAACAGGTTCGAGTTCAGTTTTATTTTAAGTCGTGTTGTGGCTCGTGTAGTGAGAAAAAACACAACATGTACAATAAATAGGTTCGAGTTCAGTTATATTTTAAACACGACTTAAACACGACTTAAAATATAACTGAACTCGAACCTGTTTATTGTACATGTTCTGTGTTTTTTTTTCAGTACACGTACCAGAACATGAACTTCAAATAAAGCAACACTCAAAAATGTGTGCTTTATGTGTGATTGAAACAAAAAGTATGTGAAACAAAAATGTTCATGTAAATAACGAAATATTAAAACGAACACAGTCATGGTTGTGTTGGGCACCGAAGAAAATTTAAAAACAAACATAATTGGTATGAAAATAAAAATATGTGTGTGTTGGTCTAAGTTATGTTTGTTTACATATATGTACGAGTTTTTTATTCAGTGTGTGTTCTTTTCTGAACTCTGCCTAAAATTGTGCTTTCTTAAAAAAGTAAAAGTGTTTTTTATCAAAATGGTATTTTTTTTTATAAGTAATTTTCTGGAAAGGTACATTTTCTAAACCAAGCATGTTTTCTTAAAAAAGTACGCTTTTCCAAAAAATATCTTTTCTATACAAAGGGTATTTTCTTATTTTCTTTCTTTTCTAAAAAATTAATTTTTTTTTAATTCTTATTTAAAAAAAGTACCTGTTCTTAAAGAGTTCCTTTTTTGAAAAAGAAACTTACTTAAATATGAATCCTCCTTAAAAATATCACCTTTTCTTTAAAAAGTACGTCTTGAATAAACCTTTAAAAATATTTAAAAAAGTAAATTTTAAAAACAAAGTACATTTTAAAAGAGCAGCTTCTTTTAAGCAAGTACATTTTCATATAAAAGTACCTTTTCTTAAAATTATTATTTTTTAAAGCACCTTTGCTTAACAAAGTACTTATTCTTAAAAAAGTACCTTTTCTTAAAAAAAAGTACCTATTCCTAAAAGTATGGTTTCTTAAAAAATATCGCTTCTTGAAAAAACACATATTCTTAAAAAAAAAGAATTTTTTCTTTAATAAAATTCATTTGCTTGAAAAAATATCTTTCGCAAAAGTCAATTTTTTTTAAATTTAAATTATTAAAAAAAAGTATTTTTTTTTTTCAAAAAACTACCTTTTAAAAAATAATAAGTTTTCTTAAAAAAATGTCAATTTCCTAGAAAAGTCACAAGTTTTCTTTAAAAAATATAATTTCTTAAGAAAACGCCTTTTCCTAAAAAGTATCTTTCGTAAAAAGTAAATTTTCTGAAAAAAGCACCTTTTTCTAAAAGTGTCTTTTCTTAAAAGAAAAGTATCGTAACTTAAAAAGTACCTTATGTTAAAAAAAATTTAAAAATGTACTTATTCCTAAAAAAGAATAATTTTCTTGAAAAAAACTTCTTTTTTTTAAAGAAGTACTAAAAAATACTTTGAAAATTTACTTTTTAAATTGGTATCTCTAATTAAAAAAGCATTTCTTTAATTTTTAAACGGATGACTAAAGCGTCTGCCAGCAAAAAAAAATGTTGTTAAATTACCGGAGTTTCGTGAAATGTTTAATTTAAAAGTTCGAAAATTGATGAGGCAATAACAATATTTATCAAATAAAAAATAGATGAGGCGATATTTATCATATAACAAGTGGTTTTTGGTGCAGTATTTTTGATGGTTAGCATAGTTGATAGGTAGGTAGAAGGGCTAAATTATTCTGATAAAATCAGAGTAATAAAAAAAAAAAATATTTTGATAAAATATTTCGATAAAAGAATGATAACTACGTAATTTTTGCATAAAATATGTTATTTAATATAAAGACTATTTAATTTATTTTGAAGAGCCATGCGATATCCTGCCACAGCGAGTTCTTTTGTTTACTAACAAAGCAACCAAACGGAATTTGGCTAAGTCCTTGCCGACTGTGTATTTGAATTTTAAGCGCAAACTCAACATAAAAGTGGATGCGATGGTGGATGCCGAACAAAAACAAACAAATAATGTGGAAAAATGTGGAAATTATTAGTTTTTATTAAAAACTACAGGCAGCATTTAATAAGATGCAAAGAAATTTCAAGTAAACAGTTTTAAAACGCCAACGGAAAGGATACGTACATTTAACGGATAACGGTTTTAAAGAACAACAACAAAAATATATATAAAAATGTAGAAACGAAAAAATTAAAGAAAGAATTGCAAAAATAAATAACAAAAACTAAAATTCACACGTGTGAAATCGAAACTAAAAAGAAGTGAAAAATAAACGTAATAAAACTAAAAAAAATAGTAAATTGAGAAAAAATTAAAAAAAATATATGTTCAACTTAAAAAAAATTTTTATTTTTGTTAAAGAATTTTGCCATATAATATATTTTAGCATTTGCTTTTTAATCAAGACCTTTTCAAGGAGCTTCTTAAGTGTACTTACATATGCTTTTGAGTGCTGATGTGTTCTTCATGCTTTTCAAAGCGAAATTTCTTTTGTTTTCTATATTTTTCTTTTTTTTGACTTACATTTGAATTCATAAAGAAAAATCTTTTCTTTGTTACCAAGGTCATTACAGATCCCTCTAGTTATTTTATTTGTTTTGAAACATATTTAAATAATGTTACCGCTTTCCCTTCACCGCTTGTTTTAGCTCAAAAGTGGCATTGGCCTTAACTTTCGTTAACAGAATTGCGTCAAGAGGGAATTTCTGATTAAAGAAATAATAGATTTTTAAAATAGTTTTTGTTTTCATATATTTGCTTTTATACAAAACATCGTCAAGATAGAGGTTTAAAGTTAAAATTTAACAAAAAAAAAAAATGTTCTAAAAAATTTTTGTCAAAAAAAATGGGTTTTGTATAAAAATTGAAAATTTTTAAATTTTTTTATGGGAATTTTTGTAAAAAAATAAATTTAAAATATCTCAGAAAAATTTCTAGGCGTTTTGCAGATTTACAGATTTTTACATTTTTTCCTTTATTTCGAGTAAATTGCATTTAAAGTTGCTACCAACACACACACATAAAATTATACAATGCTATTAAATTTGTTAATGTGTTTGTAATAAAAATGAGTTTGTTTTTTGTGTTGATATGTGAATTGGCTATAATTGATTAGCATACCTTTAGGGTCTTTATTTAATGTAAAAATAACATTTCTTAGAATTTGCACTCGAATTTCGAGGGCTGGAATCTGCTAGTTTTTTTTAATATTCAAATATTCTAAGGATATATATATTTAAATCTTAAAAATTATTTGGAATTTAGATTATTTTTTTTTAGTTGTGGAACTATTGTTTTGCAAATAAGTCTAAATCAGCAAAATGTTAATAACGCTCCGATTTTGTTTGTCTTCGAAATAGCACTCCACATATGTATAACCCATTGTAAAGTTCTTTGGGGAACTTTGTAGTTTATTATTATGTGCTGACCTTGGGACGTTGTTCTCTTTATATTGTATAACATTCTAAGCCGGTGCAGTCAATCTAGTTTTAGCACCATTTTCTTTGATCCACTCCATCGGTCGATGTTTTTTCTACTGTTTTATCCCGATTTAGACTAAACATATATTATTTGAAAGGTATTTCTTTTCAGATGTTCACTAGATTAGCAGATTTTTAAATTTTTTTTCTATATTTGCAGTAAATTGCATTTAAAGTTGCTACTAACACATACATATAATTAAACATAAGCTATGTGTGTTTACTAAATTTTTTAACGTGTTTGTTAATAAGTTTATCTTCACTCACAATAATTATTAACCAAAAAAGTGTTGGTTTGTGAATTGACTAAGCTGAGAAATAAAATTGCCTAAAAATAGCACTCGAATTTCGAGCGCTGGAACCTGCTAGTATACTGTAATAGAATTATAGTATATGCTTAGGTCTGGCTTAGTAGACTGTGTTTTTTCAAAACAAAAAATTGGTTGAGTTTGAAAGCCTTTTTTAAACGACTAGATAAAAGTGTTTTATTCTTTCACACTCTGTGAACTAGTATCATACATCATGCCTTTAAAGTTTTGTCTGGTTCTAAAGTCCGAAAACTTTTATACAAATGAACGATGTTCAGTACACGTCATTCAACGATGATTACTTGACGGGGATCATTTGACTTGTTCGAGGTTGATACATCACAAGCCAGAGAAAAAAATTATGTAGAAATATTAATGCCAGACATTAAAGTGAACTAGTTAAAGTGAACAAGGTAGGTTGCTTCATTTGGCTGCAATGTGTTGTTCAATGTATTGGGCAAAATTACTCAGGGGACGTATTTCCTGTAAGTCAATAAGTATAAAGAAATGAGACAAAACTAATTAAAACACTTATTTTGAGTGATAGTTTGCAAAACAATTGCAACAAAGATACACGCTACATTACTTGCAAATAATGAGAGATGTGTTTTTTGAACAACCAACCATTTTGCAGCGACTTTCATTAGTATTTTCTAAAAATTCTGGTTAGTGCTTGTGACTATCATGTCGAACTTCTTTAGTAAGTGCACTTTCATTTGGTTTTTGCGTTTGAGTGAGTATTGCAATGGTTCAGTAGAAATCGTTGATATGTAGCTTTCTGGGAATTCACACGATTTTTCATATTCCATGCACGAAGCTTTAAGCGCCAAATCAACAGAATGCATTATTATGCATACGGTCCAATTTACAGTACGAATTTTGCTTCTATAGTACTGTAGCATTTGATCTAGGAGGTCCGCTCCACCCACATTTTCAGTGTATAAACGGACACCATTTGGACGGTTTACCTCTTCATATTTTGATGTTTATGCCCTATACCACTTTGTGGTATGGGTATAATGACTTTGTGCTGCTGTTTGTAACTACCAAAAATATTTGACCTTGACCCACCTTTTGTTATACCGATCGACTCAGAATCACTTTATCTATCCATCTGTCCGTCCGTCTGTATGTCCGTGTAAACATTTTAATCAAACTACAGTTCGCAAACAAGATTATATTTTGATGAAATTTGGCATATAAGCTTTTATCGGCCGTATAATGAACGCTGTTGAAATTGGTGAAATTCTGTCCATGTTCAGACCCAGTCCCCGTACAAATGACCACTATGAAAACGACATAAATTGCCATATGATACAAATTATAATATAGATCTCAGTCAAATTGAGTTTGTGTGTGTTTATTTTATCCATTAATCAGTAGTCAAGAAATAATCCCTATAGGACAATTCTTAGTCATAGGCCCCACATAGAGCTGCTTCCCGATCTTCACTTAAATTTGTCAAAAAACAAAAATATTGCACAGATTTTTTTCAAATTTGGTTTGTATAAATTTTTTTCAAAATATAAGTGACTTTACCAAATATGGTCAGGATCGGTCCATTTTTCGAACTAGTCCCCATATAAATAACGTGTCCGATATGAACTTCTTCATATCCGAAGGCAAGAAAAATAATAAAAATGCCACTTAAATTTTGGTTATGCTGATTTTATAGATCTAATTAGTTGGACCTACGAGATAGGGTCTCTAAACCGACTATAATTTTCCTACTTGTTTTATCTTAGTTTTTTATAAAATTTTCTATAACTCTCTTTGTCTGTTTGTTTGTTTAAGGTGAAATCTTGTAACTAAATTTTGATCAACTTCCCACCAATCTAAAGAATTTACGAATTGATCATTATTTTAGGCGGCTACCCAAATTCCAAATTCCTGAACAGGTAGAGCTATGCAGTTTTCAATATTTACGAAAAGTGGATGAAAACGTGATCTTCTGCTCATTATTTCTGGCTGTAAAACATAAAACCCTGTTTAAAAATTTTTTTTACTCAATTTAAATAACGAATTTTATGTTAATTCATTCATTTATACCAACTAAGTTTTTCACTATTTGCCATTTTAAGTTTCAAAACCAAATGGTTGGCCAAATACAGAAATAAAGAATCAAGTAAAAAACCCATATAATTTTACTATTTTATTTATGCCTCAGGAATGAATAAAAATTCAACCATAAAACTAAGCAAAAGTGAAAAAAAAACATTCAGCAACAAGTGAAATATTAAAGATATCACTCGTTAATATATTTCATCAAACCATAATATCCCTGGACCTCTCGGAATTGAAATTTAAGCATATTTTATTGAAAATTATATCCCGTAAATTTTAAACTAAGATCCCGATAAGGGTTATAGCTTAACAAATTTTAAAGATTAACAATATTCTTCTAAAACTTTTCGTTGAGTTTTTTAAATAAATTTTTTCATTTTCTGGAACTGCTAAAGCTATAACACCAAGAGGGAACATTCTTGCCAAATTTTAACAAACTCTTAGAAAGTACGGCCGAAGCAGCTTATTCTCCATATTCCAAAATTTAAAAATTTAATAAAATCAAAAAAAAAAATAAAAAAAAATTTTGTGAAAATTAGAGCAAATACTCGGAGAAATCCAAATATCCCTTTTCTTAAATACCCATAAATATCTGAGTTATTATTTTTAGTGTTGTTATAGCTTTTGAAAAATTGTATCTAGTTTGGGAAAAGAATGGACCTAACTCTCATATATAATTTAACCCAAAACAACAATGTTTTTATTAAAACTCTTTCTTTTCTTTTGCATATGAGTTTTGAATCTCTCCGTGACTGTGCGTGACTTGGCGTGACTCTTCTAAAATTAATCTTTTGCCACAACAAGTCTATGGCCAAAGTTTCAGATCGATCGGATAAGGCAAAATGGGGCTTAAGTCACTCCGTGACTGGGCGCGACTATATGTACGTGACTGTGTGTGACTATCTTAGAATTAATCTATGACCACAACAAGTCTATGGCCAAAGTTTCAGATCGATCGGATGAGGGAAAGTAGGGTTTAAATTACTCCATGACTGTGCGTGTCTATGCGTGACTGTGCGTGACTATGTCGAAGTTAATCTTTCTTTACAGCAAGTATATCGACCAAGTTTCAGATTGATTTAATGAGGGGAAATTCGTTTTAAATCTCTCCGTGACTGTGCGTGACTTTGCATGACTGTGCGTGACTAAGTCAAAGTTATTCTTTTTTTCACAGTCAGTGTATGGACCAACTTTCAGACCGATCGGACGAGGGGAAATGACATTCAGATCACACCGTGTTAGTGCGTGACTATGCGTGACTGCGTGTGACTATGTCGAAGTTGATCTTTCTTTACAGCAAGTATATCGCCAAGTTTCAGATTGATTGGATGAGGGAAATTATATTTAGATCACTCCGTGACTGTGCGTGACCATGCGTGGCTGTGCATGACGAAGTCAAAGTTAATCTTTTTTTCACAGCAAGTGTATGGACAAAGTTTCAGATCGATCGGATAAGGGTAAATGACATTTCGATCACTTCGTGACAGTGCGTGACCAGGCGTGACTGTGCGTGACTAAGTCAAAGTTAATCCTTTTTGCACAGCAAGTGTATGTACCAAGCTTCAGATCGATCGGATGAGGGAAATCATATTTAGATCACTCCGTGACTGTTCGTGACCATGCGTGACTGTGCGTGACTAAGTCAAAGTTAATCTTTTTTCTCAGCAAGTTTATGGACCAATTTTCAGATCGATCGGATGAGGGTAAATGACATTTAGATCACCCAGTGACTGTGCGTGACCATGCGTGACTGTGCGTGACTAAGTCGAAGTTGATCGTTCTTTACAGCAAGTATATCGACCAAGTTTCAAACCGATCGGATGAGTGTAAATGACATTTAGATCACCCAGTGACTGTGCGTGACCATGCGTGACCATGCGAGACTGTGCGTGACTATGTCGAAGTTGATATTTCTTTACAGCAAGTATATCGACCAAGTTTCAGATCGATCGGATGAGGGAAATGATATTTAGATCACTCCGTGACTGTGCGTGACCATGCGTAGCTGTGCATGACGAAGTCAAAGTTAATCTTTTTCACAGCAAGTGTATAGACCAAGTTTCAGATCGATCGGATGAGTGGAAATGACATTTAGAGCACTAGATGACAGTGCGTGACTATGCGTGACTACCCCAAAATTAATCTGTAGCCACCACCAGACTCTGGGCCAAGTCTCAGATCAATTGGATAAGGGGGAATGGGGTTGCCCCACGACAGACAGACAGACAAACAGAGAGTATGAGTTGAAAGAAAGAGTTTAAAAAACCTTTTTCGTTTTCTTTCTATTTTTTTAATAAAAATCTCAAAGATAAGGAGTATACACTGTAACTCTTTGACTCTTCTTCGTTCTCTTCTACTTCAAGACACCTCATGCTCTGAAAATTAGACCTGAACATTTCCATTCAATTGCAATCTGCGCTCCACTCTTAAAATTGATAGAGTGCATGAGAATTAACATATTATCAACTATTAGGAGTCAACTCACATACTGATCGACAGTATGGCTTCCGTAGAATTCGTTGTATGGAAGACCTGTTACATTTTCGTTCTGAACGTTTAGGTTGATCCATTCACAACTTTGGTGAAATTATAGTGGTTTAGAAACTTCGAAGGCATTCGATCGCATGTAGCAAGGTGCATTAATATCAAAACTTATTGCATTTGGGGTGGCATTGAGTTTCCGCGATTTGTATCGAGTTTTCCCTGAGACGCCACAATACGTGTTACTATTAAAGGGGTTCCATCCAATGAGTTGCCGCTTAATTCAAGAGAACCACAAGGTTTTGGTTTCTTTCTCCCTCTATTTTCCTTATCTTTCTCTAAAACCTTCTTTCGCAGATGACAGCAACATTTGTGAATCAATTTCCTTCAATTATAGGCTAAGCCAATTTGAGGTTGGTCAGAAAAGGCTGACAATGAATGGCACACTCAATCAAAATCTGTTAACAATCTCTGAGTGGGGTAAAGCGAATAGGGTTGATTTTAATGTTGTTTGTTAACCCATAGGGCCTTAGATTCAATATTATTATCTACAGATAGGAGTGGTATAGTTTGTGAGGAATCTGGTATTCTTGATGCGCTGGATATGGGAATTCAATGCATTGTCCATTGCCTAAAACAGTGCAATAATTACTTCATTCCTTCTAATCTACTTAGAATCTATAATACATATATATATATATTCGACACAAAATGGAATATAATTCTTGTATAAGGGCAGGAGCTTCTAAGTCTATTTTGGAGTTACTGGACTGTGTACAAAGGAGGGCACTGATACTCGTCAATGACAGTAGGGTATCCAACTCTATCGATTCTTCAGATTATCGTCGGAATGTGGGTTGTGTAACACTGTTCTACAGATATTACCATGAGATATTTTCTGCTTAGTTTAGTAGACTCATTCCAACTACCCGTATATCAGTTCGTAGTACCCGCTCTTCTCTCGTCGATTGCATTAATTTTAAGTCTATTAGCCAGCTGACTGCGAAAGGCATTACAGAGAAAAATAGTTTATCAGCCGAACTAGCCGTATGTGGAATAGGTGAACGAAGTACCGTTACGAAATTACAGCAGAGGCAATTTCACCTTAAGTGCATTTTCTAGTGCTAATTAAAAAACTTTATCCCCTTTAAAGTTTTCTATGTAGTGCTTTTTTGCGGTAATGGCTCGTTATTTTTTTTAAAGTAATTTCCTTTTAAATACTAAATATTTTCTTTTATATGAAAAATCTTCCAAATAATTTCAAAGCTAGGTGTAGTATATCCTTACTACGTTGCTGACCTTCTATGCTTACTAACATTTTTATTTTTTTTTTGTTTTCTTTTTGCTCTATTTTGTTTTGTTCTATTTTTTTTTTTTTTTGTTTTGTTTCAAATTTCTATGCATCATAAAACAATTGCAAAAAAAAAAAAGAAACAAAAAATTCAGTGTCGGTGAATTTAGAAAATTCAAGGCAACAACTATAAACCCACTAAAAAGAAAAACAGATCCTTAATATACATAAGTTTCAATGTTGCTAAGTGGTTGCTAAGTTGGTTGCCTGATGATGACGATAGTGGCCGTGTAGTAGTAATTGCAACAAAGTCAGTGACTTTCAAAATATAACAATAACGATAACAATAAAGAAACCAGTGCAGCATGTTGATTTTAATTGTGCTTTTTTTACGTTAAAACAGATGTGGCTCATTGAAAATAAAACTTATATAACCCAACAAACAACTTGAGGTCATTGAGTAAAACATTCATCAACTAAAAACAAAAAATTTAAAAAAAAAATTCTAAAAAAATATAAAAATGAATTCCCTTGACAACCCTTAAAAATGCAATTTTTGTTTCTTTCATAAATCCTGCATCTGTAATTTAGTTTATGAATTATGAATGGCACGTGTCCTTCACAAACAGATAAATATAAATTTTTGTTTAGTGGAAAATTTATACAAATAACGAAAAATAGAAATAACAAAAATCCAATAAAATTATTTATGTGAAAATCATTCTCTAAAAGTGTGCAAGTGACTCAGTGATACTGAAGTGCAAAAAAAAAAAGGAATACCAAACAAAAGCAAAGGGATTTTGCCATCAATTCTGCTCGTATATAGAACAGAAAAAAGGAAAACATCGCCCAAAGCGAAAAAAGGAAAGTATGTGTGATTTTGAGCTTAACTTAGTATTGATTAACAATTAACTTGTTTGACTTCTGTTGTTGTATTCTCATCCTGAGGGGTGTCTTTGATTGTGTGAAAAAGAATTTGCAAAAAAAATTTCATACGTTTGTCTTTGGATAATAAAACCACAGTGTCGTAATGATTTGTGTGTGGTTTATGAAATTCCGTTTAAATTATAAAAAATAAAGTTTTTCTTTTCCTTTTCGTTTTGTAATAAAGCCTTTGTGGTTTATAAAAAGCGAAAGTGTTTCTGAGAAGACAATTAAGTTGATTTCGACTTTGTCATAAAATGGAGTCTTATCAACACATTCAAAAGTTCATAATTATTTTGTGGAAAATTGAGAAATTTTC
The DNA here is from genome assembly GCA_963682025.1 of Cordilura impudica. Lineage (NCBI taxonomy): Eukaryota > Metazoa > Arthropoda > Insecta > Diptera > Scathophagidae > Cordilura > Cordilura impudica. The sequence continues at coordinate 57,192,533 of OY821521.1, forward strand.
AACAAATATATTTGTTTGTTTCTTTAGCAAAAGTAATTTTTCCATACAAACATAAAAAAGTTGCAGCTACAAAGAAATTTGGTGTCCAAAAAATTTTACCTGCCTGAATGATTTTACACGTGGAAGCAATAAAATTTCATTTAATACATTTGGCACAAGTGTAGAAGTAAACTAATTTTTCAAAGAAAATTCTTAAATTATCACGTCTTTAATTGTTATTTCCCGAGCTGTATTTTAGCAAAAAAAAGGAATATGTTCATTTGACATGGTAAAAGAAATTTTAATTCCTTGCAAACGGTACCTCCACTTGACTTTTAGCTAAACTACTTTATACTGTTGAACCGCCTTTTTGAGCCTTTAATGATTATTTGCAATTTACATGGCAACTATAAAACCGGCAACTGTGTTAAAATGTCCAGGGATCCAAATCATTGAAGATTTTTTCATTTATTTCTCGAGTAAGATGCAGCATTAATACCAGTTGCAAATAGAGTTTTCAACATGGAAAAAATATTTTCTGCTGCAATGAACTATTTTATTGATTTAAAGAAACATTTCCCGCGTTAGCAAATAAAAGATTTTTTTAATAGAAATAAAGAAATTTCCAGTCATAAAACTAATTTTTCCTCAGGTTTAATTTTTATGGCAAACAAATTGTGGATCGAAAAAAAATTTAAGAACACTTTTTACCTATTGTTCTTAGCAAAATTTGTCCCAAATAGTTTAAATGGCAATTTCTTCATTCTTTCGGAAAAAACTGCTCTATTCCATTGGGCAAATAATTATTGTAAAGAAACTAAAATAGTTTTAAGTAGTAAAGAATATCATGAGGAAACATTGAAAACACTGAAGAGTAGATTCGATGCTGCGATAACAATCGATGGTACCGCTCAATACCATGCTATTATACTGCTTGTCGATGGTAGACCCAAGTTTCCTGCCTCCACTCAATGCGATTTCTTTCCAAAGCCGATCAACAGCTGAACGTAGTAACGAAAAGAAAAGATTGGCAAAAGGGCAGCAAATAAAGGCGATAAATAATCTGGATGAAAGACTGGGTATTTAAAAATTTACAAAACTTAAATACTTCATCAACTTCAATAAATTAATTAAAAACAAGTAAAAAAATTATAGTCGGTCTAGACTGACTATATGATACCCTATACCATGTTATAGAGATCCTATATCTTAGGGCCAACTAATTCGATATAGAAAATAAGCATAAACCAAATTTGAGTGGCTTTGTTATTATTTTTTTTTTCTTACTTCGGATATGAAAAAGTGCATATTGGATGCTATATTTGTATGGGGACAGGGTCAAAAAGTGAACCGATCCTGACCATATTTGGTCAGGTCACTTATTTTTTGCAAAAACATATACAAACCAAATTTGAGAAAATTCTGTGCAATATCTCTGTTTTTTGATAGATTTAAGTGAAAATCGGGAAGCAGCTTTATATGGGGGGCTACGACTAAAAATTATCCTCTAGGGTTTATTTTTGATTAATGAGTGTAATAAACACACACAACTTGAATTTGATGTAATTAAAATCTATATGATAATTTGGATCATATGGCAATTTAGGTCGATTTCATGGGTGTCATTTGTATGGGGACTGTGTCTGAACATGCACCGATTCTCGCCAATTTCAATACCATTTAGCTATAGCTGATGGAAGCTTACATACCAAATTTCATCAAAATATGTTTACATTTGCAATCTGTAGTTTGATTAAATGGTTTACATGGACAGACGGACGGACATACGGAAGGACGAACATCGCTAAATCGACTCAGAAAGTGATTCTGAGTCGATCAGTATAATAAAAGGCGGGTCTAGGTCAAATATTTTTGGTAGTTACAAACATTAGCACAAAGTCATTATACCCTGACCACATAGAGGTCTAGGGTATAATTAGAGTAAAAAAGTTTTTATTTAAAAAAAATTTTTTTTTTTTTTCAATGATAACTTTACATTGATGATATGTAGTTGGCTGAACAGATATCTTATCTGTACATCTCTTGATCCAAAAGCGAATTAGATATATCTTAAATAGGGCGTTTCACCAAAAATTAATTTTTCTCGAATTTTTCAACTCCTAAAGCGGAATATACATAAATATTCTTAAATAAAAACAAGTAAGAAAATTATAGTCCGTCTAGACCGACTATACGATACCCTATACCATGCGTTGAGAAACCCTATCTCTTAGGCCCAACTAACTGGACATTGAAAATAAGCAAAAACCTAATTTGAGTGGGATTTTTATTAATTTTTTGGGCTGCAGATATGAAAAAGTTCATATCGGATGCTATATCTATAAAGGGACTAGGTCCAAAAATGGACCGATCCTGATTATGTTTGGTAAAGTCTCTTGTATTTTGCAAAAATATGTACAAACAAAATTTGAGAAGAATCAGTGCAATATTTTTGTTTTTTAATAGATTTAAGTGAAGATCGGGAAGCAGCTCTACATGGGGTCAAAGGGATCATTTTTGGACTACTCATTAGTGGATGTAATGAATGCATACAAACCCAATTTGAGTAAGATCTATATGAAAATTTGGATCTTATGGAAATTTATGTCGATTTCATATGGGTAAGTTGTATGGGGGCTAGGTCTGAACATGGACCGATTCTCACCAATTTCAATGTTCATCCCATGGTCGATAAAAGCTTACATGCCAAATTTCATCAAAATATATTCATATTTGCGACCTGCAGTTTGATTACAAGGTTTACATGGACACACAGACGGACGGACGGACGGACGGACATTGTTAAATCAACTCAGAAAGTTATTCTGATTCGACCATTATAATTAAAGATGGGTCTAGGTCAAATATTTTTGGTTGTTACAAACAGCAGCACAAAGTCATTATACCCAAACCACATAGTGGTATAGGGTATAAATATTAAATAAACATTGCATTTTTCTCTGGTGTAGCTTTAAAATTTCTTTATTTGGTAGGTGTACCTTGAACACAAAAAGTTTGCTGAACACTGATCTAGTCATCTAATTTCGTTGACATCTTGAGGAGCTGGCTAATTAAAATCATCAAAATCGTTCAAGTTGTAAGTCCTGAGATTTCAATGAAAAAGTAAAAAATATCAAAAAAAAAAATATATATGTATTTTCCATGTTGTTCTTGTTTTTGTTGTTAATCAAAAAAAAAAAAAAACAGTTTTTTGTGTGTGCTACTCTTAGCTGAAATTGTTGTTCTGCTCGTAGTATTTGTAGCACTTGCTTCACGAGTGTTTATCTACGTTTATACTCCACGTGTCCAGAGGTCCAAGCCGTGCAGTAGAAAACCAGCTTAGCGCTGCCGTCGACTCTCCCTATAATGTGGAGCCTATGCCGAAGTTATTCATGCAATATTTACGTGCCGAAATCCCGATTTTAGTTAGTTTGTCGTTTTTAAATTGTTTTACAATCAAGTCTCAAAATTAAAAGTACCGCAAGTAAAAAAGGTTAATAAAATCTAGATCTGTTCTAAAGTATTTAATACTCAACCAACTTAAAATTGTCGTAGAAGAATATCTGTGTTTTAATTATAGTATGGTTTAGCCAATTCATTTTCTCATTTACGCATGATAGAAGGTAAGTTTTCTATCATGCGTATCATCATAATAAATACTGGTTGAAAATAAAATCAATCAATTATCAATTTATATGGTATCTATAATATTAATAGGCAAGGCGATTTCTTGTGACAGATGTAAGTTTCATAGATTTACCCCGATTTGAACAAAAAATTTATCATTTGAAATGTATTTCTTTTTAGCTGTTTACCAGATTTACAGATTTTCATCGTCTGGAATATTTTTTTCGAGTTATGATTGTTTAAAGTTGCTACTAATACATACATAAAATTATACAATGCTATGTGTGAGTTTATTAAATTTGTTAATGTGTTTGTGTTAATGTGTTGAGTTTGTTTTCTTCATTTAAAATGAATTGAATTGTGAAGCACTCCCTTAGGTTTTTTATTAAATGAAAAAAATATTATTTCCCAGAATTTGCACTCGAACTTCGAGTGCTTGGATCTGCTAGTAACAAATTAAAAGCTAAGTAATTGTATTAAAATGGTAACCGTATGTAACATTAGTTATAATAATGAGTTTAGGGAGATTCGGCACAGACGAATTTAACATTCGTACATGATTTTCTCTGACAGTAGCACATTTTTCAACTTAAAAATCTGAAGCCATTTGAGACCACAAAAATCTTAAGGCTTATGATAGTAGAATAATAACCCTAGCTGGTTTTGAATTATTAGCTAAGGTATTTTCAATTTAGTTTTGAAGTTTTCGACTGGGAGGAGGATTTTGGTACATTTTTCAAAGAACATGTACTGATTCTTAAGTGTATATCTCGTGAACTGTTCAAAATATTGCTTTTCTCTCTTCAGCAAATTTTTACCCCTTAATTAGATCTAAAAATTTTGCCTTGAGATAAAATTAAAAAAATAACAGTATCCTACTCAAAACAGCAAAATTGCCAAAAAATCTTAATTGAGCGCTTAATACAGAATTAATATCTCATTAATTTTAGAACATTTACCAAAGAAAAATTTTTAAAAGATGTTTTATATAAAGCATGGCTGAATTCTGATTTTGCTGATTCAGAATTTCTCAATCTAAAACTCTACAACGTGCATCGTAAAGATAGAAATGGACTGCTTACTGGCATCTGCTGAGGCGGTGGTGTATTGATTGCTGTATGACGTGAATTTTAATATTTTTTAAGGCCAGTCTACACTATCACATTTTGTAATACGACCTGTCAAAAAGTCGAGTATTATGAAAAAATCGTATCATGTAAAAAGCTCATGTTATGAAATTGATAGTCTGTAGGATTTTATTTTCGAAGTCTGATGGTTTTAGAAACATTTCTAAAAACTTGCCATTGTCATCGGGCCAGAGTTGTTTTTTTTTTTTTTTGGTACTATTAAAAAAATTTAAACAAAAACAAAGAAAGTGGATATAAAATATGAATTTCAAAATAAATTTGCTTGTTACTCTAAACAGCTGTTTTCATAAGATGGTGTAAATGGCATAAGTATGCATAAATAATATCGGTACGAATTTATGACAGTCCGATGAATTTCATCGGATTTTTATTTCGAAAAATCATACCATGGGGGGGGTATTGTGCAAATGGGCCTTTACATGCTATCGACAACAAAAATGGTTTACTTGATAAAGTGTTTGTATCCGTTTTTGGTTTTAATGCAATTCTTTAAGTTTATGTTTCATATATTCCACCAGAAAGTTCTGATGAACCATAGTCTTGTTGTGACTATACTCGTAGACGAATTTTGAGATAGTCGCGCACAGTCACGGAGTGGTCTAAAAGTAATTTTCCCTCATCCGATCGATCTGATACTTGGTCCATATTCTTGTTGTGACCAAAGATTAATTTTAAAATAGTCACGCAAAGTCATCCACGGTCACGCATAGTCACGCACAGTCACGGAGTGATCTAAAAGTCATTTCCCCTCGCCTAATCGATCTGAAACTTGGTCCATAAACTTGCTGTGCAAAAAGATTAACTATAACATAGTCACGCACAGTCACTCATTGTCACTCACAGTCACGGAGAGATAAAAACCTCACTGATTTATTTTTGATGCAAAGTATTTAGAAATAGTACATTTACTGAATATTTCACAAAAATCCCATTTATCTCGAAATCCGCAAAAATAAAATCCTTGTCAACAAAATTTGTGGCACAGGGATTTACCTAGAAATTCACGCACTTAATCTCTAATATATATAACCAAACCAAATCCATTTTTTCCAATTTGGTTTAAGAAAATTTTTTGAAACTTAAAAAAGGAGTTTTCAAAATTTTATCAAAAGAATTTTCCATCTTTGGTCGCTTTTCGCAAAATGCTAAAAACGTGGTAAAAAAAAATTCTTCATATCTGAGTAGAGACAAAATAAAAATGATGGCTTTAATTAATTCATTAAAGTTTAAAAAATTTCTGTCAAATTTCACGACCTATTGTTTTTTTTATTTTTTTTTTTTCATAAAGGTGGTCTGGGGCATTTGCTATTTCTTGGCGACTTTTTATTCGATTTTGAAGTTATATAGCTTTTAAAATAGACAATTTAGTACTGATATCCATCCATACAACAATTTGTCGAAATTTTCGTAAAATTTGAAAAAAGGGTCAAATTTTCACCATATAAACAAGCTTCGTGTACTTTGGCCCCACTATGCACCAGAAGACACCGTCGGATCGAGCTGAAAGAAAGAAGACCACATTTATGATAGCAACCTTCATATCTGAGACAATGCATTTATCAGGAATTTAAAAAATTCCTATACAAGCTGCGACCAGTCCAATATTATACACACTTATCAGTAGTCCAAAAATAACAAGTAAGAAAACTATGGTCGGTCTAGACCGACCATATGATACCCTATACCATGGTTTAGAGACCCTATCTTTCGGTCCAACTAATTCGATATAGAAAATAAGCATAAACCAAATTTGAATGGCATTGTTATTAATTTTTTCGGCTGCAGATATGAAAAAGTTAATAACGGGTGCTATATTTATATGGGGACAAGGTCGAAAAATGGACCGATCTTGACCATATTTGGTAAAGTCACTTATGTTTTGAAAAAATATATACAAACCAAATTCGAGAAAAATCTGTGCAATATTTTTGTTTTTTGATAGATTTAAGTGAAGATCGGGAATCAGCTTATATGGGACCTATGACTAAGAATTGTCCTATCGGAATTATTTTTGGATTACTGATTAATGGATATTATAAACACATACAAACCCAATTTGACTGAGATCTATACCATAATTTGGATCTTATGGCACTTCATTTCGGTTTCATGGGGTCATTTGTATGGGGGCTAGGTCTGAACATGGACCGAATTTCACCAGTTTCAACAGCGTTCATCCTATGGCCGATCAAAGCTTATATACCAAATTTCATCAAAATATATTCATATTTGCGACCTGTAGTTTGATTACAAGCTTTACATGGACACACAGACGGACGGACGGACGGACATTGCTAAATCGACTCAGAAAGTGATTCTGAGTCGATCGGTATAATAAAAGATGGGTCTAGGTCAAATATTTTTGGTAGTTACAAACAGCAGCACAAAGTCATTATACCAAAACCACATAGTGGTATAGGGTATAATGAATTGAATTGTGAAGCATAGCTTTAGGGTTTTTATTAAATGAAAAAATAAAATTTCCTAGAATTTGCACTCGAATTTCGAGTGCTGGAATCTGCTACTTTGTTATAAAATGTTGAAGGAAAATAATTTAAATAAAAAAGAAGAGCTGTTTGATTAAAAACAAACAAATTTTTGTTGAAAAATTAAAAGAATCGTTGATCAAATTGGAAGCCAAAATCGAAAAATAAATTTTTTGTGAAAATTTTTTTCAGATTTAAAATTTATTTGCTCTAATTCAGCTTCAAAATCGAATAAAAACTCGAAAAGAAATAGCAAATGCCCCAGATCTTTTTTGTGGAAAAAAAAATTAAGTCGTGAAATTTGACGACATTTTTTTTAAGCTTTAAGAAATTAATAAAGCCATAATTCTGTTTTTGTCTCTATACCTATAAGTACTCAGATATGAAGAATTGTTTTATTACCACGCTGCTAACCTATCGCGCATTGAGACCGATAATGGGAAATGTTTTTAATAACATTTTGAAAACTCCTTTCTCAAGCTTAAAAAAAATTTTATTAAACAAAATTGCAAAAAACGGATCTAATACTTTAAGATTTCGTTAAGTGCATGTTAGAAATTAACTGTGTGAATTTTTAAGTAAATTTCTCTGCCAGATTTTTTTTACAAGTATTCCTTTATATCAAAAATTAATCACTTTCTCAAATACAGCAGAATTTTATTTCTCAACCTATAAGGGTTTTATCTAGTTTACTACAACAGCACATTATTTTTAAATTTTTTTTTTTTTTTTTTGTAATATGCCGAAAAGGAATGGACTTGGACACTTGTTTATTAAATTTTAAGCGTCACATTTAAAAATTCAGCAGCACATACAAGATATTTGAATTTTTTGAATAAATTGTCTTTTATAAGCTTGGGGGCATATGTGAACCCAAGTCCAAAATGGTTAATGGGATCATATTTTTTCCGAAAGCCTTTGCTATTAAGATAAAATATAATATATAAAATTGCAAAAGTGATTAATTTTTGATACAAAGTGCTTAGAAAAAGTACATATACTGAATATTTCACAAAAATCCCATTTTTCTCGAAATCTGCAAAAGATCCTTGTAAAAAAAATTCTGGCACAGGGATTTACCCAAAAAGTCACGCAGTTAATCTGTAATATATATTTAAGCAAACCATAAAGTGCCAGATCCATTTTTTGTAATTTTGTTTAAGAAAATTTTTTAAAACTTAAAAAAGGAGTTTTCAAAATTTTATCAAAAAAATTTCCCATTTCCGGTCTCAATGAGCAATAGGTTAGCAACGTGGTAATAAAATAATTCTTCATATCTGAGTTCTTATAGGTATAGAGACAAAAAAAAAATGATGGCTTTAATTAATTTCTTAAAGTTGAAAAATTTTTTGGCAAATTTTACGACCTAGCGTTTTTTTTTTGCATAAAAGTGGTCGGGGCATTTTCTATTTCTTGGCGAGTTTTTATTGGATTTTGAAGCTATATAGCTTTTTGAAGAAATAATTTAGCACTGATATCCATTTAAAAAAAGAGTCATATTTTCGCCATATAAACAAGCTTTGTATACTTTGGGCCCCACTATGCACTAGAAGACAAAGTCGGATCGAGCTAAAAAAGAAGATCGCATTTTTTTTTATTATTATTATTATTATTAATTTTTATTAATGAAAATCCTAATGTAACAAGATTTAAAATCTTATAAAACAACATTAGTCATAACAAATTAATTTTCAATAAGAAGAATGTTTGTAAGTTTAATTTATAATTAAAATTAGAACAATAATATAAAATAAAATATAATATAAATTATATAAAAAATAAAATAAAAATGTAAAAATAAAGTGTAAAAATATCCTACACAGTAGGTAAAAATTATATAGAAATTAAAATTAAATTAACTAAAGAAATTAAAATGAAGTATTAGAAATCAATTGAGAAAAAGTTTAAAAAGTTCTTTCTTAAATGATGTTGTATTTGATATTTTGTGAAGTTGATTATTTAAAGTATGTAACACGTTCCAAAGACGTATGCCATTTACAAAAAAGTGTCTTTCGGATATTAGTCTATTGTACAATATTGGTACAAGACAGTTATTACGGTTAGATCTTGTAAATAGTAATCGCTCGAAAAGGTAAACGGGTTCTTTAGTGAAAATAATTTTATGAACCATAAGTAAAGTTCTATATTTAAGATAGTCTTCAAGTGAAATGCCATAAATTTTATTTAGAAAAGCGGAGATACTATCATATTTGCGTAAACCATAAACATATCTAACTACACTTTTAAAGGCGCGTGTAAGTTTACCCATGTCTGCACTATCACAACCTGACAACAACTCACAACCATATAAAAGCGTAGGTAAGATAAACGATTTTGCAAGAACAAATCTAATTTTCTGCGGTGTGAAGTACTGAGAAGACCAAAGACTACGGAGAATACTATAAACTTTTCCAGAAGCTTTGTTAATTTGATCATTCCACCTTAGAGTATTATTAAAAATCATTCCAAGGTTTTTAGCATTCGCAACGTAGGCGATATCCACTCCATTAATACTAACTGTCGGAAGACAAGTGGTATCATATGTCCTTTTAAAAATAACAAGGCACTGAGATTTTTTCGGATTTAAGGTAAGACAATTCAACTTAGCCCATTCACATACGTGGTTCAGTTCAGTATTCAGGTTCTGTACACAATTTTACACATCTCGTTCGTTACATGATGTGTATAACTGTACGTCGTCAGCGTACATGTGCATTTGGCATGAATTAATTACGCGTGGTAGATCATTTATGTAAATAGAAAACAAAAGAGGGCCAAGTATAGACCCCTGCGGAACACACCTACTTAAAGACAGAGAGGTAGACGACTTGTCTTTAGAGACAACTACTTGCTCTCTGTTCCGAAGGTAAGAGCTAATCAATTTAGAGGAGGTTTCAGAATAACCAAAAATATGTTTAAGCTTTTTAACAAGAATATCATGGTCCACTGAGTCAAAAGCTTTAGAGTGGTCCAATAAAGTCAAAAAAGCAATATTACCACTGTCAACGATATAACGAAGATCTTCCGATACATCAATTAAAGTAGTGATACACCCTCTTTTCCTGCGAAAACCAGATTGCTTAGATGATAAAAGATTATTATTGGAGATATGTTCATTCATTTGTTTGCTCATAATTTTTTCGAAAACTTTCGAAAGAAAACGAAGTACGGAAATTGGCCTGTATTCTTTATTAGATTTCGGCAAGGGAATTACTTTTGCCCATTTCCACAAATCAGGGAAAATAGATTTTGTAAAAATAGTGTTAAAAATATGAGTGATATAGGGTAAAACCTGTGGTAAAATAGCTTTAATAAATATTGGATTCATACCGTCTAGACCAATTGATTTTGACTTTATGGAAAGAAAAGCTTCCAGAACATCCTCCTGGTTAACGCAGGAAAAACTAAGTAAAGAATCTAGATTGCAATCTGGTAGATTTGCATAAGAGTCAGAACGAAGAGGAGTTGAGTCATTTGAAGTAAATTGTCTATTCAATTCATTTAGTTCAAAAGTGGAAAGATTTACCGATTCACTTTCATCTTTATAACCAATTTTCTTTATCTCTTTCCACATATTTTTAGTATCCATAGCCTCTGAAAATACACGACTATAATAGCGTTGCTTAGCTAACTTTACTTCCCTAGTAACAGATCTACGTAGTGATTTAAAAATTTCATTTGACTGTGTAGTTTTATATCTTTTCCACTTATCGTAAGCAGAATTTCTTTTAACTGTTAAATCACAAATATTTTGATTAAACCAAGGCTTAGTAGAAGATTTAACAGTTTTCTTTCTAACCGGTACGTATTTGTCATATAGGTATGTGGTAGCTTCATAAAAAAAGGATATCTGTTGGTTTAAATCAGGATTACTGTAGATACTGGTCCAATTGATTATATAAATTTCATTTAAAAGAGTTAATATTCTTATAATCACGGAAAGTAATATGCTGTGGTTTTTCATGTTTAAAATAAGGAAGGTTGAAGGTCATATAAATGACGTCATGTTTTGAGAAATTAGGAGAAGAAAACTGGTCATGCAAAAGAAGTTTTCTAATATCTGAGACAAAGAACATGTCAATAAGGGTACTACTACTCATTGAAGTGAAGTGATTGGGGATAGTAGTGTTTACAGCTATAAGCCCAATCGGTTGGAAAAGTGAAATTAGATCAGAATCAATGAGCAAATTTCCATTTAGGTCTCCAGAAAGAATAATATCACTATAAGATAAACAATTTTCATCTAACATATTAACAACCGGAGAAATATCTAGTGAATCATTAGGCCTATATAAAACACCTATGACACATTTGCTTACGTCACAAGGAAGTTCAATAAATACAAAATCATATTCTTCATCGATAGATTTGCAAACAAATCGAGAACGTAATTGTTTCTTGACATACATTGCAACGCCTCCAGCACGTTTACCAGTATTCCTATCAGCTCGAAATAAATCATAGCCGTCTATTTTGACCTGAAAATTTTTTATCTTATTCGGATTGAACCATGTTTCAGATATACAAATTACATCAATTCCTGAGTTTTCAAAAATGTATCGAAATTCATCAAATTTACAAAAAAGACTTTGAGCATTTAAGTGACAAATTTTTAAACCTTCCTTTTGTTTACCAATTGTACGAATCATAGAATGAGTGTTGTATTTGGAACTCGACCGAATATTAGAAGAAGTCATAATAAAGAATTAAGCAAATATCAACATCAAATAAGAAATACTCAAAAAATTTAAAATAAAAAGGCATAATAAAAAGGAGAGATATAAAAAAAATACAAAAATAAAAATAGGTTATGGAAATAATTACGACAGTTTTAAATTTTAAAATATTATTGGCGAAACCTTTCTACTACAGAAACTGGAAAGTTGTCACGTGTGTTTTTCGATGTTTCGATATTTTCCAGAAAATGCACATTCTCCACACAAAACGCACTATCGGACTTAGAGCGTTTGGCATAAATACGGCCACGGCGAGTGTAAACTGATGAGAGTAGTTTTTTCCGTTTTAACTTAATTGCTTCCTTAAGAAGATTGTGGTTAAATCTGGTTAGAGCTTCATTTATATAGAATGGTTCATTAGAATCAAAACCAGCATGACAAAGGCGCAGAAGGTCTTCAGAGTTACGACGAAAAACAGCAGCTTGCTTCAAAATATAATTTTTCTCCTGAGCTGATGACAATTTTATGGCAATAGTAGGATCAATAACGTTATAATTTTTACTATTGTTTCGAGAGTTTTGAAGACGAGTTATTTTAATTATATTAGGAACAGTTGCATTAATGGTCTCACAAATATTCATAAATGTAGTCTGTAAGTTTTCATTTTCATAGTATGGAATGCCGTGAATTCGTATCTCATTAGCGACTTTAGTATTTTCTTGCTTGTCCAAAGATCGCTTTAAGGTATCAATTTCATTTTTAAGGTCAACAATTTGCGGAATAATTTGTTCTAGCTTGCTGACCCTGTCGGAGACAGAATATATTTTTTCCTCAATGTTGACAATTTTAGTTAATATACGCTCTTCAGACTCCTTTATTTTAAATGCAATGTTATTAGATATGTCAATTGACATTCTGGAAAAACGTTCTTCCATTAATAGCATAAGTTGGGAATCAGGATTCATTTTATGCCAAATTATAAGAACAACTTAGTCACTAAATTCCGTGTCGATAGAATATTATTCTGGGCTTTTTTTTTTAATTATTAGTTGTAGGAAATTGATGGCAACTCTTTATAAGTTTTTTTAAGTTATGCTTTAAATTATTTAACACAGTTTTTGACAAGGAGAGAACCACTTGTTTTTGTTTAATGTTTGGTGTGATTAATTTATTGTTAGTTATTTTGCTTCGTACAGAGTTAAAATTTTTCACAGGCAGGACTAAGATATCGGTGTAGACGGACGGTTTGATGGTATAAACAAGGCAGGTTGGTTGGGTAACTCTGAGGTACTTTACATCCGGAAAAGTATATTATTTTCCAGATCGATATTTTGTGGAATTCATATACCAATTTTTGAACGGGTTTTAACAACAAGCAATAATAAAATCTTCGTACACAATCTTGCACTTCTCAAAGCCTTAAGACCGAATTCAATAAAATATATGAGTGTAAGGGAAATCGGACTACACCTTATAAGGCTAGATTGGGCTCTAAATCATGGTAGGAATGCGGGGAACGAGTTGGCCGACGAGTGTGTTCGTCACGTTCAGACAGTTTTTAACCCTTTCAGCGTAATTATCGTATATCTGCGAAAAGATTTCGTGGGCGGCATTAAAAAAAAGGTTGGATGTAACTGACTTCTTGTAAAAGGAGGACAAAATGTTCTTCGGCTTTGGTAAAGGGATAATAAGCAGGCTTATAGAAGTGTTCACTGGACTCTGTGTAGCTCGATGCATGGCCAAATGCTTGGGTGTCTCGCGAACGGGTTTCTTTATAGATCTGTATAGATCTGTAGAAAGAGGAGTCAATGCGACATCTGCATAAATACAAGTACAAATATTCTTCAATAATTGCGAATGGTTAGTAGATATACTACTGGGAATTCGGCTGCTATTTTTTCTAAAAGAATTTTCTGATTTTACAAACCAATTTTCGTGAGTGTAACTTAAGATTATAAGAAGTAAGTTAAGTGTGTGTTTTCTGTCATCCTAGTAGATTTGTTGCTTTAAAGAAGAACTATTTTCTTTAAAAAACCAAAAAAATTAAAAACATTTCTTCCTCTTTTGCCCTTCTAATTTAATAAAAAGAATTTTGTTTGTGCATTTGTCTGGCGTAAATAAAATATGTACACTTTTTTCCCCATTTCCTTACATTTTAAAGCAGAGAGCATGGTAAAACTTGCACGTATACAGAAAAAAAATAAAATAAAACATAATTTGGCACAGAATTTATAACTTCAAAACAGATGAATGTATGAATGTACTCGTATGTTGATATGTATACTTGCTTGAAAAAATATACGTATAGTTGAAGATGCAGAATTTAAATACTAATACAAGCTTTAGCAAAATATTTTGTATTGCGAACTTCTAAGGCACAAGTTCCTAACTGAAGCAATATTTAAAGAAAATTTAGTTTTTGCATTAATATTTCCAATATACGAAACTTTTTCTTATGAATGTTTCCTTTTTGAATTTGTTGCTCGCATAGAATTTCTTAAAGGGAACAAATAGTATATAAATTAAAAAAAACTAATAAATTTAGCTTAAAATCACAGTGCATCAGCCGTTCTGGGGACGGATAAATTCCAGGTCATGGCTTTGGTAAAGTGATAATCATCAGGCATATAGAAGTGCTCACTGGACTCTCTCCTACATGGCATATAAATGAACACTTGAATGACTCGCATAAAACTTGTTGAAGGCAATAAAGCTAAAATGAATTTAGAGCCGAACGAATAAACTTAGCTTAAAGTCATAGTGCACTAACCATTCTGGGAAAGAATAAATTCCAGGTCACGGTGAAAGTATTGGGCCACTATAGTAAAACTTCCAAATGATTTGGCATTCTCAGGCCAACCGGTATTTTATGACCTTTCATATTTATTTAAGTTTTCAGCTCTAACTCAAAAACCATTGATAATTTCTCATTTCTTTTTCCACCAAAGTTGTAACTAAGACTTAGGCTAGGTTAGGTTATCTGTTGTACCCGGCTCTACACTCAAGCCAAAAAGTTGGCACGTTATGCGCTCTACATTCACACATCCATCTTTCATCTAGTTCTTACCCCCTATATTTATTTTGCTTTTGGGTTTCATCGATAATATTCCTGAGTATTTTTCAGCTCATCTCCTTAGGATCCTCCAGGCTCGGTATAATGTCGTTGGATAGATGTTTTCGCAAATACAAATCATCAACAAGGCTAATGTTCTAGGGTTCGTATCCTGTCAGCAAGTTCTACATATGCCCGATTCTGAGCGTCCTGTATGATGTATGTATGTGTCCAATGACGATTCCAATTATCTTCCTAAGTTCCCTTTGACTGAGGTTCACGATTTCTCTAGTTTTCGAAGTTTTGGTAGTGCTTTATAATATTTTCGCAACCTCATACACGTCAGTATCCTCCCAAATTGATGCTCGCGAACTGATCGCCCAGTTCGCTAGTTTCAGTTTAAGAGACTTGAAGAGTTTTGGGTTTTCTAAGTTGACTATATCCCGGGAGGAACCCTTCCTAGACAGTTCGCCAGCAAACTCGTTTTCCGTTTATATAACTGTGTCCTGGAGTACAAATAATTTCAAGTATGCCCCGTCTGCAGAAGCTTGCAATTTCTTTCTTACATTTAGGGATTGTCCTTGATCTAATTATGTTCGAGGATATTGCCCTGATAGCACTACTCAACAAAATGAAAAAAATTTCATGTACTCCGGATGCGATAATTTTTTCTGTGTAGATAACCTTGACATGAGCTCGAAAAACGCAATAAAAAATTTTTTTTTCGTTTGGTTTTTTTTTTTTTTTTTTTTTTTTAAATTTTAAAAATTTTTTTTTGGTTAATTTGTTTCGTCCAGCATAACTCGGGAACCACTAGCCCGATTTAATTGAATTAAATTGTAAAAAATTTAAAATTACAATTCCCTTAATCTGTTTATATATTGTTTTCCTATACAAGCAACAGTTTCCAAGTTAAAAATGAATATATAAAGGAAAAAACTTATTTTTGCCTAAAGATTTAAATTTTTTTTTTTTTTAAAAATCCATAAAAAATCCCAAATGAAAAAAAATGTCAAATCTTATTACTTTTACGTAAAGATACATAACCTATGAGCAAAATAAGAGAAAGATCATGACAATCGATGCACGCGTTTCGCTTTTATTCGCAATTGAGTAAAGGTATGAATTTAAAAAATTTGCTCGACATATGCACAACTTTGTCTATGGTAAGGTTTTTTCTTTTTTATTACAAAAAAAATTAAAATTTGTTGGGTGACAAAAATATATGACTTTAAATTAAAAAACAATTCGATATATGTACAAGAAATTATCCTAAGGATATCAACATTAATTAATTATAAAAAAGTTTTAAAAAAAAATATCTAAACACAAAAATAAAAACCTTCAAATTAAAAATAATTATGTGCTTTTGTCTTTCTTTTATATTGTTGTGGGTCTGTTTCTCTTATTAGGAACCAGATATAGTCCCCCATCATAGCTTCGTTCCAAAATCCTTGGTATCGGTGCTCAATTTCTTTCATTTGCTGATGAAAACGCTCACCATGCTCGTCACTCACATCGCCCAGGTTGTCCGGAAAGAAGTCCAAGTGCGAGTGTAGAAAATGTATCTTAAGCGACATATTTGCTCCAATTTTTTTATAATTTTGGAGTAGTTGTTCGACGATCTCTCTGTAATTTGAGCTTTTGTTGTTTCCAAGAAATCCGGAAACAATTTGCCGAAATGAGTTCCAAGCTGCAGCTTCATTTGGTGATAAAATGTGTTCAAACTGTTGGTCTTGCAACAACTTTTTAATTTGCGGACCGTCGAAAACGCCTTCCTTAATCTTTGCCGATGAAAGGTGAGGAAAAATGGTTTTTAAATAGGCGAACGCTTCGCCATCTTTGTTGATAGCTTTCACGAAGTTTTTTATGAGTCCGAGCTTTATGTGAAGAGGTGGGAGAAAAACATTTTCCTTTTTTATGAGTGGTGTATATTTCACGTTGTCGCTGCCGGGGATGAAGTTAACTCTTTCTGTCCAACTCCTCCTGGTGTAATGATGTTGACGATCGCGGCTGTCCCAAAGGCAGAGAAAACAACAGTACTTTGTGAATCCACCTTGTAATCCACAAAGGATACCGATAACCTTAAGGTCGGCACAAACTTTCCAATCGTGTTTCTCATAGTTAAGGCACTTTAGTAGATTGTCCATGACTTCGTATGTTTCCTTGGTGTCAACGGCATGAGCAATTGGAATCGAAGGTTTCTTGTTGCCGTTGTGCAGTAAAATTGCTTTAAGGCTCTGCTTGTTGCTGTCGATGAAAAGACGCCACTCTCCTGGATCGTAAGAGTACCCGAGTTCACCAAATAATCCGGGAATGTCCTTACAAAAACAGATGTTGTCTTTTTTTGTGTAGTACCTTGCGTATGGTTCATGACGCTTCCTGTAGATTGTTGTCACCACACCAGGAGCCAAGAAACCGAACTGTTTCATGCGCGATGCATGCAACTCTGCATCTTCCTTGGAGAGTTTCAATTCTCTAACCCAATCGTTCAGTTCTGCTTGGGAACATAAGCGTTGACCTCCATGCAATGTATATGTTGACTCGCATTCTGATGTGGTTCCTACTGTCTCCGGATCTGATGATGGATGTATCGCCTCATTATTAGATGCCCATCTTGAAACGGGCGGTTGCGGGTCCACTGGTTCTTTGGAAAATGGCACTGGAAAATTCACTGTTGAAACAGCAGCGTAAGTCCATCGTATATTTTTTCCCACGCCTGTTTTTTTGCTAAGACAGAAGTAGCAATCTGTTGCATGGCAAAGCGGAGCTCTCCAAAGCATTGGCATGATGATTCTCGGCTGTCGTCTGAAAGAATTGCAATAATAAGTTATATATGTTCTTGAATTTCGTAATCTACACTTACCTTGAGTCACTTAGCTGTACGTAGCACCTTGGACATAGAGCACTTGGTGTCCACCGCTCATCTATGTTTGAGACCTTTAAATTGAAGCTCTCTTCAAATGAATCTCTCAATTTAGGTGAAAAATAACGCTTGTTTTTTCCACAAACGTATTCTCCGCACATGTAACAAAAATTACTTGGATTGGTATTGCATTCAAATACTCGCGAACGTTTGCTCATTTTAACTATCGCGTTCGTCGACACTTGTTGAATGAGTAAAATCGATCAATGAAGACCTATTTGTACTGTGTATTGTTTAGTATTTTACTGACAGGTACTTATAAATGGGTGTATATTTTTTTACGGTGGCTACATACCTGTTTCACCATGTGTGAGTCTTAAATTTTCCGAATAAATGTGGGTTGCATTTATGTAAAAAAATCATACAGGTAGTCACCGGAAAACCCAAATAAGTAAAAAAGTCCCCTTTCCTTTTTTCCTTTTAATTGTTCACGCACATTTATTACCGTTTATTACTTTGCTTACGCAATCATAAAAATTAAATAACCCTTTGTTTATTCCGTTTTGTTAATTCTGAGAATCATAAAAAAAAAGAAAAAACCTTACCATAGACAAAGTTGTGCATATGTCGAGCAAATTTTTTAAATTCATACCTTTACTCAATTGCGAATAAAAGCGAAACGCGTGCATCGATTTTCATGATCTTTCTCTTATTTTGCTCATAGGTTATGTACCTTTACGTAAAAGTAATAAGATTTGATTTGGGATTTTTTATGGATTTTTAAAAAAAAAAAAATTTAAATTTTTAGGCAAAAATAAGTTTTTTCCTTTATATATTCATTTTTAACTTGGAAACTGTTGCTTGTATAGGAAAACAATATATAAACAGATTAAGGGAATTGTAATTTTAAATTTTTTACAATTTAATTCAATTAAATCGGGCTAGTGGTTCCCGAGTTATGCCGGACGAAACAAATTAACCAAAAAAAAATTTTTAAAATTTAAAAAAAAAAAAAAAAAAAAAAACCAAACGAAAAAAAAATTTTTTATTGCGTTTTTCGAGCTCATGTCAAGGTTATATACACAGAAAAAATTATCGCATCCCGAGTACATTTTGACTGTTGACTAGTGTAGTCGATTGAGATTGGGATTGCCCTTTATATCACTAAATCTAATGTATTCCGTTACTGTTACCCTCTCAACCTAAAAGATGAAGTTGTGGTCCGGAAGACGAAGTAATTTTCCACAGTAACCTTTACCACTTCTACCATCCAGACTAGATCCATCCGTATAGCAGTGACCCTGAAAGATTTTGCAGAATGTTCCCGTTTATCCAGCTTTCTCTGTCTGGTATTCGTAAACTGCAGAGTGTGTTCGTTGAACTTCCTAAAGACTGCCAGATCTAAAATTTACTATGCTGAACCGCGGAACATACTCCAACATTTTTGAAGTCATATTTTCGGTTGTTTGTTCCCCTGTTTCCCTTAATCATAGCCAGAGCTGCATCATATTTACTTCTAATAGAGATTGGGTTTATTAACACAATATTCTTTAAAGTCCTCGTAGATATATTCCCTATTTTACCACTACTTCCTAAGCAGCAGAGGCGCTGTATCTTCTGGAGTTTCAATGTAGTATTTTATTTTCATTGATGTCCTTAAAACTACGTAAGTGTAAGCTAGCATAGGTTTAATTACGCTCGTTTATAGCCAATGTGTCATCTTTGGGTTGAATCCCCCATAGATCTCCTATAAATGACCCATATATGGGAAACTTTCACAACCAAATGAGCTTTCTTCAAAAATTACACCAAGATATTTTACGGTTTGTGTAGTTCCAACGTTTTACCCTTGCAACGGGCTTAATCAAAATCGGCTATATTGTTTTCCTTGTAAACTGGCATATTTCAGTTTTCTCCGGGTTCATACTAAGTCCTCTTGGCTGTGCCCAGGTATACATAGTAAATGGGTTGGAAGCCCATGGCCACCCAAAGAAGAGGGGATAGAATTCCACCTATTCCATAGCATGTGACTAATCCAGGCTTTAACTTCCCGGTCTATGTCGAAATGCCTGAAAAAAATTTTGAGAATTTTCTGCCCGAACTGGATAACCAATGGACAACTGCTCTTGGTGGCTAACTGCAAACCAATTGAATCAGAAATCTACCGGCGCAAATGGAGGTGGATAGGTCACATCTTGAAAAGGCCGCTTGATGAAATCGCAAATCATGCGCTTGACTGGAAACTCATAGATAAGAATGATGAAAAATTAATGCAAATCTCGTAATTTGACTTGGAACCAGGCAGAGATCTTAGCTAATGATCGAGTAAAGTGGATAGAATTTGTTGATGCCCTTTGTTCTTCGTGAACTTTTATCTTATTTGCAATTTTTTTTACTATGTAAATTTTATAAATAAAGGAAACAAATATATAAATGTCGAAATGGTCTAGAGATTGGATAAGAGTATTGGTCGATTCATTATGAAAAGCTTTTCTGTGACAATAAATATAGTTTGAGTCAAGATTTTTAGATCAAAAGGCAATTCGATGTGGTCGACTACTTCATGAAGCGCAGTTTCCACTGACAGGCCCTTTAAGTCGGCATGTAATTTGAACCTGATAAACTCATTTGGGATTTGAGGCTTGTTATCGATTATCTGCTTCATGGTTTTCAGTAGGAAAGATGTAACGCTTATCGGTAGATAGACCTTTAGGTTTGCGTAGCTTTCCATTTCCGGTTTTGGTATGAGGACTGCTGCCATGCTCTGGTATCGAGTAAAATCAATCGAATTTAATATTTTGATTTATTATTTGAAGAAGACGGACACACGGTGGACCACGATTCGCTTTTCTTCTTAATCAGAGACCATAATTCTTCAACTGTGAAAAAGAAAAATTATTCTCCGCATTTTTTTTGGGGAATAAAAAAATGATTTCGATCGAAAAATTTCGATAACGAATGCGTTATTTCTTAAAAAAATAACGTCTTGCTCGAGTGGTACGAATTGTAACTATAAAGCTATACGCCACATATGTTTAGCATAGTTAACCATTTTTTAAATATTTTCTAGTTTGTTTTGTTGCTATACTATGCACGGTTGGAACCGAAGGTTCACATGCAGTAAACGTGCTTACAAGCTGCACACTTCCATATATCACCTTAAACTGAATTTTATTACCTTAAAAACTGCAAGCAAACATTAAGAGCAGAAAAGCATATATAAAAATCATCAATAAAAGATTGGCTTGATGATACCAAAGCCTTTGACGGCTTTACTATACTGACCTTATATTTTCACCCTGACTTAGAATTTCTCAACCCAAGACAATGACCCGGAAAATGTTCCACAATGCAATTAGTTAGCACAAAAAATATACAGTTTACATTATATTGATTTCGTAGATTGTCAGTTTTAATTTTCTGTGTACGAATACTTTTTCTACCAAGTGTATGTCTGTACAATACGAGAAAAAAAGAAAAAAAATTGACATCAAAAATGAAATACTATAACCAAAAGGCCTAACAAATCACACATTTCCTTTATACTTACATTGGGCCCCACCAAAATTTATATATATGTAAATATATATTAGGAAGAAGGACTGAAGTTGGGTTTTAATATAAGACAAAAAAATGCAGACTTTAAAGTTCTAAATAATTTTTGCTGAAATCAAATTTAAACTACTTCAAACATCATATTCTTTTATCTTTTATTAAAAAAATTTTAAAGTTTTCCTAAAATTTTTCTATAAATTAATAAATTTTCTCACATAAAATGTTTATAGTATTTTTTTAAACATCGTCATTGCTGGGCTTTGTATTTAATATTAGATCGAAAAGAAACTATAAAAATAAAAAAAATACACCACTTATAAAGGAAATTGAAAATATGGCCATCATATGTAAATATTGTTAAGTGTAGGTTTCATTCATTCTACACAACTGAGTACTCGTATGTATTATGGCATGTTACTTTTAAGTATGACTGAGCGTATCCATGCAAACCAGACATTTATCCATTTGATTTAGTCATTTCAATCTTATCAAGTCAAGGAAAAGCGTGAGAATAAAAATTTTCTCCACACAAAAACACTTTGCATATTAATTAGCACTACAACAGTAACAGCATGGAAAAAATCAACATTGAAATAACAACACAACAGCAGCAACGTCGTATACTTAGATGAAAAACATTGCATTGGCTAAGTTTTGTGTAAATGCAATTAGCAACTTAAGTTAATAATTAGTTGCTTAGAAAAAAATGCTTAAAAAGAAAAAAACATGAAAAATAAAATAAAACTTTCAAAACAACTGTTATGAAAGTAAACTGTTTTTAAAATTAAAGAATTATTTGAAGGAGTCCTTAATGATTTATTTACCCGGGCAGAAAAATACGGAAAATATATATGAGAAAAATTTTATAATGCTTTGCCAAAACCAAAATGACAACATCGATTGTATCTTAAGATGGCGGAAAGTAATGGCTAAACAAACTTGAAAATACAATTTAAAATTGGAAAATCAATTGACTAGAGTTTTGCCTTATATACCAACAGATTTTGTTCCAAAAAGTACAATTTTTCTTTCTGCAATTTCAAACCGATCTCGACGGAGGAGAATTTTTCTTATAAACAAATGTTAAGTACTTACGAGGGCGGATCAATAAGTCCGTGACTTTTCGCACTTCCCTCGTAGTTATATGAAATGCAACAATGACCCCATCAAGTACCACCTGTTAGTAGACTACTGTAAAATTTTGAGCAAGTTCCGTCATTTACTTTGCGTTTAACAGCTGTTCAAAGCATACAACCTCGTGTTTTTTTTAAATGGAAAAAAATGAATTTCGAGTGCTCATTAAACATTGTTTTTTGCGAAAAAAAAAAACCGGCAATCAGACCAAAGAAAAGCTTGGTAAATACTATGGGGACTCTGCACCATAGATTTCAATGGTAAAATAGTGGTTTACTGACTTTCGTTGTGGTCGCACAAATACAAATGACGCTAAACGTTCTGGACAGCCAATTGAGGTCAATACACCCCAAAATGTCGAAAAAATCCACGATATGGTGGTGTTGACCGATCGAAGATTAAAAGTGCGTGAGATTGCTGATGCAATAGGGATTTCATATGACAGTGTGGTTGCGATTTTAAATGATCATTGAGGTTTAAGAAAGCTGTCTGCAAGATGGGTGCCGCGTTTGCTCTGAATTGACCATAAACGTAATCGTGTGACAACTTCAAAGGATTGTTTGGTGTTTTTTAACTGCAATTCGAATGAGTTTTTGCG
The DNA here is from genome assembly GCA_963682025.1 of Cordilura impudica. NCBI lineage: Eukaryota > Metazoa > Arthropoda > Insecta > Diptera > Scathophagidae > Cordilura > Cordilura impudica. The sequence goes on from OY821521.1 coordinate 57,215,654, forward strand.
GTGTTTCGTAACTGCGGATGAAACATGGATTCATTACAATACTCCGGAGACCAAGCATCAGTTTAAACAATGGGTTTCTCCGGGCGAACCGGCTCCTAAGAAGGCCAAGTTAAGTTGGTCGGCCAATAAGGTGATGGCAACAGTTTTTTGAGATGAACGCGTGATAATCCACATCGATTACCTCAAAAGGGAAAAATAATAAACGGCGAATATTATGCCAACTTATTGGACCGATTTAACGAGATTTAAAAAAAACGTGTGCACGTGTGCACACGACTTATAAATTATTCAACACAATATTTATGTGTCAATGTTTATTAAATAACAATTCATTTACAACTAAAGTTAAATTAACATAAAATTATAAATTGAAGCTTGTACAACAAATTTTTAAAACTAACTTAACAGCTATCCAGAAATAAGAAAGAGAGTGAAAGGTAAAAAGGGGTAAAGCACTAGAGCATTAAATGATAATAGTTTATCGTAACTCACGTGTGCAGTCTCAATGGAAAAATTTCATGAATTCTCCGGATTAAGCCCCCAGTGACTATGTCCTATTTCCAAACCTAAAGAAATGGCTCGGTGGAAAGAGATTTAGTTCGAACGATGAAATTATTGATCAAGAAAATGCCTATTTCATGGACCTCGAAAAATAATATTTTTTGGAAGGAATACAAAAATTGGAGAAACGTTGGGCTAAGTGTATTGAGCTAAAAGGAGAATATGCTGAAAAATAAATTTTTTTTGCAAAAAAAACTGTGTTTCATTCTAAAAGTCTAAAAGTCACGGACTTATTGATTGGCCCTCGTAGCATAATACTTAACTACTTCGCTGGCAATTTTAGAAATGTCTGATATCTAAGAACATGTAATGGAGCATACATGTTGCTTGTGAATTGAAAAATCTGCTGCAGAATCGTCAATGGTGTTGTAAAAGGTCTTCAGTGACAATGTCATATCGAAAAAGAATATATACAAAAATTCCCAAGATGGCAGAAAAAGCATTGATGATAAAGAGCGTCCTAGACGAGAAAAAAACATCAATTGGTGAACAGCACATAAATGAAATCAATGAGTCGGTGAAAAAAATCATCGAATCATCATCACCATGACCTTGGGGAGAGGGACTTGGATCCAACTTGGCTCAGGCAATTACTGGATATTGAAAATAAGCATAAAGCTAATTTTAATGGAATGTTAATAAAAATGTGGCATGCATATATTAAAAAGCTCATATCTGATTATATTTTTATAACGAACTAGGTAAAAAACTCTACCGATCATAATCATATTTAGTAATTCACTTACTTTTCACAAAAACATATTTAGACTTTTTTTTGAAAAAAATCTATGCAGTATTTTTGTTTTTTGAAATATTTAAGCTTAGATTGGAAATCAGCTTTATATGGGGACTGTGACCAAAAGTGGTCCTATAATTTTTATTTTTGGACTACTGATAAGTAGGTATAATCGACCTGCGTATACCAAATTTTTCCAACATATATATGTATATTGGACTGGTCGCAGCTTGTATAAGATTTCTTTTAATTCCTGATTGTCTAAAATATGAGGTTTGCTGTCATAAATGGGAGTCTATTGGCAACCCTATAGTGATAAACACGGATCTTTTGTATCGCTCTTTGTTATAATTAATTATTAAATAAAAGTATAACTTACAACGACTAGTTTCACATCATTTTGTTTGCTATCAACCAGTGGGAGTGTGTAGTGTATTGAAGTTTGCACAGTATCATTAATGGTGTTTTATTTACTTTTTATAATAATAAAGTAAGTCACTTTCCATTAAATTTATTTATATTTATTGGAATTTTGGTTCGCAAACCACTCAATTGTTTGGAAAATCACAAAATATTATATATACCATTAAACATAAAAAGAATACCAGCTGTTTTTATATTCACCACACACGGTGCTGCCAGATTTTCGCATTTTGTTAATACTCAAACCGTATTTTTAAAAGGCCCAGAATAATATTTTATCGACACGGTATTTAGTGAATAAATTGTTCTTATAATTTGGCATAAAATGAATCCTGATTCCCAACTTATGCTATTAATGGAAGAACGTTTTTCCAGAATGTCAATTGACATATCTAATAACATTGCATTTAAAATAAAGGAGTCTGAAGAGCGTATATTAACTAAAATTGTCAACATTGAGGAAAAAATATATTCTGTCTCCGACAGGGTCAGCAAGCTAGAACAAATTATTCCGCAAATTGTTGACCTTAAAAATGAAATTGATACCTTAAAGCGATCTTTGGACAAGCAAGAAAATACTAAAGTCGCTAATGAGATACGAATTCACGGCATTCCATACTATGAAAATGAAAACTTACAGACTACATTTATGAATATTTGTGAGACCATTAATGCAACTGTTCCTAATATAATTAAAATAACTCGTCTTCAAAACTCTCGAAACAATAGTAAAAATTATAACGTTATTGATCCTACTATTGCCATAAAATTGTCATCAGCTCAGGAGAAAAATTATATTTTGAAGCAAGCTGCTGTTTTTCGTCGTAACTCTGAAGACCTTCTGCGCCTTTGTCATGCTGGTTTTGATTCTAATGAACCATTCTATATAAATGAAGCTCTAACCAGATTTAACCACAATCTTCTTAAGGAAGCAATTAAGTTAAAACGGAAAAAACTACTCTCATCAGTTTACACTCGCCGTGGCCGTATTTATGCCAAACGCTCTAAGTCCGATAGTGCGTTTTGTGTGGAGAATGTGCATTTTCTGGAAAATATCGAAACATCGAAAAACACACGTGACAACTTTCCAGTTTCTGTAGTAGAAAGGTTTCGCCAATAATATTTTAAAATTTAAAACTGTCGTAATTATTTCCATAACCTATTTTTATTTTTGTATTTTTTTTATATCTCTCCTTTTTATTATGCCTTTTTATTTTAAATTTTTTGAGTATTTCTTATTTGATGTTGATATTTGCTTAATTCTTTATTATGACTTCTTCTAATATTCGGTCGAGTTCCAAATACAACACTCATTCTATGATTCGTACAATTGGTAAACAAAAGGAAGGTTTAAAAATTTGTCACTTAAATGCTCAAAGTCTTTTTTGTAAATTTGATGAATTTCGATACATTTTTGAAAACTCAGGAATTGATGTAATTTGTATATCTGAAACATGGTTCAATCCGAATAAGATAAAAAATTTTCAGGTCAAAATAGACGGCTATGATTTATTTCGAGCTGATAGGAATACTGGTAAACGTGCTGGAGGCGTTGCAATGTATGTCAAGAAACAATTACGTTCTCGATTTGTTTGCAAATCTATCGATGAAGAATATGATTTTGTATTTATTGAACTTCCTTGTGACGTAAGCAAATGTGTCATAGGTGTTTTATATAGGCCTAATGATTCACTAGATATTTCTCCGGTTGTTAATATGTTAGATGAAAATTGTTTATCTTATAGTGATATTATTCTTTCTGGAGACCTAAATGGAAATTTGCTCATTGATTCTGATCTAATTTCACTTTTCCAACCGATTGGGCTTATAGCTGTAAACACTACTATCCCCAATCACTTCACTTCAATGAGTAGTAGTACCCTTATTGACATGTTCTTTGTCTCAGATATTAGAAAAGTTCTTTTGCATGACCAGTTTTCTTCTCCTAATTTCTCAAAACATGACGTCATTTATATGACCTTCAACCTTCCTTATCTTAAACATGAAAAACCACAGCATATTACTTTCCGTGATTATAAGAATATTAACTCTTTTAAATGAAATTTATATAATCAATTGGACCAGTATCTACAGTAATCCTGATTTAAACCAACAGATATCCTTTTTTTATGAAGCTACCACATACCTATATGACAAATACGTACCGGTTAGAAAGAAAACTGTTAAATCTTCTACTAAGCCTTGGTTTAATCAAAATATTTGTGATTTAACAGTTAAAAGAAATTCTGCTTACGATAAGTGGAAAAGATATAAAACTACACAGTCAAATGAAATTTTTAAATCACTACGTAGATCTGTTACTAGGGAAGTAAAGTTAGCTAAGCAACGCTATTATAGTCGTGTATTTTCAGAGGCTATGGATACTAAAAATATGTGGAAAGAGATAAAGAAAATTGGTTATAAAGATGAAAGTGAATCGGTAAATCTTTCCACTTTTGAACTAAATGAATTGAATAGACAATTTACTTCAAATGACTCAACTCCTCTTCGTTCTGACTCTTATGCAAATCTACCAGATTGCAATCTAGATTCTTTACTTAGTTTTTCCTGCGTTAACCAGGAGGATGTTCTGGAAGCTTTTCTTTCCATAAAGTCAAAATCAATTGGTCTAGACGGTATGAATCCAATATTTATTAAAGCTATTTTACCACAGGTTTTACCCTATATCACTCATATTTTTAACACTATTTTTACAAAATCTATTTTCCCTGATTTGTGGAAATGGGCAAAAGTAATTCCCTTGCCGAAATCTAATAAAGAATACAGGCCAATTTCCGTACTTCGTTTTCTTTCGAAAGTTTTCGAAAAAATTATGAGCAAACAAATGAATGAACATATCTCCAATAATAATCTTTTATCATCTAAGCAATCTGGTTTTCGCAGGAAAAGAGGGTGTATCACTACTTTAATTGATGTATCGGAAGATCTTCGTTATATCGTTGACAGTGGTAATATTGCTTTTTTGACTTTATTGGACCACTCTAAAGCTTTTGACTCAGTGGACCATGATATTCTTGTTAAAAAGCTTAAACATATTTTTGGTTATTCTGAAACCTCCTCTAAATTGATTAGCTCTTACCTTCGGAACAGAGAGCAAGTAGTTGTCTCTAAAGACAAGTCGTCTACCTCTCTGTCTTTAAGTAGGTGTGTTCCGCAGGGGTCTATACTTGGCCCTCTTTTGTTTTCTATTTACATAAATGATCTACCACGCGTAATTAATTCATGCCAAATGCACATGTACGCTGACGACGTACAGTTATACACATCATGTAACGAACGAGATGTGTAAAATTGTGTACAGAACCTGAATACTGAACTGAACCACGTATTTGAATGGGCTAGGTTGAATTGTCTTACCTTAAATCCGAAAAAATCTCAGTGCCTTGTTATTTTTAAAAGGACATATGATACCACTTGTCTTCCGAAAGTTAGTATTAATGGAGTGGATATCGCCTACGTTGCGAATGCTAAAAACCTTGGAATGATTTTTAATAATACCCTAACGTGGAATGATCAAATTAACAAAGCTTCTGGAAAAGTTTATAGTATTCTCCGTAGTCTTTGGTCTTCTCAGTACTTCACACCGCAGAAAATTAGATTTGTTCTTGCAAAATCGTTTATCTTACCTACGCTTTTATATGGTTGTGAGTTGTTGTCAGGTTGTGATAGTGCAGACATGGGTAAACTTACACGCGCCTTTAAAAGTGTAGTTAGATATGTTTATGGTTTACGCAAATATGATAGTATCTCCGCTTTTCTAAATAAAATTTATGGCATTTCACTTGAAGACTATCTTAAATATAGAACTTTACTTATGGTTCATAAAATTATTTTCACTAAAGAACCCGTTTACCTTTTCGAGCGATTACTATTTACAAGATCTAACCGTAATAACTGTCTTGTACCAATATTGTACAATAGACTAATATCCGAAAGACACTTTTTTGTAAATGGCATACGTCTTTGGAACGTGTTACATACTTTAAATAATCAACTTCACAAAATATCAAATACAACATCATTTAAGAAAGAACTTTTTAAACTTTTTCTCAATTGATTTTTAATACTTCATTTTAATTTCTTTAGTTAAATTAATTTTAATTTCCATATAATTTTTACCTGCTGCGCAGGATATTTTTACACTTTATTTTTACATTTTTATTTTATTTTTTATATATTTTATATTATGTTTTATTTTACAAACATTCTTCTTATTGAAAATTAATTTGTTATGACTAATGTTGTTTTATAAGATTTTAAATCTTATTACATTAGGATTTTCATTAATAAAAATTAATAATAATAATAATAATAAAAAAAAAGTCTATGACACAGTCTTCTCTAGTTGCTATTAAAATTTCAAAATTACCACCAATGCCAGTAATGAACTTACTGGTGACTTATCTGTGTTTATTGAAGATCATTACATCTTTGCTTCGTTGAAACCAATTTTCTATATAACATTTTCCACACAGAAGGAGACAACTCTTCAACATACGTATCAAATAATTCAAGCACTTCTTCAGGCGTCGAAAGGGGTTGACTTTGCAATTTATTTTTGATGCGCCAAATCAGTGCAGTACAGCAGAAGTCTTTTATAGTCCTCATCTGTGAAACCTCATATTGTCGTGGTGTAGAATGATATGTGTTTTACGGTTATTTTCCATTGTTTTTCCATGTTTTTCATTTTTGCACTGAATGAAAAAAAAAAAAAAAATATATATATATTAGAAAAAAAACATACATAAAATAATTAAAATAAATTTTTTTTAAATAAATATCATAAGAAAAATTCATTATCAGAATATAGTACATGTCAATAAGTCTCTGTAAGTCGTAGCGAGGCCCGACAGGAATACTAGTTTACTATAAAAATATAAATTTGTTTTGTTTTTATTCACAATATAACGAAGGGAAAAATGTAGAAAGCAAACCGTAGGGATTTTCAAGAATTGTTTCTGGCATCACTGATCACTACATCATCTTATTTCTTTCTATGAGTGTAAAAGGTTAAGTATGTATCATTTGCTACCGTCGAAAATTTAAAATATACAACGAGTCACATCTGAATAGAAAACACAAATTTTAACTGATAATTTTTAAGTCGAAAGGTTTTTTTTGCAAGGACGTGATAATCTCAACAAAAACAAAAAAGAAAATGCAGAGAAAACTTTTTGCTGGAATTATTTTAATACAACGGGTGTCTGGTAGATATAAGAGATAAAAGCCAACGATAAACTAACCACTCATAAAAGAAAACCAGTTATTTGGGATATATGCTAAATAAACTATGGAAGTTATACTTGCTTTACACGACCAAAACACAATGCCACCTCCACTGTGTTTAAACGTTGGCAAAATATTTTCTTTACTTCATTTGTTTTCTTTAACCCGTTAAAAGGCAATAACCTATAAAATTTAAAGAAAAACATCCACTTTGTTTATTTAGTATAAATGAGAATAAGAACTTAAAAAATATGAAAAATATAAGATTTTTTTTTTTGTATAAAAATTATTAAAGTACTCCTTTTCTATACACAGAGCTACGCCACATACTCCACAAGACTATCTGATTCGGTCTTGGCATTGACGACGGAGTACCGATTTTTCAAATCTTTTCGTAAAATGTTTTCCAGCAGTAAGTGCTACACTTGGAACAACCGATCATTTAGATATTGGTGGCTGCGAGTTGTTTCGTATGTAGTCCCCACTCTGGCACGAGGAAACTCCAGTAAGTCCATTTTTGAGCTGTTGGCTTTCTTGTACAACTTCCATGCGTTCCAGTGAAAAGCGGACTCCACCACTTGTTTCCACGAAATTTTATCTTGTAATTATTTAGCGCTTGATTTTGAAGGTCAACGCCATCCATTCTTGAATTATAATCAGCATCAAATTTTGACTGTTGGACTTTTATGTTAGTTTTTACGGTTGAGCATCAGTGATTCACGGGATTCATCGACTCAATACCTTAAAAGTTTGATCCGACGTTTACAGCGCTGTTATCATTCCACTTCACAAAAATAATTTTATTAGATGTATCATAGAAACCTCTTTCATTTTTGAATTCTGCTCTCGATTTCAGTGGACATTTTTTGTTCTCGAATTGCATGTAGTGACAATAGCTCCAAATCCTTTTTATTTCAGCAGAACCAACAAAATTATAAAAAAAAGCGACGTGATCGGTTGGAATAGGAACACTGTCTAAAAAATTCCGTTTTGACACTTTTGGCTCTACACTATGGGCCAATTGGTACACGTACCAACAACTGCTCGTCAGTATCCATTCTCTTTTTGACCATTTGAAAGAGTTTTGATCACGTTTTGAGTGCTTGATTCTGAAACGCAGCTCTCGAAGGGGTACATCGTTTTCTCTATCGCTGCTGCAAAAAAAATTTTTTTATATATCACCCGGTATATCTTGCGTCATGATTTTAGTGATAAGATGCTCAGCATCACCGTTTTCCTCATCGGTAATGATATCTGCACCTTGTCGAATATACGCAACACAATTGAAGCCCCTTCCACAAAATTCAAGCCGCTATCTGGATTATTAAATATTCTGCAATAAACGATTGATGGGTTGATGCTTTCAAACGCCATGTCAATTCAAAAAAAAAAATCTAGAATAATAAAAAAACTTAATCAAAATATATACGCTATCAGCCATTGTACCCAAGCGAGTACATTGTTTTTCAAACTTACCTTTCGCTTCGAAAATCACTTTTTTATGACCAAATTTTCAAATTAGAAAAAAAATAATTCTTTTTATTCGTAAATCAAGTACAAACTCTTTTAATTCTTACTAGTAGAGCCCAGCCCTCGAAATTCGAGTGCAAATTCTAGGAAATTTTATTTTATCATTCAATTTATTTCTTTCAATGTTTTTAATCTATTTAAGTCATTAAGTATGTATCACTATAAATATTTGTTGAACACACAGAAATAAAGGCCGACTAAAGGTGTTCAAATTTTTGGCCATTTTTATGTAATTATTGTAATGAAATCTGTACGTTAACTTTCATGGTGCTTAATGCAAAGTTGATTGTGCAAGCATAACTTTCCTCAAACTCAACGAATTTAAGCAGTTAATAGCTCAAAAGAAAGAGCTTGATCCACTGAGTGTTCTGAGAGTGAAACGGTCAAGATTCATTCATTAGAAGAGGAACTATGAGAATTCGAATTGCTTGAGGGAATGTGTCCCATAAGAAATGTAGAGGGAAGAATTGCGTTTAAGTATACCTAAAGTAAGGTGGGAGTTGAGTAAATTTGAATGATTGATGCCATATCTGTGTCTAGATACCTTTCATAAAAAAAAGAATGAAATCGGCCAGATAGAACGGCCAGACGGACTGCTTTAGTTTTCATAAATTTTTTTTAATAAATATGACGCGATACACTTTTGACTCAAACTATCACTGACATACCCAAACAAAGCAAATCTGGAAGAGGCTAAGAAAAACAATGCAAAATTCGAAGTACTGTTATTTACTGTCGCCGCTTTGTCACTGTGTTTTTACAAAGTGGAGTAGACGTAACACAAAATCAAAACAGATAGTGAAAAAACTAATTTCTTAGTAGATTTATGGCATTTCAAATATCATTGGTTTTCTGTACCTGTGCAAGTACAATGACAAGTAATGGGGTAAGGTACAATGAAAATAAATCAGTTTCCCAAAAATTCTGGAGCCTTGTTTACATACAACTATTTGGTCAGAGTATAATGAGTTAATTTGTGCTAATATTTCTAACTACCATATATATTTGACTTAGACCCATCTTTTGTTACATCGATAGACCCAAAAGCATTTTCTGTTGTGATTTAGCGATGCCCGTCCGTCCGTCCATAATCACATTACAGGCCACAATTTTGTATGTACTCTGATGATATTTTGACCAGAGGACGAAAGCTGTTGAAATTGGTGAAGATCGGTGCATCTTGCGATCTAGTCCACTAAAAATTTATCCTATGAGATTAACTTAAATTGCCATAAGATGTAAATAGTCAGATAGATCTCGATTATATTTGGTTTGTCTGTGTTTTTTACGGCCATTGATTAGCAATCTATAAATAAACTCTATAGGGTTGGTCTTAGTCATACCCTCCACATAAAGCTGCTTCCCGATATTCACTTAATCTATCAAAATAGAAAAAATATGTAACAGACTTTTCTCAAATTTTCTTAATATATGTTTTTGCAAAAAATAAGTTACTCTAGTAAATATTGTTACAATCGGTCCATTTTGCGACCTAGTCCCATATGAACGGATCATGCGACATATCTATAACAAACTAGTATAGCCCAGAACTCGAAATTCGAGTAAATTTTCTAGAAAATATTATTTTTTCATTGAATTTATTTTTAAATTATGAATATTTAAATGAGCCTAAAGGTATGCTAACCAATTTAAGCAATTCACAATTCAACACAGGGTGTGTGATATGCAATTTAAATCATTTCCATTAACAGGGTGTAACGAATTATTAGAAAATTTTATTTTATTTAATTTAATATATTTTTAAGACATAAATTTTATAATTCTCAGCTTCTTCTCCGTATGAACTATAACTATGCCAATTTCCACACTCCTCCGTGCCCGCATATTGCTTAAAAAGGGAACTAATTAATATATAGATTAGTTGGACGTAAGGCCCCTTCTCTTCTCCAACAGACCTGACCCTGTTCGAATTTTTCTCCCCGGCACTTCTAGTTGCCATACTGAATTTTTTCCATTGTAAGCAAAAAATATTTAGAAAAGTTCTGTAAGTTTTATGGAAAGAAGTATACTTTCCAATATGTCAATGGTAAAAATTCGTAATTCAAAATATATGATAAAAATTTCTGTTTTTTGAATTTTCGTCTTGAACGGACACTTTCCTGCCACGTGTTTTTAGGCTTATATATTTTTGAAATTCTATAGACAACATCTGACTATTTTTCATGATTCCTAAATTTGCATGGTTCCTTAATATCATCGCAAACCTTGTGAGAAATTATTAAAATTTGGAAAAAAAAAAAACTATTTTTTTATGAATATTTTTTGATATTTTGTAATGGACGAAAAAATTTCTGAGTAGCCTGATCTGAACCACAAATTTTCATAATTTTTTTAAAATAATACTCTCATTTTTAACACTTACTCTCCCTTCAGGGTTGTCATAATTTTTCCGTAATTATTTTGGTGAAAATTACTGTCGTTATGTATGAAAAACCTAGAAGACAGCGGCTACACGACTACAGCCTGTCAAAAATAAAATATACAGGTTTATATGGAAACGATTATTTTGACACCAACACAGCTGCACTGCTACACGAATACTTTTGTCGCTGTAGTCAACTTAGGATAATTTCTATTTTTGTTGGCTACAAAACAAAAATAGTGTTGACAATATAACAAAATATGTTAAACAAATTACTGTTATGAAATATTTTATTTTGTTAAAAAACAAAATCGCAAAATGAAATGCTATAATCCCATTAATAATCAAAATGGATTAAATAAATTTATTTGTTTTTACGTTATAAAAATGCATTACAATTAATTTAATATTTTAGTCAAGTTTATAAAGAAGCAGGCATGTTCATCTATGTACTTTAATAAAGTAACAAAAATATAATTGGCACTACTGAAATAAAAATACATTTTTCTACAAAAACAGCTATTTATATTATTCTTATATGTTGCTGTCGTTTTCAAAAAAATTAAGTAGCTGGCTACACCACTACAACTGCTGCCTGCAGAAATCCGATATCCTATAGCAGAAAGAAAGGATCGGCTGTCTAACTGTTATTAAGTCATAATTGGATATAGAAAAGCAGCATAAACCAAATTTAAATGACTTTTTAAGTCATTTGTAGCCCACCGATATGATAAGCTAATATTGGATGCTAATTTGACTCTTGGACTAAGTCCAGAAATAGACCGATCATGACCTTAATTAGAAAAGTCACACATTTCTTGCAAAAATAAAAGTTAAAAAAATTTCCAAAATAAAAAATAAATATTTTCGTTTTGTGCTTAATTCAAGTTAAGAACGGGAAGTAGTTTTATATGGGGCCAATGTCATAAATGGTCTTCCAAAGTTTGTTTCTGGACTACAGATTACAAACTTAAATAAAAACATAAACAATATGATAATATGGATCCTACGGCAATTTAAGTCGACCACATAGGGCAATTTGGAGGTTTATATTGACCAGGTCTGAGCATGCATCGCCGATTTCAATACCGGTCGTCCTATTTCCATTCCAAGAAAAGTTTATTATGAAATATTATAAAAATATATTACATCTGTGAGCTGTAGCTTGATTACAAAGTTTACAAGGACACGCAGCTTGACAGACAGACAGACGGACGGACGGATGGACATTGCTAAATCGACTCAGAAATTGATTCTAAGTCGATCGATATAATTAAAGATGAAGTTTTTTTTATCACTCAAAGAGTGATATAAGGTATAAAGATTTGCTGCTAATCATATTCCTGACGGGAAATTTTTCTGTAGACTTAAAATTCTTTTAGTTCTGCAAAAAATATTTATACTTATCGATGAGTTAACACACCAGTCACAGACTAATAAAATACTCTAATTTTATTTTTTAAGATGAAAAAAGTCCATAGTATTCGAATTCCCATTCTTTTGACCGTTAAAGCAAAAAACAAAAGCATTAAAGCAAACATCTATAATATTTTTTGAAATGTCTTTATATTTTCAGATTACTGCAGAGCCGAAAAGAAATATTAAAAATTTAACTATTTGCACCATGTTTTTGGAACAGCAAATATTTTCCAACATTTTCGAGGATGTAAAAAAAAGCAAATACAAGTCTTGAAGAAAACAAAACAAATAGTGAGTGAAATGTCTGAATTTTATGATAACGAGAAGACAAAACCAGAAAACCACATTCATGCCTCTATACAAAATGACAACGAAACGTATGAGTTATCAACTGCAGCAGCAGCAGCAGCAACAACATTCACTACAACAACAACAACAACAACGAAGACCACCTGATGTGGAAGAGGCCTTATCATCGATGCTATGGACACCATATGAACGTAGCTCAACCACCGACACATCATCGGATGATGAAGACGAACTATTAAATCGTCAATTGAAAAAATCGAAAAGTCACTATGACTACACCAGTGTACCAACAACAATACCACCCCTGACACCACCACCGCCAAGTATACTGCCACTATTACCACCTACCGCTGGAATATTGTATCGTCCACATGCTTATGTAGCAACGGCAACAACACCGGCTAGAGCCGCGATAGCAGCAACAAGTGACTGTTTAGTAACGTCGACAACTAGCGCATATTATACAACAGAAGATTTATGTGATCCATCTGTGACTACACCATTAGTGCCTTTTTCTAATCTTCTGCTTAATGCGAATACAACAGCAACAACAAATACGTCGGTTATTAGTGCCAATGATGCCGCAGCTGTAGATGAGAATGATGATGATGATGATAATGATGATGATGATGACGATGATGATATGGCTAATAATGAGAATACATTAGCAGCAACTAGTTCCTCTGGCATGTCTTCGTATCCTTGTAAAACCCGTTTATCATTTACATCGTATGGCCGAATACCAGGACTTACTAAATGGTGGTCTACCGCTAATGCAACTACTATCACACAGCAACAGCAACAACAACAGCAATCAACAGTGCAATCCTCTACTGAACAATCACCACCTTTAGCTGAAATATCTACTTCAACAAGAACAACAACATCTTCCATAACAGCTGATGCTAAACACCATCAACCACCCTCCTATGAATCGTTGTACAAAAAACCTTTACGTACATTGCGTCAACCCCATCATCAGCATCAGCATCAGCACCAACATCATCATATAAACAAACATTTGAATATATTTAAACCGGTTTTGGAGACATTGAAAGCAAATGTAACAAACATTACACAGGGTCGTTTTACTGCTGCCATAACACGACAGGATAATAATAGAGTTACTAATACAACATTAGCAACAATCAACCGTACACGAACACTGACTCCGACTACGGTATTAACGAATACCACTAACAACATTGGCAGCTCGGATAGCACAAATAGCAATTTGGATAATTTTCTACATGAGGTAAGTTATTCAACAAAAACCCAGTATAATTAAACATTTCAACGTGTGCTTGCTTTAAATTTCTAAACTATAAACAGAATGCCAACTACAGCGGCTTTATAATATAAGGGGAATATATATTGAGTCCACACCACTGTGCAGAAAGTATATATAGGTTTGTCATTCCGTAACGAATCGAAAAATGGGCAGAATATATACTCTTGATCATTATAACAACTCGATTCCATATAGCGAGGTCCGTCTGTCCGTCTGTCTGTTGAAATCACGCTGATTCACAAAATATACCATCTACTTACATAAAGTTATGACAGTGTTATTTGCCATTATTTCGTGCAAGGTGTTGTTGACAATGGGGTAAATCGGGAGTCAGTGTGCTGAGATATGTCCAAAAAAATGAAGGCACCTCTAAAAAATTTTTTAAAATTTTGTGTGTTTGCCGTAATAATTTAAAAGCTAGTTTATCAAATTGTTGCATTTTAAAATATTTTATTTACATTTGTTATAAGTAGTGCAATAAGTCCAGATATTAATGTAACCAAACATTCGAGGCAGCCCAAATTAACATTCTTCCTTGTTTAATATTACGATGCACCGCCACTTTAAACTTTGAAAAAAATCTAAATTCCTTCTCAATAAGTAAATATATTTTGTCGGTATATATTAAGGCGGACCCAGAACAAACCGATCTGCCAAAAAAATAATAGAACAATTATGGGGAAAATTTTCTTTATTTCTCAACATACTCTGTTTAATTATAAACTGTCTCGAATCGTTCACTGTTAGCAAATCTTTTACCATCGAGCCATTTTTTCAAATCAGAAAACCGAAACTAATCTTAAGCAACTTGATTTGGACAATGAGGTGCTTCAAGAAGTAATTCATACTTTAATTCATTGATTTTACCATCGAAATAGCGCCACCCAATTCATATAAAGGGACGCATTGACACTTAAAATATGTGTTTTGTAGAGTTGCCAGTTTTCAAAGTAATTTTTTCAAAATAATGCCGCCATCTATACGCTAGGTTTGGTTGTTCTGGGACATCCTTCGCGCTTCATGGAAAACGCACTTTCATATATCTGATAGAAGTAATTTTACAATTTGTTGCCATTAAATCTCGATTGGTTCTAAAGGCACCGTTATTTTTTTTTTTTTTAATAAAGAGTCGCATTAGTATTTCGAAAATTATGCTTTCTGAATAAAATGGAATATGGTTAGATGCCTACGACTCCAAAATAGCTGCCCACCCAAGTGAAAAAATCACTCCAAAGTAGTTAAAAAAGCAAGGTGACATCAACAATTTTCTTCGATTTTCGCAGTGGGGTGCATTAGAAATTTCTTCATACAGCCCAAACTGTTAACAGGGCATATTATTTTAGTGTTAAGCGTAGCTTGCATGAACATATTTACAATTTCGAATAAAGTGGTGTGTTTAACTCAACATATGGAATAAATATATGGGGCGTTTCATGTCAAGTGAGCCAACTTTTGAAACCGATGTCTTCCGATCGAGATGAAATTTGCACCAAGTTTAGTACTATTCGATAGTGGTTTAGATACAATTCTTCAACAAGATCAGTCAACAACTCTATGACTTAGAGGGGTCAAAATTTGACATTTTGGTCAAACAGGTATTTTTCTAATCAATGCAACTTTTTACCTATTGTTCTTAGCAAAATTTGTTCCAAATAGTTTAGATAGCTAATTCTTCAATCTTTCTAAATAAGAAAAAAAAATTTTTTTACTTTTTTTTTTTGCAAAATCAAAAATTTTTTGACTTTTTTCTCCAAAATCGCCCTTTTTTCGCTCAAAAGAAAGCAAAGGTTTTCTCTTTAAGTAGCTTTTTGGTCGCTTAGTGGGATGCGAAAACTTCGGTCACTTGACATGAAATACCCCATACATATATTTATATATAGTATATATAAAAGTTTCGATTTTAAAGAAAATTGGGTTTGTAGACATAAACCATGGACGCAAACCATAATTAAGCCATATTTTGTGTGTATCAGTTTTTTGTATCTGAGACCATCATACTCGAAGAGAATAACATGCTGAGGACCGCGTTTTTCTCCATTACACTGAAAGTATTGGAGAGGTCATTTCTTTAAACTCCAGACCCCCAAAAATTATCTTTGAACTGTTTGTTCAAAAAATCTAAAAATATCTATACACATTGGTACCAATTATTAGATTTGTGCATTTGGACCACAAATCCCACCCATTGTACTACGACAAATACAGCTTTGCAAATTTGTCTTAAGTCATCAATTTTTAACGTGAGTAGTCAGACAAAAAATGGGCGGGATAGGAAAAAGAGCCGTGGCACCCCCATACAAAGCTTGTAATAAATGTCATACATCTGGAGTACTGTAATAGTGAGAGCATGGGATTTTGCATGAGCCCTTTCGTTAGGATGCGGGGGGGAGGGGGCGTTAGCGAAGCAAACCGGGTTACATCTAGTAATATATACAGGATATACTCCATAAAAGAACTGATATTGAGTTATATAAAACTTTTGAGGTGGGACAAAAAAATATATTTAAGAGGGCGCATCAATTAAGCCGTGAACTTTTCTCCTTTTTGAATTTCCGACGAAGTTATTTAAAAACAAGTAAGAACATTATAGTCGGTATAGACTGACTATTCGCACATACCATGCGGTTAGAGAATTGGTCGAAGGTAAGAAAAAAATATAACTCAAATCTGAGTGGAATCTATATTAATACGTGAATGTTAATTTTTAGTTCCCTTGTTAAGCAATATGCGGGGACGGAGGACTGTGAAAATTGACACGGTTATAGTTCATATGGAGGAGAAGCTGAGAATGATAAAATTTATATTTCGTCTGTTTTAAAAATATATTCATTTAAATAAAATAAAATATTTATAATAATTCATTACACCCTGTTAATGCGAATGATTTAAATTACATATCAGACGCTCTGTGTTGAATGCTAAAATTGATTTACATACCTTTAGGCTCATTTAAATATTCATAAATTTTTTATATATATAGATTAGAAAACATTAGAAGACAAGAATTGAAATAAAAAATATTTCCTAGAATTGGCACTCGAATTTCGGGCGCTGGGCTTTACTAGTTTTTATTAATTTTTTTGCCTGTAGAATTGAAAAAGTTCATATCGGATGCTGTATTTAAATGGGTACTAGGTCGAAAAATCGACCGAACCTGACTATATATGTTAAGGTCAGTTCTTTTTGGTAAAAAGATCTGTGCAACATTTTTGTTTTTGATAGGTGCAAGTGAAGATCGGGAGGCGGCTACGACAAAGAATTATCGTATAGAGTTTATTTTTAAACTACTGACTACTGGATGTAATAAATATACACAACTCCAATTTGACCAATTTGGATCTAATGATAACTGAAGTCGATCTCATAGGGGTCATTTGTATGGGGACTTGGTCTGAACATAGACCGATTTTACCAGTTTCAACAGCGTTGGTACCATAGCCGGAAAAAGCTTACATACCAAATTTCATCAAAACATATTCATGTTAAGACCTGTAGTTTGATTACAATGTTTACATGGACACACAGCCAGACGGACGGACAGATGGACATCGCTGAATCTACTCAAAAAGTGATTCTGAATCGATCGGTATAATGAAAGGTCAATATTTTTGGTAGCTATAAACATTAGCACAAAGTCACTGTATCCATACAGTGTAAAATTTTGGCATTACTTTGTATTTAGCAGTTATTCAAAGAATATTTGCTAATAAATGGGTGTATCAGGGTGAACAATGCCAAGGTGGGCTTAGCGACCAAGAAGGTCATTGTAGCAGTTTTTTTTTTTGTGATATGTACACGACATCTATAATATTAATAGGCTGGGCAATTTCTTGTTACCGATGTTTTGTTCTACCGTTTTATCCAGATTTTAACCAAACGTATATTATATGAAAGGTATTTCTTTCTAACTTTTCACCAGATTTAAAGATTTTTAAATTTTTTCCTTTATTTTGAGTAAATTGCATTTATAATTGCTACTAACACATACATAAAATTATACATATGCTACGTGTGTGTTTATTAAATTTGTTGATGAGTTTGTTAATGAGTTTTTTTATCTTCATTCACAATAATAATAAACCAAAAAGTGTGGTTTGTGAATTGGCTAAGTTGAGAAATAAATTTGCATAGAAATTGCACTCTAATTTCGATTGCTGGAATCTGCTAGTAGTGATAATTAATTACAGTCAAAGGGCAACATTAATAAGCTGTGAGTATTATGTCAATTTATAGGACCGATTTGGCAACATTCAATGATAATTTTCTATTCCCAACGATGAAACCATTCACAACAAATTTGAAGACCCCGAAAAATCGTATTGTTCGAAAGTTATAAATACAATTGGATAAACGTTTGACATGGCTTGATTGATGAACTCTCATTTGGTGAAAACGAAAATTATAAATTGAAAGAGGTAACGCAAGTAGGAAAGTTATGATCGACTACATGGTGACCTATACCGGAGTTTCAAGAAAGCGTCTGCAGAACAATAAATATGTATAAACCAAATTCAAATACAATTTTTAAGAACTTATGGCATGCAGTTGCGAAAAAGTTCCTAACGGATAATATTTTTAGTTGGGGTATGCGTCGAAAATTGGAAAAAACACGATTACATTTAGAATAGTCATATATTTTCTCGAAAATAGAAGTAAATCTAATATGAGAAACATAAATATAATATTTATTGTTTTTGGTAGATTTAAGTAAACATCAGGTAGCATCATTCTATGGGGACTATGGCAAAAAATAGTCCTGCAGCATTAATATAGATAAACAAAATTTTACCATCAATATGATAATCTGGATCTTACGGCAATTTAAGCTGATATCATAGGGGTTATTTGATTTGGACCAGGTCTAAACATGTTTTAATTTTTTTAATTATTGACCAACACTCAAGGTATGCCCCATACAGATGCAGTGCATTGTGTTGATATTAGGAAAAAAGTTTATGGAAAGGACGAAACAGGGAGTAGTGTTTGTGGACTTAAAATTTATTAGATTGTAACTGTCAGAAAAGACTTGTGCCGGGAGTTTATTCCACATTCGACTGATAAATGATTTTTCTCTGTAATACGTTGTGCGATCAACTGGACAACAGACTACAAACGAATGTAATTTACTAGAGAAGCGGAATGAGTTCGCTAATCACAGATCAACTCTCGTTTCGTGAAAGTGAAAATTATAAGTTGAAAGAGGTAACACAAGTAGCAAAGTTGTGATCCAAAATAGACTTTGAAGGTCCTGCCCACATAAGGTAGTTGTATTCCATTTTCGTTCGGATGCAAGTGGTGTAGGTTTTAAGGAGTTCAGAAGGAGTGAAGTAATTTTTGCACTGTTATAGAAAAGCAAGGCACTGGAACACTTGTTTCGACACTTGAAAAACATGTTCTATCCAATGCACATACCCATATATATATATGACATTGTTGAATCCTAGGCCCTGTTGGTCAACAAACAACATTGAGTCTTCTGTGCATTAACATCAACCCTATTCGCTTTACCCCACTTAGTGATTGTTACCAGGTCTTGGTTGAATCAGCCTTGACAGCATTTTGCCCCCCCCCCAACTTCAAAAAGCTTAGCCTAAGACTGAAGGAAAATGAATGATAAATATTGCTGTCATCTGCCAAAGAGTAAATATGATTGAAGGTTTGTCTAAAAATGTCATTAAGAAAGTTAAGGAAAAGAGGGGAGGAAGAACAGGAACTTGCACCAATTTGCCGGTCATGCTATGGCCAATAGGAGATTAATTAGTGCAAGAATACATTTCATCAAAATATATTAATAATCGTGTCCTGTACTTTGATTACTAGGTTTACGTAGGCTCTTAGACAGACGGGCGCTCTGTGGAAGATTTTGCCATTCAAACATGTGTTATGCAAAAACCAATTTGACAGCTTGCATTAGTTACAAAGTTTAAAGTGGTTAGAAGTGTGCCGTGCGTTATTTGGTTTCCTAAAAAGTTTTTCTGTCGTAAATTTCAACAGTTAAACTTGAAGAATTGCAATAACGAGTTGTAATATTTTTACTGGAGTAATTAATTTATTTGCTTCATAATCAGCTAAAAAGTAAGGAACTTTGGAAAAATCTTTAACTTTTCATAGACTAAAACTTACAAAATTCTATCAGATTCTACGTTGGCAATACCAAGGAGATTATCGCTTGCATTCCCAAAATTGATTCCAAAAATAAAATCTTGACCATATTTTGCCCAAAAGAATCTATTTTTACAATGTCTGAAATATCGCGGGAGGAACTGCTTAAAATTTGGTTGGAAAACATTAAACCCCAAAGGTTTGAAGAGGTCTCAAAATACGTTTTAACAAGTTTTGGAAGAGATGTGGACTGGGAAAAGTTGAAAGTATGTTTACAAAAGCATTGCTACGATTTTGAAATCAAATGGAATAAATATCGACGAGAGAGCAATTTTTATTATCAACGAAATAAGTTATAATATCAAAGTTGAATTTTGGTGGGGTTAAATCACCAAAACAGCCCCCTATGCTAAGCCACTGTTTTATGCAATATTTCATTAGTACAAAAATTAAGTTAATAGTGCTCGAACTATATTTAAAAAAACACATTTTTGGCATTGAAACTAAAAAAAGGGGGGAGTAATTTTTGTCCAATGCTGCTCATCTTAGGTTCGAACCTCCGCATTCATAATTAGATCTTATATACCAAATTTCAGTGCGATAGCTCTTAAACTTCGGTTGCAATTGAATTAGTTCCTCCTAGATTGGGAAAATCGTCCACTGTGGGGCGGAGAGACAGATCGCTTTAGAAAGTTATTCAGAGTCGATTGGTATAATAGAATGTGGTTCTAATTCAAATATTTTTGGTAGTTACAGACATTAGCACAAAAATCTTATATCCAGCCCACAGAGTGTTTTAGGGTATAAGGAGTCACTTTCCGGATCACATAGGATCTAATTTACTTCTTTCCATACTTTTTATTTTGCTGGGTTATAACTCAAAATAATTATTTTAAATTACTGTTTTTTATTGTTGTTGCTATTTTCATATGTCGCTTTCAGTCCATATTCTATATACTCGTAAGTATGTGCTTTAATGTCTCTATTAAGCATCTCTTTGTTGCTTCGCCAGCCATTAATGCTAAACAGTTTCACTGGAACCATGGCAAAGGTTTTATCATTTAATTAAATAATTAAATATTCATTGGTCTGTACTTAGTATTAGTTGTAGAGACTTTTAATGTTTACATTTAAATGATTTTATGTTTCTGTTTGGCTTTGTTTCACAAATGTTTGTATTTAGAAACAGACTCATCAATTTATTAGTTTTTAGGGAGTTAACAGACAACCAGCGATACACTCGTACATAAGAAATTTTCAAACAATTCGAAAACTTTAGCATGATTTATATTATACGAGCATTTATGTAACTGAGTCTTGTATTGAAGACATGCTGTTTGCGATTCCGATTAAATGCTGCCTCATACTCTTCGTGTGTCAAAATAGGATTCAAGCAAATATCATTGCCTACAACTTTCGACAGTAAATTGTACTTGTCTTATAAACTTAAGTTGAGAAATCAAGAATTAAGATTTATTTGTTTATGTAGATTCTGTGAAGCAGTTTCATGAAATTATTAATGTAGATGACTCCATAAAAGTTTAGAATTTATTGATTATTTTGGTATATTTTATGATTGCTGTTACTCGCTAATTTGCACTTTCGATTTTATGTGCTATTTGGTATTTTTGAACTTTAGAATTAAAAAAAAAAGTAGGAGCATTAAATTCCTCTGCGTCAAATTTTAGCCCTCCTCTCGTGTTCTAAACACAGTATTAAGAACAAGGTTGTTAACATTAAGAGACAAAAAGGACTTAATTTCAAATTGCAATAGTTATGTTCAAAATTAATAAGATAATTAACAAAAATTTTAGGTATTTTTTCTGCTTTTTTCTGCTTTGAGAAATTCGGGAGGAATGTTATCCGGAGCTGCGTTATAGCTGCCTCGATTTCATTTATACTTGGGGCGCTGATGCTAATGTCGTCGCGCGGAGTTTGCTTGTTGTGCCTGCTGCAAAGCTCCTGTTGAGGGTTGGTGTTGTTACTCAGAAGAAGATTTCTGTAGTGATCTTCCCATACCTTAAGTTGGCCTTCGGCTGAATTCACTAATTCACCAGAAGAATTTTTTATCGGCTTTGTATTGACAGATACGCGACCAGCAATCATTTTGGTAATTTTGTAAAGGTCTTTGCGTCAATGTGTTTCGCTTGCATTTTGTGCATCAGTGGCTAACCACTTTCGTTTGTCGGCTCTAGCGCTGCGTTTTACTCCTCGATTAGCAATAAGTTGCTTTGGGCCTGTTGCTTTGCTTGGCGAGTTCTTGCCCTGTTGATAATTTCTTTGGCTTCTTTTCGTGCCTCAATGAGTCCCCATGTATGCTCAGAGATCCAAGGCTTCTTACGACGTTGCTGTTTTCCAATGCTTTGTTGTGCTGGTTCAATGAAAATTTTCTTTGCTCGTTCCCAGTATGTTTCGGCATCAAAGTCTTTCTCTGGCGGCACTGGGCTCGGCACTTTGGTCGACAGAAGGGACTGGTATTATTTAAGTTAGAAGGGTTGGCAAATTTGTCGAGAGCATATCGTGCTTTGTGGCTATGGGAGAGATCCGACCCTTTAAAGGCTATAGGAGAGATCCGGAAGTGTGGAAAATTGGATGCCACATAAATTGCATGAAAGGGAGATGGAAAAACGAAAAACACTTGTGAAATTTTGCTTGAAAGTCACGAAAGAAAATCAGTCTTGCATCGAATTGTTATGTTAGGTTAGGTTGAAAAAGAGGAGCTATGTATATACATAGCTCATATCCGTTGTACCCGGATATACACTTAAGCCAGAAAGTCAGCTTGTTGTGCACTCTACACCTCGGTGCTCAACCGGCTATCTATCCCTTTATTTAACATAGAAATTCCTGAGTGTTTTCCAGCGTATCCCCCTAAGAGCCGCTAGTCCTGGTATGATGTCGTTGGATAAATGTCTGACCCTTGTTCCCGCAAATGCAGGACAGTAACAAAGGTAGTGTTCTAAGGTCTCTTCATCGTCTCCACAAGCTCTGCATGTGGCCGATTCCGCCCCTCCTATACGGTATAGATGAGCCCCCAGTTCAGAGTGCCCAGTAAGGATGCCAATAAGCCTACTAAGTTCTCTTCTATTCAGACTAAGTATTTCCCTAGTCTGCGAAATGTTGGGAGTTCGCCATAATATCTTCGTAACCTTATTCACATCAGTTTCCTCCCAAGTTGAAGAGCGTGAACTGATCGCCCAGTTCGAGGGTTTCAATTTGAGAAACTGGAAAGGTATAGGGTTTTCCAAATTGACTCCGTCCAGAAAAGAGCCTTTCCTGGCCAGTTCGTCTGCAATCTCGTTTTCCATTATACCACTGTGTCCTGGGATCCAAACAATTTCAAGTCTGCCCCTTTGCAGTGAAGTCTGCAATCTCCTCCTCACATCTGAGGACATCGAATTGTTACTGGCGATGAAAAATTTATTTATTTTACATATCTTAAACGGAAAACATCGACTGCAAAACCAGATCGATTCGGCAAGAAGACAATGTTGTGTGTCTGGTGGGACCAGAAAGGTGTGGTGAAACCGTAAATAATGTTCGCTACTGACAACAAATGTTCAATTTAAACCATGCATTGATCGAAAAACGACCAGAATGGGCCAGAAGATGCGGCAATGTAATTTTGCTTCATAACAATGCACTTGCAAACAAAGCAAAACCAGTTCAGGATACAATCAAAGCACTTGGCCGGGAGCTACTACCCTACCTGCCATATTCATTACACTTGGCTGCTTCCAACTACGATTTGTTTTCATCGATGGGATACGCATTGGCTGAGCAGCTCTTCGATTTCAACGAAGAAGTCGAAAATTGGGTGTCTGATTGGTTTGCTTCAAAAGACGAACATTTGTATTGGCGTGGTATCCACAAATTGGTGGCATCAACAAGTTGGTCAAAATATGTAGACAGCAACTGCCAATACTTCGAATAAAATGGTTTTTACTTTCCCATTCAAAATTAGTGTTTTATTTCCACAATAAAACACTCACTTCATATCTCATCCGGACAGTCCTACACTATATCCGCACCAAAGAAATCGTGTTGCATCTACCGTTGATATCGCTATTAGTAACACCTCTCTTACCATGGATCTGAAATATTGGGTTACGAAATACCATCCGACCACCGTCCCTTTATATGCACGCTCAAAAGATCAATGCCCTTATTAGTTGATGTTAGTCATTATGATTATAAAGCTACTAACTGGATCTTTTTCAAAGACTATGTAAAAGATACAATAATTACCAACTCTACAACACATAATTCTAAGGTGAACATCGACCGGGAAATAGATAATTTCGTCAACATAATTTTAGAAGCAAGAGATATATCTAAACCCAAAATGACCCCTCGAAATAATTTTACGTTACCCGATATTGTTGCAAAATTTATAAAATTGAGAAGAACTTATAAAAGAAGGAGCCAGAGATAATCAAATGTAATTGAAACCAATTTTTATGATCAATACACAAAATTTTTGTCAAAAATGATTGATAAGCATATTAATATAGATCGTAATAAAAAATGATCTCAATTATTAACCAGCATGAAACCCGGCGATAGTACCTTTTGGAAAGTAAGTAGAAATTTACATGGAAAAGGTAAGAAAGAAATACCTAGTTTAAACATAGGCAGTACAAAAATAACATCTAATAAAATCAAAGCAGAACATCTTGCAAATTCATTTGTTCAAGCAAATAATCTTACTTCCAACTACAAACACTCCATCGATCCATTTATTAATTCAAAGATAAATCATTTGAAAATGGAAAATCCTACTACAGATCATGCTGTGTTGACTTCTTTCAACGAAGTAACCAACCTTTTATCATCGCTTAAGGCACCCAAATCTCCAGGTTTTGATAATGTTCCAAATCTTCTTCTGAAGCGACTTCCAAATAAAGCCATACATTTGTTAGTAATAATTTTCAACAGCTGCATTAAACTTAACTACTTTCCAAATATATTTAAAACAGCCAAGGTTAAAGCTATACATAAACCAGGAAAACCAACAAACATCCCTAGTAGCTACCGACCCATTAGTCTTCTCAGTAACTTAGGCAAACTCTACGAGAAAATCATACACCATCGGTTAAACTCATATGTCACTGAAAACTCTATCATTTCCAAAGAACAATTCGGGTTTAGAAAAGGCCACAGCACAACCCATCAAATCAATAGAACTAAAAACATAATAACTGATAACAAAAATAATAAAAGTTCAACCGGCCTTATTTTATTAGACATCGAAAAGGCATTTGACACTGTTTGGCATAGCGGGTTTTTATACAAACTGGTAGTATCAAATATTCCTCAGTACCTTTGCAAAATAATTGCAGATTTTATAGATAAAAGAACTTTCATAGTATCCACCAATAACGAGACTTCATTACCAAAAACAATTTTAACTGGGCTACCACAAGGTTCAGTCCTTTCGCCCTTACTTTATTCTATTTACACTCCTGATTTCTCTGTTCCTCCATATTTGAAAATAGCGTATTATGCAGACGATACGGCATTAATCTCATCTAGTAAACTTACCAATGCTCTATTAAAGAAAATGGAAAAAGGACTCCTAGCATGCAACAAATATTTCTGCAAATGGAAAATAAAAATTAGTCCTAATAAAATACAAGCAATTATCTTTCCATTCAACAAATCCCCAAAACGGAACCCGAGGCGACAATTATTCTTTGGAACCGACTTAATTGAGATAAAAAATTACGAAAAATATCTCGGCGTCATTATGGATAAAAAACTCACTTTCCAAAAACATATAGACGGAACGTGTCAAAAATCAATAAAATCCTTCAAATCTTTATGGCCACTTCTTAATAAACGCTCGCATTTAAGCCTGAAAAATAAAAATTTACTTTATAAAAATGTTATTAGATCTATATTAACACATGCATGTCCGATCTGGTACACAGAAGCAAAATCTCGCATAAAGAAACTGCAAATCATTCAGAACAAATGCCTTAAAATGATACACAATAAACACTGGAGAACTCCTACATCAAGCCTACATATGGACACAGGATACGAAAATATTATTAGCTTTATCAAAAGACTCAATTCTAAGTATTTCAACAAAAACGAAAACTCTACTTATCCACTGATAAGAGAATGCAGAGAATCCAGACCAGCCAACCAGTAACTCATCAAATAGGAAATGATACGTTTATAATGCATTATTATAACAAATAATTCTTTTGTAAGCATATGTACATACTTAAGATATGTAAATTTCCCTTAAATATTTGAACTTTCTCTCTTTTCCTCAAATAAAGGTTTTTCGCCCTATTTTACCTTTAAAAACTTCAAAATAAAATATGTAATTAATATCATATGATACTTTTTATTAATTGTTGTAATATCTAATAGATAGATTGATAGATAGACCTGTAAATAAAGGATGAATAAAAAATCTAAAAAAAAAGTGAAGATCGAGAGGCCGCTCTATATGGGGCCTATGACTAAAAATTTTCCTATTGGGATTATTTGTGGATTACTGATTAATGTATACTAGCAGATTCCACCCCTCGAAATTTGAGTGCAAATTCTAGGAAATTTTAGTTTTTCATTAAATAAGAACGCTAAAGGTATGCTAATCAATTACAGCCAATTCACAAATCAACACAAAAAACAAACTCATTTTTATTACAAACACATTAACGAAATTAATAAACACACACATAGCATTGTGTAATTTTATGTATGTGTTAGTAGCAACATTAAATGCAATTTACGCAAAATAAAGGAAAAAATTTAAAAATATGTAAGTCTGCAAATCGGCTAAAAAGAAATACCTTTCAAATAATATACGATTAGCCAAATTCGGGATAAAACGGTAGAACAAAACATCGGTCACAAGAAATCGCCTAGCCTATTAATATTATAGATAATAAACACATAAAAACCCAATTTAACTGAGATCTATATGAAAATTTGAATCTTATGACAATTTATGTCAATTTCGTAGGGGTCATTTGTATAGGGACTAGGTTTGAACATGGACCGAATTTCACCAATTTCAATATTTTTCATCCTATGGCCGATAAAAGCTCATATACCAAACGTCATCAAAATATATTCATATTTGCGACCCGTAAATTGATTACAAGGTTTACATGGACACACAGACGGACGGACAGATGGACGGGCGGACATCGGTAAAGTGATTCTGATTCGATCGGTATAATAAAAGATGGGTCTAGGTCAAATATTTTTGGTAGTTACAAATAGCAGCACAAAGTCATTATACCCCATACCACTATGAGGCCGTTTGATCTGTAGTTTACTGACAGATGGTAGTTGACACGAAAAGTGTTGATTTTTAATTAGCTGTGAAGGAAGTTAAAAAGTCAAACTGCTCTCGTAATATGATTTTCTATTATTTCGAAAGGACTTTTTCTGCCTGACCTCGTATTCTTAATAATTTCAAAAAAACTGAATCACTCATCCCAGCTCTTAATTTAACCTTCATAGGTTCCTCAAATTTTACTTACGTTAACGTTCCTTGGGTCAAATTTGACCCAGTTAGAAAATTCAATATGAAGATAATTATTTTCTTTAATTAAGTTTGTTTATTGTTTTAGAGCGCTGACTTCTTTTTCCTGTGCATTTGGCTGGTTCACATATTTTTTCTTTACATTTGGTTGAAGACAACGGTTGCAGCTCCTGCTCAGATACAGCACGTAGCTGGTGCAGCATTTTTCTTGAAAATTGTGCTCTTGGTAATGATTTTCGCTGCTTTATATAGGGCGTGACAAGTTGCAATCCTAAATTCTCCAAAAAATGCCGACGTTTGGCAAAACAGTTCTCATTCCAATCATTGTTAGCCGATATAAATAATACAAAAGCGTTATAAGTTGATATATCCAAAATGCTGCTAAATACAACTTGAGGCCATCTATTAGTCTTCCTATTGCAAGCGTATCATGAAACAACTTTATCCAGAGTATCAACTCCTCCATTATATTTATTATAGTCTAGTATCATCTGAGGTTTTTTGTCCTCGCGATTGCTTACTTCTGGGCTATGATGCACAGACTTATTTTTCTTTGGAATATATGAAAGGAGAGTAGTGTCCTTGGTGAAGCAAAAAAATTATGAAAATACCGGTCTTCCTTTAGTTGACAAAAGCTGAGGTGGCAGTTCGGTCTTAATTTTGCGTATTGTTCCTACTAAAGTAATTTGGTTTTCTAGCAATTTTTGTCCCAATTGATAAAAAAAAAACAAAAAAATTGTCTGCAGTCACATTATAACCTTTTAGGCCAACTGCCAAATCGAGAACTACTGGCATACGTTGATTTCTTTCGGACATACCTCCAACTTCTTTGCCTGTATACGGTTGTATATTCTAGACGTAACTGGTACTCAAATCGCAGAGTACCCAAAATTTTATACCATACTTAGCTGGTTTTGATGGTATATACTGCTGCAATGGACACCTTCCTCTGAATGCGTTTAATTGGTCATCTACTATTACATCTTGAGATGGATTGTAAAGCTTGGGCAATATTTCAACCCACATATTCCATAATACACGTATCAGTGCAAACTTATATAGAATTCGAAGTTCACTGCGAGTATCCTTATTGTCAAATCTTATCATTCTAGAAAGACTTTTGAATCTTTTCAATGTCATGATTGCTCTAAAAATTGGTCTTCCTTTCTCAGAGTCCCATAAACTTTCCGTACTTTCATAATTTGATCTATAAACTCCAGCTAACAAAAGTGTACCAATAAATGCGAACATTTCGGTGTCATCAACTTCGGTCCAATCAATACTAAATACACGTTTACCTTCATTATTGGTATATAAAAAATAATGTGTCATGCTAATAATGTTTTCGATCCGGAATCTTCCTTGACTATTTCTATGAGATTGTTTGCAATATCTTTTTCCACCAATTTTTGATGTCATTGCTGCAGTTGCCGCTACATCAATTTCATCTCCACTAAAACTGTCAGGTGTCACTGCACATTCCAAGTTATCTTCATATTCTGAAAAAATCTCCTCTTCGTCCGATAATGCATTTAGCATATTTAATATCTCAACAGGTTTCATTTTCCGACAAGAAATGTGTATTATACGACTGAAAACAATTTTGCAATAAGAAACTAAGCTTTGCTTTTTACATGGGGATTCCAATTTTTCATAGCAATAATATTTAGCAAGAATGGAGAGAAGAAAGGAGACAGATATATAGACATTTAATTTTAGTGCTTCCAAACTCTGAAAACGTATAAGACTTACTCAAGGTTTACATTAGATAATACTGTGTTGACAAATAGGACACAATTTTTCACTAATACATGTATACTTATTATGAAGAAATGTAAGAAATGGAAAACTCGATGAACGAGAAACGAAAAACGTTTATTGTCATGATTATTATCTGGACGCCTACAAAAAGAGGTATGACTGCATTGTCAACTGTAAACGTAGCGTTAGGCACGATATGTAAAATACATTTGACATTCCTTTTGACAAATAAATTACTTTAACAAAACTGTGCGTAACAAAAACTCAACGATTTTGTTCCGGGTCAAATTTGACCCGAAGATCTTAAGTGCTAAAAACTGTTTAATTTTTTTGCCAATATTTTTTTTATGAAAACCAAAAGTAGTTATTTACATTTAAAAATAAATAAAAGTCATAAAATATCTAAAATCTAAACCCCCCGACTTAAAGAAAAAACTAAAATTTTCTTCCAAAATGGGTCTAATTTAACCCGAAGACCCTATGAAGGTTAAAAGATTCTTAACTAATGTACGAGTATTGTATTTGAATCGCAGTGCTTCATACATACATATCTGTATATTTTATACAACAATTCAAGCATAGGATATATCTACTTTACGTCTAACCAGTGAAAATTTATTTCGTAATCACCCTTTGTGGATTGGAGTCATCCATGCTGATTGCACTTGACGCATGCTGTCAAATCAGTTACAATGTTTGATATATGCATGTATCTCAACAACAATGAGTCGGGTTTGTGTATCTCTAATATAAGTAATATACACTCATACGCATCCACACATACATTACTGTATACATATCTATGATGTATTTAGTGTTGTAGACTTATAAAATAATTAATAATCTCTATACAACGGTCTATGGACACGACAAGTACTTTTACATTATTTACATACGAGTTTGTTTAAAATAGACATTACAAAATTCTATACAATATTATGTTTTTGTTTGTAATTATATCCCGTTATAACTAATGTACTGTTTAAAGATAATTGTTGTTGTTGTTGTTTTTTTTCCACTAAATTTATATATTTTCTTATCAGTTGTGTTATTTAGAACATTATAGGGCATACAATTGAAAGAGATGGGTCGGTTGGTAGTTGTTAAAAGTAATTTAAGCATAACGGTCAAAATGTCATTTCACTGAAGCCACTTATAATGGAATATTTTATTATTAATATGAATGACATAATCACTGCAAGCAAGCACATTTGAGTGCTCTATAGAACAACGGCGGCGATTTGAAAAGTGCTAAAAAAAAATATAGAAAATTAAAGTTTTATTTTTATCGTTAAAATTTATGAAGGAAAAAACAATTTCGATTTGAAAAATGTATAACAAAAGAAATAAATTGTTTTAGTGACAATTATAAAAAAAAAATGTATAAAAAAAATCGACAACAGAATTGTTACATACAAAAAACAGTTTCCTTGTGGCAACCGAATTTTGATAGATTTATGTACTACCACATTATTCTGTTGTGATTACTGAATTCTACTTTCAACACAACCGTAGATTCGATTGCATGAATTGTTTAATTTTGTTGATACTATGGAATTTAGATTTAATTTATTATTTGCCGCCACCATAAATGGAGATAACCTTTTTTCAAAAGTGCAGTAAGTGCAGTATATGTGTATAAAAACATTAAAAAGGATTTTATTTATTACTAGCTGACCCGGCAAACGTTGTTTTGCCATATAACTTACTTCTAGTGAATATTAATTTAAAAATAAAGAATGTATGGTAAGTGTGTTGGGGTGGGATCTATGAATGGGTGGGATCACCAATGTAAACAAAAAAACATTTTATTTTCTCAATTCAACGTATTTCTTTAACGTAACGAACATATTCATTGTTAGATCTTCAAAAAGTTAAACATAAAGAAAAAAAGAAATATATTTTTATACCCTATACCACTATGTGCTGATATTTGTAAGTACCAAAAATATTTGACCTAGACGCATCTTTTATTATACCGATCGACTCAGAGTCACTTTCTGAATCGACATAACGATGTCTGTCCGTCCGTCCGTCTGTGTGTCCATGTAAACTTTTTAATCAAATTATAGGTCGTAAATTTAAGCTTCTAACGGCCATAGCATGAAAGCAATTGAAACTGGTGAAAATTGGTGCATGCTAAGACCCAGTCCCCTTGTATTTCTGTGGTTTTCTAGAATAACCGCGTATGTCATAAAATCAAATGTTCAGTCCTGTAGATATGGGCAATAAATATTTTATATAAAATTTTGAGTAAAAAATCTTTAGAGGAATAGATCCTAGAGAAGGACGAAAAAACAATATGTAAATAACACTTAAAGTGTGTGC
The DNA here is from genome assembly GCA_963682025.1 of Cordilura impudica. Classification (NCBI taxonomy): domain Eukaryota; kingdom Metazoa; phylum Arthropoda; class Insecta; order Diptera; family Scathophagidae; genus Cordilura; species Cordilura impudica. The sequence goes on from OY821521.1 coordinate 57,247,257, forward strand.
AGATAAAACAACTTATGTCGACAAACATCGTTTTCTTTGAAAAAGAAATGTACCAATGCAACCACCCATGTAGACATAAGTTGTTGTTGCTTGAAAAATTTATTTTTTTGTTCGTCAACAAAAAGTTAACGGGACTTAGGATGAGAATATAACAACGTATCAAGAATAATAGTGACAAAAAATAACGGAAATAAACACACAAGATTTTATAAGTGGTTATAAACTGAAAAATAATCCAAAATTATTTTGCATTTTTTTCATTAATAACAACGTATGTCGCTATGTGTCGTTTTCTGATAAAATAATATGTCAGCGATCAAACGTAGGTCGATATTGTTGCAAATTTATTTCATAAAAATTTAAGTTACGTCGTTAGTTAAAGAAATGGTCAATATTTTTTTCTTTAATTTAATGTAAAGAGCGTTAAAAATTAATATATTTGGCATCTTTAACTCAAAACTGACAAAAATGGACATACGCGCTTATTCCAACAGATATGACCCCTATGAATTATAGATCTCGGTCAAATTTGGTTTGTGTATGTTTATTACTCCCATTATTCAGTAGCCCCCTATATGGCAATTCTTAATCATGATTTTCGTTATGTCATTTTCAATATCAATTGTTGTCAGTTGTATGAAAGCGCGTGGTTAGATCTTGTCAATTGCAACCCCTGGCAACATTTGACATCTAAAATGAAATTGCCAACATGTTGGTAATTTGTTTGGTTTGACAGCCGCATTTTTTGTTAGTTTTTAAGATATAATGCAAACGTAATTAATAGAAACCTACGAGATGTCAGTTGAGTCAATTGTTCGTTGTCAGTTTATATGACATAGTGAAAACCAGGCATTAGTCATAATCCCCATATGAAGCAAATTCCCGACTTTCACTTAAATCTATCAAAAAAGCAAAACTATTGAACAGATTTTTCTCAAATATGGTTTGTGTATGTTTTTGCAAAAGTAAGTGACCTTACTAAATATGGTCCGGATTGATCCATTTTTCGACCCAGTCCCCATCTAAAAATATAATAACAATACCATTCAATTTTGGTTTACACTTATTTTCTATATCTAATTAGTTGGACATATGAGATAGGGTTTCTAATAGCATGGTATAGGGTATCCTATAGTCGGTCTAGACCGACCATAACTTCCTCACTGGTTTATTCTAAAGTATGAAATTTAAACAAAGCAAATGAATATTCATTTGGCGATTTTTTTTGTTTCGCTAAATTATTAATATTAACTAGCAGATTCCAGCCCCCAAATTCGGGTGCAAGTTCTAAAAAATTTTTCTTTTTCATTTAATAATTTTTTTTAAATACAATTCACAATTCAATACTTCCTCAATATCGCTTGCGTTACTGGTTTATGTCCAAAATTATTTTTTAATTCAGCAAAATTATTATTTTGAATGAAGGAAAGAAGCCCATTTTTTTGCAAACACATTAACAAATTTAATAAACACACACATATCATTGAGTAATTCTGTATATGTGTTAGTAACAACTTTAAATATATTTTACTCCAAAAAAAAAATTTTTAAATTTAAAAATCTGTAATTCTGGTGGACAGCTAAAAGGACATACCTTTCAAATAAGATAAGTTTGATCCAAATTGGGAGAAAACTGTTTAACAAATCATCGGTCACAAGATATCGCCTTACCTATTAACATTATAGATATGTAGAGATTTTTTGAATAATATATAATTTTTTTCAGTTTTTTTTAAATTTTCCAGCTTCTGCTAAGGCTTTTTTCGAATCTTCTTTTAAAACAACAACAGTCTCAAACTCTGAGTAATACAAGCTTTCATTTGGTAAAATTGGTTAAAAATTGACAAAGTTATAGTATATTTTGTAAACAATGAAAAACCGATTTCAATTATATGACTAAACAAAAAGAAATAATTTGAAGTTCGAACCGTTTTTTTAATTATGTTTATTTTTTAAAATGTTTACTTAGTCTATTACATATCTGTGGTTTTCTGGAATAACCACGTATTTCTATTTTTGTCAGTTTTGTGTTAACGATGCCAAATATATTAATTTTTAACGCTCTTTACATGTGTTCCATTTTTTTAAAATAAATATTGACCATTTCTGAGTTTTTTCTCTAAATAACGACGTAACTGAAATGATTATTAAATTCCCAACCTAAGTCCCGTTAACTTTTTGTTGACGAACAAAAAAAATCAATTTTTCAAGCAACAACAACTTATGTCTAAATGGGTAGTTGCACTGGTAGTTTTCTTGTTCAAAGAAAACGACATTTGTCGACAAAAGATGTTTTATCTGCACACACTTTAAGTGTTATTTACATATTGTTTTTTTCGGCCTTCTCTAGGATCTATTCCTCTGAAGATTTTTGACTCAAAATTTTATATAAAGGATTTATTGCCCATATCTACAGGACTGTTAAATAAAAAGCTCTAAAAAATTTATATCGAGCCCATAATTTAAAATATAACGTTTTTGGCTCCCCTGAACATTTTGATTTTATGACATACGCGGTTATTCTAGAAAACCACAGATATGTAACTTTTAACGTTTAAACGACCTCCAGTAAATTCATAAGGTTCTGAATTAACTTTTTCTTTCGAACCGCTTTACCATTGTTGATAGCTCTTGGTGGAAACGTTCGCATTGCTCATCACTAAATTGGCAATTCTGCGCCCGATTTCTCCATACGCCTCTAGAAATTCACTAACAACATCAGTGTAGTCAGCACGTCTTGTGTTAAATGTTTAGAAAAAGATATTTTGCTCATCCATGATCTTTTCCAACTTCATTTTTCGGATTTGTGGTCCAACAAAAATACCTGCAAGTCAATACATAAAACACATTTGTGTAAATAATCTATGACTCGTGAATGTTTCAAACTATCTTATACGTACCATCTTTTATTTTGACATCACATGCCGTTTTCTGTTCTGACAAAAAATGTCGCCCTTTTTTTGCCCTTTTTTGGAAAAGTGTATTTTTTTATATATTCTGAATTAAGAGCAACCTTATATTATATATCAATCGAAAGATCTCAAAGTCGAGCAGTCGAGAGATATTAAGTGCGAAAAAGGCTCGCTGCCTTTATTTAGTTATTTAACGAATTGCTTCATATCGCCTAGCTTTAAATGCAATGGCGCCAAAATAATCTTCTCGGCCCGTAACAGTGGGATGTTAATAACATTTTTTTCGTGTAGTTGAAATGATTGAAATATTGTGAAGCTGATTCCCGATCTTCACTTAAATCTATCAAAAAACAAAAATATTGCACTGGTTTTCCTCAAATTTGGTATGTTCCTAAAAAAATCATGTGAGTCCGATCACAGGGTAGATGTGTAAACATCTAGTAAATAAAGATTTTTATGGCACTTTTTTTAAATCAGCGGAAGCGTCATCTATATATCACTTATAGCAATCAACTGCAAAGGCTCTGCTAAGATACAAATATTTATTATTTCAACCGGATAATTTTTAATTTTCCGTTTTTTATTTTTCATTTTTCATTTTTAATTTTTAATTTTTAATTTTTAATTTTTAATTTTTAATTTTTAATTTTTAATTTTTAATTTTTAATTTTTAATTTTTAATTTTTAATTTTTAATTTTTAATTTTTAATTTTTAATTTTTAATTTTTAATTTTTAATTTTTAATTTTTAATTTTTAATTTTTAATTTTTAATTTTTAATTTTTAATTTTTAATTTTTAATTTTTAATTTTTAATTTTTAATTTTTAATTTTTAATTTTTAATTTTTAATTTTTAATTTTTAATTTTTAATTTTTAATTTTTAATTTTTAATTTTTAATTTTTAATTTTTAATTTTTAATTTTTAATTTTTAATTTTTAATTTTTAATTTTTAATTTTTAATTTTTAATTTTTAATTTTTAATTTTTAATTTTTAATTTTTAATTTTTAATTTTTAATTTTTAATTTTTAATTTTTAATTTTTAATTTTTAATTTTTAATTTTTAATTTTTAATTTTTAATTTTTAATTTTTAATTTTTAATTTTTAATTTTTAATTTTTAATTTTTAATTTTTAATTTTTAATTTTTAATTTTTAATTTTTAATTTTTAATTTTTAATTTTTAATTTTTAATTTTTAATTTTTAATTTTTAATTTTTAATTTTTAATTTTTAATTTTTAATTTTTAATTTTTAATTTTTAATTTTTAATTTTTAATTTTTAATTTTTAATTTTTAATTTTTAATTTTTAATTTTTAATTTTTAATTTTTAATTTTTAATTTTTAATTTTTAATTTTTAATTTTTAATTTTTAATTTTTAATTTTTAATTTTTAATTTTTAATTTTTAATTTTTAATTTTTAATTTTTAATTTTTAATTTTTAATTTTTAATTTTTAATTTTTAATTTTTAATTTTTAATTTTTAATTTTTAATTTTTAATTTTTAATTTTTAATTTTTAATTTTTAATTTTTAATTTTTAATTTTTAATTTTTAATTTTTAATTTTTAATTTTTAATTTTTAATTTTTAATTTTTAATTTTTAATTTTTAATTTTTAATATTTAATTTTTAATTTTTAATTTTTAATTTTTAATTTTTAATTTTTAATTTTTAACTTTTAATTTTTAATTTTTAATTTTTAATTTTTAATTTTTAATTTTTAATTTTTAGTTTTTAATTTTTAATTTATAATTTATAATTTATAATTTATAATTTATAATTTATAATTTATAATTTATAATTTATAATTTATAATTTATAATTTATAATTTATAATTTATAATTTATAATTTATAATTTATAATTTATAATTTATAATTTATAATTTATAATTTATAATTTATAATTTATAATTTATAATTTATAATTTATAATTTATAATTTATAATTTATAATTTATAATTTATAATTTATAATTTATAATTTATAATTTATAATTTATAATTTATAATTTATAATTTATAATTTATAATTTATAATTTATAATTTATAATTTATAATTTATAATTTATAATTTATAATTTATAATTTATAATTTATAATTTATAATTTATAATTTATAATTTATAATTTATAATTTATAATTTATAAGTTATAATATATAATTTATAATTTATAATTTATAATTTATAATTTATAATTTATAATTTATAATTTATAATTTATAATTTATAATTTATAATTTATAATTTATAATTTATAATTTATAATTTATAATTTATAATTTATAATTTATAATTTATAATTTAAAATTTATAATTTATAATTTATAATTTATAATTTATAATTTATAATTTATAATTTATAATTTATAATTTATAATTATAATTTATAATTTATAATTTATAATTTATAATTTATAATTTATAATTTATAATTTATAATTTATAATTTATAATTTATAATTTATAATTTATAATTTATAATTTATAATTTATAATTTATAATTTATAATTTATAATTTATAATTTATAATTTATAATTTATAATTTATAATTTATAATTTATAATTTATAATTTATAATTTATAATTTATAATTTATAATTTATAATTTATAATTTATAATTTATAATTTATAATTTATAATTTATAATTTATAATTTATAATTTATAATTTATAATTTATAATTTATAATTTATAATTTATAATTTATAATTTATAATTTATAATTTATAATTTATAATTTATAATTTATAATTTATAATTTATAATTTATAATTTATAATTTATAATTTATAATTTATAATTTATAATTTATAATTTATAATTTATAATTTATAATTTATAATTTATAATTTATAATTTATAATTTATAATTTATAATTTATAATTTATAATTTATAATTTATAATTTATAATTTATAATTTATAATTTATAATTTATAATTTATAATTTATAATTTATAATTTATAATTTATAATTTATAATTTATAATTTATAATTTATAATTTATAATTTATAATTTATAATTTATAATTTATAATTTATAATTTATAATTTATAATTTATAATTTATAATTTATAATTTATAATTTATAATTTATAATTTTAATTTATAATTTATAATTTATAATTTATAATTTATAATTTATAATTTATAATTTATAATTTATAATTTATAATTTATAATTTATAATTTATAATTTATAATTTATAATTTATAATTTATAATTTATAATTTATAATTTATAATTTATAATTTATAATTTATAATTTATAATTTATAATTTATAATTTATAATTTATAATTTATAATTTATAATTTATAATTTATAATTTATAATTCATAATCTTTAATCTTTAATTTTTAATTTTTAATTTTTGATTTATAATTTTTAATTTTTAATTTTTAATTTTTAATTTTTAATTTTTAATTTTTAATTTTTAATTTTTAATTTTTAATTTTTAATTTTTAATTTTTAATTTTTAATTTTTAATTTTTAATTTTTAATTTTTAATTTTTTATTTTTAATTTTTAATTTTTAATTTTTAATTTTTAATTTTTAATTTTTAATTTTTGATATTTAATTTTTAATTTTCAATTTTTAATTTTTAATTTTTAATTTTTAATTTTTAATTTTTAATTTTTAATTTTTAATTTTTAATTTTTAATTTTTAATTTTTAATTTTTAATTTTTAATTTTTAATTTTTAATTTTTAAATTTTAATTTTTAATTTTTAATTTTTAATTTTTAATTTTTAATTTTTAATTTTTAATTTTTAATTTTTAATTTTTAATTTTTAATTTTTAATTTTTAATTTTTAATTTTTAATTTTTAATTTTTAATTTTTAATTTTTAATTTTTAATTTTTAATTTTTAATTTTTAATTTTTAATTTTTAATTTTTAATTTTTAATTTTTAATTTTTAATTTTTAATTTTTAATTTTTAATTTTTAATTTTTAATTTTTAATTTTTAATTTTTAATTTTTAATTTTTAATTTTTAATTTTTAATTTTTAATTTTTAATTTTTAACTTTTAATTTTTAATTTATAATTTTTAATTTTAATTTTTAATTTTTGATTTTTTATTTTTAATTTTTAATTTTTTATTTTTAATTTTTAATTTTTAATTTTTAATTTTTAATTTTTAATTTTTAATTTTTAATTTTTAATTTTTAATTTTTAATTTTTAATTTTTAATTTTTAATTTTTAATTTTTAATTTTTAATTTTTAATTTTTAATTTTTAATTTTTAATTTTTAATTTTTAATTTTTAATTTTTAATTTTTAATTTTTAATTTTTAATTTTTAATTTTTAATTTTTAATTTTTAATTTTTAATTTTTAATTTTTAATTTTTAATTTTTAATTTTTAATTTTTAATTTTTAATTTTTAATTTTTAATTTTTAATTTTTAATTTTTAATTTTTAATTTTTAATTTTTAATTTTTAATTTTTAATTTTTAATTTTTAATTTTTAATTTTTAATTTTTAATTTTTAATTTTTAATTTTTAATTTTTAATTTTTAATTTTTAATTTTTAATTTTTAATTTTTAATTTTTAATTTTTAATTTTTAATTTTTAATTTTTAATTTTTAATTTTTAATTTTTAATTTTTAATTTTTAATTTTTAATTTTTAATTTTTAATTTTTAATTTTTAATTTTTAATTTTTAATTTTTAATTTTTAATTTTTAATTTTTAATTTTTAATTTTTAATTTTTAATTTTTAATTTTTAATTTTTAATTTTTAATTTTTAATTTTTAATTTTTAATTTTTAATTTTTAATTTTTAATTTTTAATTTTTAATTTTTAATTTTTAATTTTTAATGTTTAATTTTTAATTTTTAATTTTTAATTTTTAATTTTTAATTTTTAATTTTTAAGTTTTAATTTTTAATTTTTAATTTTTAATTTTTAATTTTTAATTATTAATTTTTAATTTTTTAATTTTTAATTTTTAATTTTTAATTTTTAATGTTTAATTTTTAATTTTTAATTTTTTGTTTTTAATTTTTCATTTTTTATTTTTCATCTTTCATTTTTCATTTTTTCTTTTTCTTTTTTCATTTTTCATTTTTTATTTTTCATTTTTCATTTTTAATTTTCAAACAGGTTATTACATATCATTATTTTTTTCACCAATCCAATCATAAATCACACCGATTTTGTCTTACGTCTCACACGTTCACTGTTTTTGTGATTGTATTGTGAAATAGAAATTTACCCCCGCCGCGCGTATAGATGTTTACACATCAAATATGGTCAGGATCAGCCCACTTTTCGACCTAGTTTCCATATAAATATAGCATCCGATATGAACTTTTTCATATCCGAAGGCAAAAAAATTAATAACAATGCCACTCAAATTTGGTTTATGCTTATTTTCTGTTCTAATTAGTTGGACCTATGAGATTGGGTTTTAACCGTATGGTATAGAGTACCGTATAGTCGGTCTAGACTGACTATAATTTTCTTACTTGTATTTTTTTATCAATTAACCAGTTTCATAGCAGTACTTGTCGTTTTGTGAAATCTGTATGTTGACGTCACTTTGAGAAAGTTTAGTTTTGACACAACACTTGTAGGTGTTATAAATGTATCAACTGATAAAAGGTTTTTCCATTTATGTGAATGGCCCTTTAAAAATTTTGAATTTTATGGTTTCTGGGTATTTAATATTTTTAAAATTAAGAAAATACCTAAATAGATGTCTGAAAATTTTATAGACATTATTTAATTTACGCAGGTACGGGTGTCAAACTAGTTAATTGATAAAAAAAATTAGTTGTATGGCGTTGACACTATTTTCTTTAAACAATAAAAATTCATAGAGTGTATATTTTCATACATATATATAGAAAATGACTGATCTTTTTCGGTGAAATGTTTTGAAAGTGGCTGATATTTTTCGAGTATATGTTCGCCGCCTCTAAAATTTTTCCTGAAATAGTTTGAAATTATTAGCGATATAATGTCCTGAAATTGACAACTTCAGAACTTGAAGAAATTTTTTCAGAAATATTAAAAGCAAATTTTCACACATTTCTATAGAAAGTGGCTGATTTTTTCGAGTAGTACCCGTAGTTCGCCAATGGCTCAATTATTGTACCATGTGTTCCTTAAATATTTTTTGTAAATCGATGTTAAACTCGCACTGTAATTCTTCGTACATTTGCATGGAGACTGACTGCTCCTTTACGAGTAGTAATTCGCCAACAGCACAATTATTACCCAAACTCGTTGAAATTTTACGGACGTAATGTTCCTTATATTTCCATTGAGTGAATGTTTTCACACATTTGTATGGAATATGGTCGAGCTTTTTCGAGTAGGTGTTCGTCCCCCCCACACTTATTTTCAGAAGGATTTGAAATTTAAAGGAAATACTATTCTTACATTTTCAACTCTAATAAATATAACCTTTGGCTAAGTCATTTTTAAAAATTATCTCAAACATGAAATAACAGCAAATTTTTATATTTTTGTGTGGAAAATGTCTGATCTTTTCTCGAAGGACCTTGCTGATAAGCCTGTAATCACTTAAAAAAACTCTTTTTTTGGTAGAAATGTGCAAAATCTTGAAAACCTATAAAATAGGTTTTTCAAAAAGGTTCAGCTAAATAAAGTTTATTACACAAACCGAAATTTTCGGAAAACATATTAAAACACATAAAGGTTCATTAATACGATATTATAAAAAAAATTATTTTTTCCCATATAAATCTGGATACTACCGCATTTTCTATAAAAATTTAATTTCTCTAAATCAAACATTATAAAATTAAATTTTCTTTAACACTGCTCATTTTATAAACGCATCTGTTATTACATATTTCAAATGTATTTATTCTACCATAAAGCTCACTTAAGTGTGGTTATTTATATTTTTTATTTATTCAGTTATTACAACGGAAAATATCAATTTAACAGTGTTTGCATCCATGTTTCATAATAAAAACGTTATTAAATTGAGGGGGAAGAGAATTTCACCTACACCAATTGGTTGGAAAAAATGTTCAAGAAATTTCTATATTTACCCAAGTTTTTTTTTATCCTTCAAGTCAATTATATTTAATAACTACTAATTTTCTACCATTTATGCATATGTTAGGTAAATGTTTGCCTTCTGTATATGCATGTATCCTGTCTAGGCAACTGTCTGCTTTAGGACGTGTATATAGAGTTATTAATGTAATTATGTTGGTTAACATCGTCCAGCATAAATGAACGTGAGCATTTTCTGTTTTTCATTTACATTTTCGGTGGTGGTCAACAAAAATGTGTGTCCGTTATACACGTCATACTTGTAATCTTAGTCTAGTCTAGTGTCTGACACACGTTTCACTAACATCTATTTGGAATTGTATCTAATTAATTTATATATCTTAATGGATTAGATTGTACAGTATGTTTTATTTTCTCCTCCGTATTTCAATTAATAAATATTTAGTGGATAATTTTTTAGGTGTTGAAGGGATCTACGGGATGAACATTTAATGGCATGATAATTAAAAAAGATAATTAAAAAAAGACATGCAAGATTAAGAATAATTGTTGTAGTAACTTTACCATAAGACAGACTTCACATAAAAATTCATGGTAAATAGATAAAATTTTAACATTACATTCTTAATTATTGTTACTAAAAAAAAACTATTACCCCTTGTGCGATTGATCGGGTTCAGCCAAAAAATTTAGTTTGATCGAACTAATGTATAACACTTTTAATTATAACATTAAAATTTCTAGAAAAAATATGAATTTTTCACAATATTGGAATGCGCAAAATTGGGTTTGGAAAATAAATGTACTTTTAATAAAAAATTGTTTACATAAACAAATATATTCAAAAAGAAAATGGCTTTTTGGTAAAAAATACTTTTTTAGAATAAATAATTTTTGCTACGAGTAGCTATTCCACATAGCGCTGTCTCTACCTTCTTCCATATTTATCTTACATTACAAAAAATTATCTTTTCTATTATTAGAAAATATGAACATGCTCTCAAACCGAACAAGAAAAGAAAAAAAAAAAACAAGTAAGAAATTTATAGTCGGTCTATACCGACTATATGATGCCATATACCATGCGTTCAGAGACCCTATCTCTTACGCCCAACTAATTGGATATATAAAATAAGCATAACCCAAATTTAAGTGGCATTGTTATTAATTGTTTCCCCTTTGAATATGAAAAGTTCATACCGAATGATATATTTATATGGGCACTAAATCGAAACATGGACTGATCCTGACCATATTTGGTAAAGTTCTTATTTTTTGTAAAAACATATACAAATCAAATTTGAGAAAAATCAATATCTCTGTTTTTGATAGATTTAAGTGAAGATCGGGAAGCAGCTTTATATGGGGGCTATGATTAATAATTGTCCTATAGGGTTTATTTTTGGACTAATGAGTAATTGACCGAGTTTCATACGGGACATTTGTATGGGGACTAGGTCCAAACACCGAATTTCGAATTTCGCCAATTTCAATAGCGTCCATTCTATGGCCGGTAAAAGCTTATATGCCAAATTTCATCAAAATATATTCATATTTGCGAACTGTAGTTTGTAGTTTGATTACAAGGTTTACATGGACACACAGACGGACAAACGTACGGACGGATGGACGGATGGACATCGCTAAATCGACTCAGAAACTGATTCTGAAAGTGATTCTCAGAAAGTGATTCTGAGTCGATCGATATAATAAAAGATGGGTGTAGGTGAAATATTTTTCGTAGTTACAAACAGCAGCACAAAGTCATTATACCCAAGCCACATAGTGGTATAGGATATAAAAACAATACATAGTCCCGACAAAAAGTACTTTGTTTATAAAAAGTACACATTTATAAATACTAGCAAATTCTAGCGCTCGAAATTTGAGTGCAGTTTCTAGGCAGCTTTATTTTTCAACTTAGCCAATTCACAAACCAACACTTTTATGGTTTATTATTATTGTGAATGAAGATAACAAAATCATTAACAAACACATTAACAATTTTAATAAAAACACACATAGCATGCATATAATTTTATGTATGTGTTAGTAGCAACTTTAAATTCAATTTACTCAAAATAAAGGAAAAAATATCTGTAAATCTGCAAAACGGCTAAAAAGAAATACCTTTCAAATAATATACGCTGGTCAAAATCGGGATAAAACGGTAGAACAAAACATCGGTCACAAGAAATCGCCTAGCCTATTAATATTATAGATAACCTGGCACATATAGCACCTAGTTGAATGGAACTAGCCTCAAAAATAAACTTTTCACGAAAAATAATTTTTAATAGTACCTTCCTCATTAAAATAACATTTTCATTAAAAAGTGAATTAAAAAAAAATTTTTTTTGTCACTAAGAGTAAATTTTTCATTAAAAGTAATTTTTTCATACTTTTCATTAAATATACTTAGACGTATCATTTTCATTAAAATTAATTTTCGTTAAAAGGACATTTTCATTAAAAGCGCTTTTTCATTTAAAATACCTTTTTCATTAATGTACTTTTTAACTAAAAAAATTTTTTTTATTGAAAGTACCATTGGAAATTTCCCTTTCATTAAAAGGATTTTTTCATAAAAAGTACCTCAACATTAAAAAGTACAGTTTCCATAAAAATGTCTTTATCATTAAAAGTAAATTTTTCAATACCTTTTTCGTTAAAATTTCCATTTTCAATAAAAGTGCCTTTTTCTTTAAAATAACCTTTTTCATTTAAAACACCTTTTTCATTTAAAGTACCTTTTTCAATAAAAGTACGAGTTTTATTAAAAGGATCTTTTTCATTACAAGAGGCTTTTTCAGTTAAAGCACCTTCTTCAATAAAAGTACTTATTTTTTTAAAAGTACCGTTTTTATTAAAAGTAAATTTTTTCATTAAAGGTATGCTTTTCAATAAAAGTACATTCGTCATTAAACGTAAAAGAAAATTTTTCCTTTAAAGTGAATTTTTCAATAAAAGTACCTATGTTAATTACCTTTTTCATTATAAGAACCTTTTTCAATTTAAGTAATTTTTTCAACAAAAGTAGCTGTTTCATTAAAAGAATCTTTTTCAGTAAAATTATTATTTTCAATAAAAGTACCTTTTTCAACGGAAGGATCTATTTCATTAAAAGTACCTTTTTCATCAAAAGTAAATTTTTCACTAAACACACCTTTTTCAGTGCAAGTACATTTTTCACTTAAAGTACCTTTCTCATTAAAAGTATTTTTTCATTAAAAGTACTTCTCATTAAAAGTACTTCTCATTAAATGTACTTCTTTCATTAAAATTCATTTCTCATTAAAAGTGACCTTTTTATTAATGGTCCATTTTTACCTTTGTAATTAAAAGTAATTTTTTCATTATATTGCATTGAAAATACTTTTCCCATTAAAAGTGCCTTTTTCATAAATACTAACTTTTCATTAAAAAAAAATTTAATTTTCATAGGTATTAAATTTTTTATTAATTTTCGTAGGTATTATTACATTTTTTTATGAACGGTCCAGTCTGCAATAACTTTTTATTTATTAAAAGAACATTTTTTAATAAAATAACGTTTTTCAATAATAATATATTTTGTATTAAAATACTTTTATATTAAGATGTACAATTTTCATAAAAATTGATTTCTCATTTAAAGTATATTTTTCATTTAAAGTACATTCTTCATGGAAGCACTTATCTCGTTAACTGTTTTCTTTTTAATAAATAATATATATTTCATATAAAAGTACGGTTTTCTGTAAAAATAAATTATTATTAAAAGTTTTCATTAAAAGTGCGTTTGCATTAAAAGTATATTTTTCATTGAGAGCACCTTTTCCATTATTAGCATATTTTGCCTTTAAAACAACCTTTACATTAAAAGTGCTTTTTATTAAAAGCAAGTATTCGTTAAAGCTACCGTTTTCATTTTAATAAAAATATTTTCGACCGTTTTCTTGGACTATGGTGGTGTTATGCACTCAAAAATCGTTACGGAAGGAACACATTTATACCACTATGTGCACAGGGTATAATCATTTTGTGCTGATGTTTGTAGCTATCAAAAATATTTGACCTAGACCTATTTTTTATTATGGAACATTAGGATGTTGGTAAGGGAACGATTTTAATACTAGCAGACTCCACCCTCGATATTCGAGCGCAAATTCAAGGAAATTTTATTTTTTTCATTAAATAAAGCCCTAAAAGTATGCTAATCAATTATACCCAATTCACAAATCAACACAAAAAACAAACTCGTTTTTATTACAAATGCATTAACAAATTTAATAAACACACACATAGCATTGTATAATTTTATGTATGTGTAGGTAGCAATTTTGAATGTAATTTATTCGAAATAAGGAAAAAAATTTAAAAATCTGTAAATCTGCAAATCGGCTAAAAAGAAATACCTTTCAAATAATATACGTTTGGTGTTAATCGGAATAAAATGGTTGAACAAAACATTGGTCACAAAAAATCGCCTAGCCTATTAATATTATAGATTATTATATTGATGTGAACATGAATTGAAAACGATATACCAAAATCAATATTTAAAAAAAACGGTTTGTTCGACACAACATAAGAAGTTCAATCTATGGTGTGAAATTAAATAAAAATGCGACTGCAGACACAACGGTTGTTTGTAATTCTTTGTCTAATTGCGTTTTCTTTTCTGATGAAAAATGTCGCATTTTATTTGTACTTTTTTCGAAAAGTGTATTTTTTTATATATTCTAAATTAAGAGAAACCTTATCTTGTACATCAATCGAAATGTATCAAAGTCGAGCCCTCGTAAATAAGAAAAAATTGCAGTCATTGCCTTCTTTCAGGTCATAGTGTGAGAATACTTCCCCATGGTTCCCTTTATTTTAATATTTTCACCCTATGACTTCAAAGAGGATAATATTCAAAATTTTTTCCATTTTATGCACACAGCACTTTGAGGCCTTTCGATTGATACATAAGATGGGGTTGCTCTTAATTCAGAATATATAAAAAAAATACACTTTTTGAAAAAAGTGCAAATAAAATGCGACATTTTTTGTCAGAAAGGAAAACGGCATTATATACGTCTGATTACATTAGGTAACAAAAACTTAAATATTACTAATATTTTGTATTGTGGCTGACTTTGGAATAAAACTATTTCTATGGACAAGTTTTTTTTTGTTTTTTTATTGTGTTTTTTTTTCGAAAGTAGTTTCGCTATTTAGAAATAATAAATCTGGTAGTTACAGATACGACCAAAAATCGTAGCAGCATTCTAAATGCAAAGGACAGTTATACGAAACAAAAGTTATTTTTTTTTTAATTTTATTATTTTTTATAAAAATAAAGAATCTTATTTTCGATCTTTATCAATTTAATGATTGAGTTTGAAATTGTTCAGGCTCAAGATCAAATGTTTTTACTTTAAATAAAGCAAAAGCATTAGCACATTTGTTTCAAAAATTGATCTATATTCTGCATGACAGGTTATACAGCTGTTTCGGGAAGAGTCACCAACCCTCATCAGTAACCAGTATACAATCATATTTGTTTCAAAGTTGTTCTATATTTTAGTTTGTTATATTGGAAGAGGCTTAAATAGTATAACTTTTGCTTGAATTCTCATTTGGTTTTTTTCAGCAAATATATATGAATTTAACTTTTTACCAAACAAAATATCTACTGCTTTTGGTTACTGATGAGGGTTGGTGACTCTTCCCGAAACAGCTGTATAAACTGTCATGCAGAATATAGATCAATTTTTGAAACAAATGTGCTAATGCTTTTGCTTTATTTAAAGTAAAAACACTTGATCTTGAGCCTGAACAATTTCAAACTCAACCGTTATTTTTTTTTTTTTTTCGAACAAAATTCGAATGTTAAAAGTACGTTAAATGTTGAAATCGAGAGAGGACACATATAGCCAGCACCTATGCAAACATCAGTTCAGTTCAGTTCGCCAATATATATATATATATTCTGATAAAATTTTTAATCGCTTTTGAAATATATGAAAATCGATGCGTGTCGAAATCTAGCACACATACGGTGATCGCCGCTGGTATCGACTAATATTGGCTTAAGATCTAAATTATTATATACAGTGATTGACAAAAAAAATTGAATCATAAAATTAAAAACTCTTATTAATATATAAATTTGCATGATTTGTTTATTTAAAAAAGAAAAAATAAAAAAATAAAAATACAACGCTTAAAAGTATTAATTTTAAAGCAATTGACAAAACCTTTAATATACAATAATTGAAATTATTCCTCTATTTTTGGTTTCAATGTTTTATTGGGTATTTATTATATTTAGTAATTGCTCGTTGTTAGTGATATCCATTGAAATTTTTTGCCACTCTGAAGTAACTGTCTATATAAGATCTGTCTTGTTTGTTTAATTTCGTAGCCGTATTTCTCGATCTCCAATTTCTCATAGATTTTCTATGATGATTGGGCTGGCCTTTCCAAACCACCAATTGCGTTAGACTGTAGCCATTCGGACAGAACCTTGAAGTTGTGTTTTGGGTCATTATCATGTTGGGATTTCCAAACAAGATCATTTTCTTCTCCAAGTGTGTATACATTAGAACTTGCCTTGTATCTGCTACTACGTGAATTGGATTCATTATTTGGCCAGAAATGCAATCCCATACCATAATATTGCCACCGCCAAACTTAACAGTTTTATTTGTACTAGCAAAGCCCAGCCAAAAATTCAAAATTCGAGCGTAAATTCTAGGAAATATTATTTTTTCATTCAACTTATTATTTTCAATGTTTTTTTAATCTATATAATTCATTCAAATTATTTGATTATAAATATTTGTTGAACACACAGATATAACAGCCTAAAGGTATTTGAATAATCGTGTGATATGCAATTAATATAATGAAATTCTATTGCATTACTGTCGTTATTGGTTTATGTCCAAAATTATTTTTCAATTCAACACTGGGCTTTTCATATACAATTTTTGCAAACACATTTAACAAATTTAATAAACACACACACCATTGTATAATTTTATGTATGTGTTAGGTGGAAAGATAAAACTAAATAACTTTAAAATGTGGTATGGTCGTTGTACAAACGTTCTGCCATCATGACACCTCAAATTAAACTTGGACTCATCTGAGAAGACAACAGCATTCTAATTCCGCCTTGACCAGTTCATGTGTTTTTTAGCTAAATTTTTGCGCGGCAGAAAATTTTTCTATTAAATCAGTGATTAGTTCACAGGACGGTAACAACCACGATGAAGACCCAATTGCGCGTCGGGAAACAGTTCGAGCACATATTACCAGTTTCAGATTGTAGCATATTTGTACATTTTTTAAACTCTCTTGCTATTAAATTATCCTGTCTTAGACTCGCTTTATGGGACTTGCCGCCTAAGTATTGAGTTGTCACCGTACCTCCTTTACGATAGTTATTGACAATTTTGAAATTATGGCCTTATTAACCCTTCTGGATCCCTTGGATATGTGCCCTTCCTATGATCCTTTGGGTCAATATGACCCAACATAAAAATGTAAACAAAATTTCATATTTAATATAGGAAATTTATTTGTTTTGTGTTTTTTTTTATTTAGTATAATAAAAAATAGTGAAAAGTAAAATATATAATCCCTTCCTTAGCAATTATTAAAAAAGAAAAATATATATAAAATAAAATTAAATTTGAAATTCAGCCTTTTTTTGAAAAATAAAATAATAATTATATATTTAAAGCTAATGTTTAAAAATTTAAGGATTTGTGTGACAATTTATGCACAATGTGATCATGTGCTCTTTGCAAATAAATTTTCTACAAGAACCTCAATTAGTGGAATGCTAATTTGAATTCCTCCCATGTTGACAAAGAAAACACCGCTATCAATTATTTGGTAAATTACTGGGTAATGGTGTATATACTCTTATACTCTTTGTTTAGAACATTGCGAGGCACCTGTGAGATTATTTTGTTCTGGAATATTTTTAACAAGATTTTTTGCTGATGGTCCATGTGGCAAAACCTTTCTTCGCAAAATATGCTAATTTATTAGCAGATATGCAAGTTCTACTGGATACAGCCTGCATCTGAAGTTTTTATTGAAATTCATATCAGTATAATATTTGAAAATAATGCAACAGGAATCGCCCAGTCACTTCCACATTCCAGGCATATTTAGTTGTGGAATCGCAAAGTACCCAAATTTTTAAGACATATCTGGCGGGCTTTGATGGAATTTATTGCCTAAAACTGCACCGACCTCGAACTGTTCATCTACAGTAATATTTTTATGTTGATTCTAAAAAATTTTGAGCTGATTACTCCAAAACGTTTTTATCGGTGCAGTTTGTCACGAAGTCTTTTTTCTTCTCTATCTTCAGAGCTGTCAAGCCGTAGGTACTTTGATATGCTCGCAAATCGCTTAAGACTCATTGTTGCTCGGAAAATAGGTCTTCCATTTTTCCATTCCACAAGCTAGTGAGATTTTCTCCATGAGATTTATAAACTCCTGCCATTATTTGTAATCCAAGATATGCATCAAGCTCTATCGTATCAATTATTTCCATATAATTCTACACCTTTTTGATTTGCCATTTGAATCACAATATTTTTTATCTTTGGTGATATGAACAAATCGAACGAAGACTTTATATCTGTAATAATAGATGTTGCTCTTTTGGTAGGTCCAGGCTTATTCAATAAAATTTGGTTTTTTTGGTAACCTGGCTATTTGAAGTGCTGGTTGTTCTTTCCAAACTACATTTTTGTCCTCAGATAAATATGTAACTGAACTGCTGTGATCAATTTCTCCTGCAATTTCAATACTCAATTTCAATTTCCACATCCACGCATTCACGCTATTATTTGATGATGAATATGAATCGCCTTCTGCATCGTTGTTGGGCGAAAACATTTCGTCTACATCACTATCATCAAAAATGTTATCATCTTCGTCATTCATTATGTGATGCAAGATCACTAAGAATCTGAAGCAATTTCATTATGGAAAAGTCATATGTTAGAAATTTTGTTTTACAATACTTAGTTTTCTTCTTTGTGGCATTATGTAAAAATACTCAATTATGATGAATTACAAAAAAAAAATATATATATACATATATATATGTATGCACGCTCATCACCAAAAATTAAACTGAACTCATATCATCATAAAACAAATTTTATGAGATACGTTTGCGGGATTCTCCAAATCCCATCCACAGTTTGAGAATAATGAAATTTTGAATGAAAAAATATTCACTGAAAACGATTTTTTTGATTATTTGACTTAAAAAATGATAGATCGATGATTCTGAATGAAGATGAACTCAATTCAATTATTTTCAATAGGAAAAAAATGGTAAAGTAGAATTAAGATTGCAATATTGCTTGTTGGGTCATATTGACCCAAAGGATATTAGATGTGTGTAAATCGTTTTTTAAAATGTGGAATGGGGAGGAAAAAATTAAATTTTATTATTTTATTTTAAAAGCATAATTTTCGTCCCTGTACTCGATAAATTAAAGTTTCACGTTCATATCTTATAGTTCAAGGGAAAAATTTTGCGTTTGAAAACCAAAATTGGGTCAAATTGACCCAAGGAGTGCAGAAGGGTTAATAGAATATTTCTTACAAATCCTTTTTTGCCTCTTCAAAAAGCTTTATTTTTTATAACTGCTTATCAGATCATAACATTAAAAAATTCAATTGTGTTTTTAAAAAAACATTTGAAAGAAAACGTCAGAAGCTATAAAAATATTTAAATAACGGTTAATATTTTATACACTTTCTTTCATACCATCTTCTATTTTTATTGTTTTAGTCAACTCTGGTGCAGAAACTCAAAAGTTTTCGTTGCTTTGTCATCACATAAACAATTTTTATACCCTATAACACCATGTGGTTTGGGTATAATGACTTTGTACTGCTGTTTGTAACTACCAAAAATATTTGACCTAGACCCATCTTTTATTATACAGATCGACTCAGAATCACTTTCTGAGTCGATCTAGCGATGTCCGTCTGTCCGTCCGTCCGCCTGTGTGTCCATGTAAACTTTGTAATCAAACTACAGGTCGAAAATATGAATATATATTGATAAAATTTCGTATATAAACTTTCACCGACCATAGGATGAACCCTATTGAAATTAGTGAAAATCGGTCCATGTTCAGACCTAGTCCCCATACAAATGACCCCTATGAAATTGACATAAATAGCCATAAGATTCAAATTATCATATAGATCTTAGTAAAATTGGGTTTGATGTGTTTGTTGTATCTATTAATCAGTAGTCCAAAAATAATCCCTATTGGACAATTCTTAGTCATAGGCCACATATAGAGTTGCTTCCCGATCTTCACTTAAATCTATCAAAAAAACAAAAATATTGCACAGATTTTTCTCAAATTTGGTTTTTTATATGTTTTCAAAATATAAGTGACTTTACCAAATATGGTCAGGATCGGTCCATTTTTTGACCTAGTCCACATAGAAATATAGCACCCGATATGAACTTTTTCATATCTGCAGCCGAAAAAATTAATAACAATGCCACTCAAATTTGGTTTATGCTTATTTTCTATATCCAGTTAGTTGGACCGAAGAGATAGGGTTTCTAAACTATGGTATAGGGTATCGTATGGTCGGTCTAGACCTACTATAATTTTCTTACTTGTTTAAAATTGTATTTTGTGTAACAAATTTGTTATCTTTCGGTAGAGAACACAGCAAAAAGTGATTTCGCAAAAAAAAAAAATATAATTTTAGGACTTAACGCGAAACTATTAATGAAAAAATTGGCAAATTTTGAATATGTAAAATTTTCCCATGTATTGTCACCCACTATATATCGTGATCAAATTTGGTGTATATCTATCACTCAATCATCACTCAAAAAATTAAGGTTATAGACTGATTTATATGGTGCCTATATTAATCAACCTCCCGATATTCACATAAGTGTAACATATTTTATTTTAATTTGCTTTGTTATGTATTTTCGGAATACATTCATATGTTACTTTACTAAACATTTTTTGGAACGGATGGATTTTAGGATTTAGGCTCAATATAGTAACCACATCCGATATTACGTTTTTTTTATTATTGTTTTTATATTCTTATCGTACTTCTTTTTATCTATATATTCATATCTTCAGTTACCAGATTGGTTGTTTCTAACTCAATATACATATAGTCCAAATAGTAAAACTACTTTCTAAAACAATGAAAAAGATAAAATCAAATTTATCAAAAAAAAACTTAAAGGTGGAAACACAACTGAGACGAACGACGAATTTCGCACAGCTCGACGAATTTGTCGGCAACAATTCGTTGCATAAATTCGTCGAATGAAATACAATTACAACGAATTCACACAACAGCTGTAACGTCATTTGAAATTGCTTGTAATTTATATAAATAAATATTGGGAAAATATGATTAAAAGCATTTTTAACTTTGTACGAAATATTACAATTGTAAACATCATGATCACGATGGTAAAAGCCTTTATTTTTGTACGGCAGCGTTTAATTTTTTAAATGTGAAAAAATTACATAAATTTTCATTAATAAATTAATTTCATGTCATTTTTGTTTACATGCTGTAGCTGATAGTGTGACCATATTTAACAAAAGGAAGCACTAAACGAAAAAGAATAAATATTGACAAAAAAATATGTAAAAGAAAATTATATAATTAAAAATTGATTTTATTTAACTTATAAGTTGTAAATAAAATATAAAACAATTCTTAAAGAACAACTTTATTTGCTAAAACATTTGGAAAACTAAAATAAAATACTAAATAAAATAAAATAAAATACGGCAACCAATTTTTTCGTCGTTTATCGGACTACGCACTACGTATTTCTTTCGTCGCACTGATTGTGTGCATTTTCATATACACAAATGTGTCTTAATTCTGACGAAAAATTCGTCGTTATTCCGAGTTGTTTTTCCAACTTAAAACAGAACTGGCTAGAGAGCCGTTTTAACATTTACGGCTCTAATTAGTACTCTTCAAAATATTATTGGAAAAGTACAAAAAAAAAAAAAAATGTTTTATTGGAAAAAAAGTATTCCATTTTCATATTCATACCAGCCTCACATTTTGTCGGGTGTATTCTATAGGTTATAAATATTTATGTGAGAAAGATGTCTCATTTGTTATATCTCCATTACGAATATGAGAAGAATTAAGAAGTTTGCCAGAAAAAAAAAATGCTTGAACAAAATATAATTTTCTTAAGCCCATAATTTGATCAGAATTGACAATAAACCGCCATTTATAAACAATGATTTTTTTCATTTGCAGCATTGTTCTACTTTGCAACATGTAGCCGAAACAAATGTTGACAACGAACATATCATCAATAACAACAACATTAATAACAATACAAACTGCAGTATAACAACAATAACACAGAACACACAAAGTGGAACCCCAAAACGACTACAACAACAACAACAGTCCCATGAAGAAACGCTGATTCATGCAAAACAACAACAACAACAACAATCAATATATCAACATTATATGCACGAGCAATGCGAACTGGAAACGAAGAATACGAAATCAAAACAAAACCAAGAACATGAAAATAAACAAAATAATAATTTTATAATTTGCCAACAACAACCACCATCATCATCGATTAAAACGACGACAATAACAACACTTAGAGAGCATAGTGAACGGGGAGAGTCATACGAAAGAGAGTCACAAAATAAAATGAACACCATCACAATAGAAATGAATGAATTCTCCAGAGATCCAAGAGAGCACGACCCAACAATGAATTGTCATAGCAACGACATGTTTGTAAACACAGCTGGTACAAGTTTATTTTACGATTCCTCATCGGCGATCAGTTTAACGCGTTCATTCGAGGCAAACACATCGTATACGTTAGGCTTAACGGTTGATTCTGCTAATGAGTGTTACAAGTCGGGCTTAGAACAAGAAACACGTAATTGTACGTACAATTTAACACCCAATAAATGTTTAGCCGAATTGGAACGTTTATATGCCGAATTTCGGGCCAGTGAAAGTCTGCGTGAAAAATCATTACGGGAGCATACAATTAAACTGCAAGATACGTTGACGTGTAAAAGTGATAATATTACGGAAAATATGCGTCTTAATGTGCCGGCTTCATTAAACTCCTCCGCCTCGACAAGTTCTGCTGTTAATGCAAAAATCACAAGAGCGGAGAGTGCGGACGCCAAGGCAATGAGTGAAACAAAATATAATCCCAGTACCAGTAGTGTTTTTCTAACAACTACAAATAGTGTTACCACTTTAACAAATCCTTGTCAACGTACACCGAGTTTAACCATACAAGTGAATCAAAATCTAACAAATAATAACAACAACAACAATAGCATCAATAATAGCAACAACAATATAAATAATAATCGAAATGAGGCTAACGGTGACGGAGTTGATAACAAACCATCAAATAACGAATCTCGACAACATGTTGTCTTAAATCAGGCCATAGTGAATACAACAACAAATGGTGTTAGTGTGATAAATTGTAATTATGTGAATAGTGATAATGCCAATAATATTAAAAATAATAATAATATTAACAACAACAACAACAACAAAAGTATTACAAATCTATGCGATATTGCCACCAATACAAATCAATTGATTGAAAATAATCATAATCCGCATTTAATTACAAATTCAACTAAAAATTTGAATTTGAATAATAATCCAAAAAATATCAATTGTAGTGATAGTGATAGTAATCTCAATGATATCAATCAACATATAGTGCCTAAAGTGTTAACTAATGAAATTCGAAATGAAAATGATAAAAATGAGCCCCAAAGAAATTCTCCTAATATCGAAGTGAATGTAATACAAGTAAATGAAGCCGCTAGAGGTCGCAATACATCAGCAACAGCTACAGCATCAGCTTCACCACAACGTACTTTCACTTCGACACAGTGTCAGACAGATGATGTGGCATCAGTACAACTTCGATCACCATCTAGGCCACGCCCCCTACCCCCAAATACCAGTTCTGCTTCTAATGCCATTAATAATGGCAACAGTCGGGATCAGCGACGTCGTGATAGACGCGAACGTCGTCATTTGCATCATACGGCTTCTTTGTTAGTAGCTCCCACTCATTCACATCCCCATCCTCATCCGTTGCGTCATGGCCACATAGATCGTCATTCTATGCCTGCTCCTCCCCTACCACCCATTTTACATCCTCCTCATTTACATCCCGGTCTTCAACAATCTCCGCATAACATTTCCATGTTAAGACCAATGTTGCCGGATATTTTGCATAATCATTATCCGCCGCCGTATAGTGCTTTGCCGGGCATGGCTGCTGCTAGCGGCCACATACCCAATCACAATGGATCTCCTATACCTTTTAATCATCCCCATCCCCATAATCATCATCATCATCCACCACCTCCTCCACCAACATCGGTTTCTTTACTGGGGCCACCACCACCACCACCATCAGCTGGTACAACTATATTAACTTCCGTGATATCGACGGTTCCTATACCGGGTGCAACACCAATGGTTAGTGATGGCAGATTTACGCTACCGTTGCCGATAATAAGAAGGTAAGTAGTTGTTTTTATTTTTTTTTTATATATTTGGGAAATAATCGAAATTAGTTTTATGTGCCTGAGGATTCCAGGCCACAGAATCACTAGGTTTCCTTTATTAAGAATTTTTTTTATATAGAATTCAAATTCTGTTGGTTGAATTTTTTAAACGGTTCCATACATTTAGCTTAAATATCTCATTGTTGATGGAAGGCCTATACTAGTATCAGTATATATTAGCAAATTCCAGCACCCGAAATTCGAGTGCAATTTCTGGGCAGCTTTATTTTTTAACTTAGCCAATTCACAAACCAATATTTTTGTGGTTTATTATTATTGTGAATGAAGAAAACAAACTTACTAACAAACACATTAACAAATGTAATAAAACACACATAGCGTATGTACAATTTTATGTATGTGTTAGTAAAAACTTTAAATGCAATTTACTCAAAATAAAGGAAAAAAGTTTAAAATCTGTAACCTGCAAAACGGCTAAAAAGAAATACGTTTCAAATAATATACGTTTGGTAAAAATCGGGATAAAATGGTAGAACAAAACATCGGTCACAAGAAATCGCCTAGCCCATTAATATTACAGATAATTCACAAAAAAAGTAAAGATTGCCTGTACATTACTTTATAAATTTTTCTTTATTTTGTTTATTTATTAAATGCGGATATCACATACAATAAGATATAAATCTTGTTAATTACAGTATGTGATCTTATAACGATGCAATCAATTTGTGACAGTAGCTATAATACTTTTAAGAAACAAGAAATGTACATATAAAAATAAAAAATAATTAAAATTTTAAAAGTATAAAAATAAAAGTAAAAAATTAATACATTATGAGACAGTATAAAATATTTGTGTAATTTAAACAAAAATGAAACAATGATTAAGAAACTTTGCGACCAAATAATTTTAAAATAATTAATTATATAATGACTTTGTGCTGCTGTTTGTAACAACCAAAAGTATTTGACCTAGACCCATCTTTAATTATACCGATCGAATCTGGATCACTTTTTGAATCGATTAACAATGTCCGTCCGTCCGTCCGTCTGTGTGTCCATGTAAACCTTGTAATCAAACTGCAGGTCGCAAATATGAATATATTTTAATGAAATTTCGTATATACGCTTTCATCGGTCATGGGATGAACGCTATTGAAATTGGTGGGAATCGGTCCATGTTCAGACCTAGCCCCCATACAATGACCCCTATAAAATCGACATAAATTGCATAAGATCCAAATTGTCGTATAGATATAAGTCAAATTGGGTTTGTATGTGTTTATTACATCCATTAATGAATAGTCCAAAAAAGGTCCCTATGGGACAACTCTTGGTCATAGGCCCCATATAGAGCTGCTTCCCGATCTTCACTTAAATTTATCAAAAAACAAAAATAATGCACTGATTCATCTCAAATTTTGTTTGTATATATTTTCGCAAAATACAAGAGACTTTTCCAACCATGGTCAGGATCGGTCCATTTTTGGACCTAGTCCCCATATAGACATAGCATCCGATATGAACTTTTTCATATCTGCAGCCAAAAAAAATAATAAAAATGTCACTCAAATTTGGTTTATGCTTATTTTCTATATCCAATTAGTTGGACTAAGAGATAGAGTCTCTAAACACATGGTATAGGGTATCGTATAGTCGATCTAGACCGACTATAATTGTCTTACTTGTTTTTAAATTGTAAAGCGTTGTCCGTTATTTGTAAATTGTGGTGTAACGAGTTCCACAGACGTATGGCATTTATAAATAATTGCAAATTAGAGATTAAAGTTCCATTTCCTCTATTGCATCGTGCAAATTGAAGGCATTCAAATAAATAAGTTGGTCCCTTGGTGGACATTACTTTGTGTAGTAGAATTAATGTTCTTATCCTTAGTAAGTCCACGAGTTCAACTTCGTACAGGGACTTAGAATACAGAGAAGTTCGATCGTATCTCCTTATACCGTACACATCTAATATGATCGCATAGTACGCTCCTAATAATATCCTCTTACTTTCTGAATTATAAAAAGTGTGTTTTTGTTGTTGTGACCAATTGTTAATATTTAAATAAGATTTAAAAAGAGGGGTTACCTTACGGGCTATTTTGGTCAATAATCTGTTTTTATGTGTAAATAAAAATCAATTAGATATCATGTTTCTGCTCGACGTTTCGTTTGCTTTATTCAAACTTCCTCAGGAGCGTAAATTTATTATAAAATCTGGCGACATATACAAATTAACATTATTAATAATTTCTAATTAAATATCTTAAATACTACATCACAGTTTAACTTACGATTCTTTGTTACATCGTCAGGGAATATAATTTGTAAAATTTATTTGTAAATAAAAAACTGGACATTACTACACAGAATTTTAAAAAATATAAATAAATTTAATAAATATTGACAACACAGTACACGCAAAATCACAGGTCTAACTTAATATAGTATCACAGAACTTCAACTAATTTCTAAAATATTGCAACGGAGTATTGGAGCTTTGTGTTATCCTTATCTTCTCTCGTGTTCATTGCATGATGAATTCTCTCTTGTATTCGTAGGCTTTCTAATGTATAGCGTTTGTTTACTCTTTTTTCCTTATCTAATATCTTAATGTTATCAAAATTCATATTATGGTTGCATTCTTTTACATGTTGTGCTAATGCAGTTGTTTCTTTTTCCTTCTTAATATCGGCTTTGTGCTCCAATACTCTCGTCTCTAACCTTCGTTTTGTTGTACCAACATAAACTTTGTTACATTGCTCCCTTTCATTGCCATCACATTTTATTTCGTAAACAACGTTGTCAATTTTAAGTATATCTTGTTTTGTTTTGTTCTGCGTAAACAGTTGCCTAAGGGTTTGGTTTGACTTGTGTGCTATTCTTGTGTTTTCATCGTTGATCATATGTTTCATTGTTTTTGTCTCCGTTAATTTTGGGATAAATGGTACACTGCAAAAAACCAAATCTTCTTTACGGTCATCATTTTTGTGTTTTGTATTATTTAGTGTTTTGTTGATTAAGTTGTTTATTATAAATATTGGGTAATTGTTCATAGTTAATATGTTTCGTATTTTGTTTATATTATTTTTCTTAAATCTTTCGTCGCTTATATGTAGTACCTTTTCAATGAGATTTGTCGCCGTGTTGATCTTCATTTTTATCGGTTGGGTGGAGTTATAGTTGATCATCCTTCCTGAGGATGTCTCCTTTGTGTACCAATTAGTTATAAGTTTATTATCGTCTTTTATTATTTTTATATCAAGGTAAGGAATTTCTCCGTTGATCTCTCGTTCTATTGTAAATTGCAGTTTGTTGTGATACGAATTAAGTGTTTTTAAAATCTTAGTTTCATCTGATTTCTTTATTATAGCAAATAAATCGTCGACATATTTAGTAATTAGTTTGATTTTTACATTTTTCTCCTTAAGTTCTTTGATTACATCGTCCAAAAGGGTGTCCAGAACAATATCAGCAATTGTTGGCGACAAAGGGTTGCCCATGGGCATACCATACGTTTGGTGATAAAATTTATTCCCGTATGTAAAATAGTTAGTTTCTGTCAAGCAGAACTGAAGTAGTTTTAGAAACTGTTTCCTCGATATTGTGGTCTGTGTGCTTAATGTTTCCCATTTGTCCAGTATGTTCTTAATCGCTAAATGAGTCGGTATATTAGTAAATAATGATGCAAAAATTTCACAAACATATAGTAACTTCGGCATAATGAAAGTTTTCGCGAGAAGCACACGAATGTTAAAGGAGTAAGATGTTGTGTAAGCATTACAAATATTTTCTCAGATACAGAATCAATCTGATTGTTCCACGTGAGCGATTTATTAGATATTATTCAAAGCCTCATAGCAGATTCCACAATTGCAATATTTTGCTTACCTAATGATATTGGAATATCTGTAGGCATAGTTTGATATCTTTGAAGAAGGCCATACAAATGTTTTATTGGGATCCACATTAAGCTTTTCTGTGCATTCACGAATTAATCCTTTCTCACACCTAATATAAATTTGGACATCATCCGCATATATATGGATATTGCTGTGTGAAAGTTGACTGGCTAAATCATTAATGTACAACTAGCAGATTCTAGCGCTCGAAATTCGAGTGCAATTTCTAGGCAACTTTATTTTTCAACTTAGCAAATTCTCAAACCAACACTATTTTGGTTTATTATAATTGTGAATGAAGAAAACAAACTCATTAAACAACACATTTAAAAATTTAATAAACACACACACAGCATATGAATAATTTTATGTATGTGTAGTAGCAACTTTAAATGCAATTTACTCAAAATAAAGAAAAAACAAGTAAGAAAATTATAGTCGGTCTAGACCGACTATACGATACCCTATACCATGCGTTTAGATACCCTATCTCTCAGACCCAACTAACTGGATATAGAAAATAAGCATAAACCAAATTTGAGTGCGATTTTTATTAATTTTTTCGGGTGCAGATATGAAAAAGTTCATATCGGATGCTATATCTATATGGGGACTAGGCCCAAAAAAGGACCGATCCTGACTATGTTTGGTAAAGTCTCTTGTATTTTGTAAAAATATATACAAACAAAATTTGAGAAGAATCAGTGCAATATTTTTGTTTTTTGATAGATTCATATGAAGATCGGGAAGCAATAGGGATCATTTTTTTACTACTGATTAATGGATGTAATATATGCATACAAACCCAATTTGACTAAGATTTGTATGGTAATTTGGATCTTATGGCAGTATATGTTGATTGCATAGGGGTAATTTGTATGGGGCTAGGTCTGAACATGGACCGATTCTCACCAATTTCAATAGCGTTCATCCGATGGTAGATAAAAACTTATATACCAAATTTCATCAAAATATATTCATATTTGCGACCTGCAGTTTGATTGCAAGCTTTACATGGACACACAGACGGACGGACGGACGGACGGACATCGTTAAATCGAATCAGACAGTGATTCTGATTCGATCGGTATAATAAAAGATGGGTCTAGGTGAAATATTTTTGGTAGTTACAAACAGCAGCACAAACCACATAGTGGTATAGGGTATAAAAAATTAAAAGTCTGTAAATCTGGTGAACAGCCAAAAAGAAATACTTTTCCAATAATATAAGTTAGGTCAAAATCGGGATAAAATGGTAGAACAAAACATCGGTACCAAGAAATCGCCTAGCCTATTAATAGTATAGATGTGAATAATAGTGGTCCAAAAACAGAAATTCAGTTACCCAAAGATACTGATTGGAAACGATTAGAAAAATACGAAGCTAGCAGCGAGGAGGCAGTTGAAGTAAAGTTGAATTTGTTTGAGAGTTTATTGCAAAGAATGACATGATTAACAGAATCGAATGCTTTAGATCAAGATTATCAAGATTGTGTCTCTGATGCTTTGGCTTAAAGCCTGATTAATTTTTAACTAGGAGATTGTGATTAGTTAAATATATACTCATTTCCTCATACACCAGTCGTTCAAATATTTTAGATAAT
Organism: Cordilura impudica; assembly: GCA_963682025.1. NCBI lineage: Eukaryota > Metazoa > Arthropoda > Insecta > Diptera > Scathophagidae > Cordilura > Cordilura impudica. The sequence goes on from OY821521.1 coordinate 57,277,289, forward strand.
TATGCTAGTATTGAAATAGGGTGAAATTATGTTCCAGTTTTCTTGACAGAAATGATCTTAGCATGTTTCCAACAATTTGGAAAGTGACTAGTGGTAATAATGAGTTAAAAAATGTGGGTGATGTAAACTAATAACTTAGGTAGAAGAAGTTTTATGAATTTCGGGTGTATCTGGTCAAACCCGTTTGCATTGGACTTCACAGATAAACAACTTGATAATACATCAATAGAAAAGACACATGCAAATTCAAATTGATACAACGGTGGGAGTCGCGTAGATTAATTTACTTGATTGATTGGATTTTGATCCAATAATATATTTGAGGGGATATTGATAAATGAATCATTTATTTCGTTTACATCAATGTTACATAGAGTAGGTTTTTTATTTCCGATTTCAATTTAATTGTTTTTTTAGTCGTTTGCCATTTCTTTTTAGAGTCAACAGCCGTTCGAAGTAGCGTCTTTGTTTGATTTTGCATCTCTTAAGCATTTATTAACATTCCGACGAGCTATACGGTATTCTTCATGTAGTTTAAACCAACACTTTATCAAAGAGGCGTAGTATATGGCTATTAAAAAATTTTAACTTTTCTTCAGCAGATAGCATGATATATCTGTGGTTTTGTAGAATAACCGCATATGTCCATTTTTTGTCAGTTTTGAGTTGACGATGCCAAATATAATAATTTTTAATGCTCTTTACATGTGTTTAATTTAAAAAAAAAAAATATTGACCATTTCTGAGTTTTTTCTTTAAATAACGACGTAACTTAAATGTTTGTTAAAATAATTTGCAGCACTAACGACATATGTCAACCTACGTTTGATCGTTGACATATTATGTTCTCAGAAAACGACACATAGCGACATACGTTGTTATTAATGAAAAATAATGCAAAATAATTTTGGATTATTTTTCAGTTTATAACCACTTATAAAAACTTTTGTGTTTATTTCTGTTATTTGTTGTCACTATTATTCTTGATACGTTATTATGTTCTCACCCTAAGTCCCGTTAACTTTCTGTTGACGAAAAAAAAATCAATTTTTCAAGCAACAACAACTTATGTCTAAATGTGTAGTTGCACTGGTAGTTTTCTTTTTCAAAGAAAACGACATTTGTCGACATAAGTTGTTTTATCTGCACACACTTTAAGTGTAATTTACATATTGTTTTTTCGTCCTTCTCCAGGATCTATTCCTCTTAAGATTTTTGACTCAAAATTTTTTATAAAGTATTTATTGCCCATATCTACAGGACTGTTAAATAAAAAGCTCTAAAAACTTTATATCGAGCCCATAATTTCAAATATAACGTTTTTTGGCTCTACTGAACATATATATAAAGTTACAGTTAGTGGTGTTAAATTGTTCTTCCAATAAACTATAGTTAATGTTCTGAAAATTTGACTTTCTGTTGGCATTAATTTGAAATCATATAACATAAAAATTAGATCGTGTTTCGAAAAACATTGCGCAGTAAGTTGATCGAACAATAATAAATCTGAAATATTAGCCAATATAAAAATATATATTAGTGTACTAATAGTATCCATGAAGTGAGTAGGGTGCTCAGTGTTTACTACATGTAAGCCGATAGATATCTATTGCCTCTGTTATTCCGAATCCATAAGAATATTACAGTTAAAATAATAACAGCATTGTAGTGAGTAGCCAGAATTTCCAGATCACGCAAAAAAAGCGTGATCTAGCGATCCTTTTACTTCCTTATAATGTTTATTGTTTTTGATGTAAATCGCAACCCTACCAGCAAAGCCCTTTCTATCATTTCTAAGTATTTTGTACCCATTTTTTGTTAGATAATATAAGTCATATATTATGATCCATGATATCGTAGTCGAAATTAATAGAAAATGCTCCAATTTTTGAATAGATTAGTTAAAAAGATATTAGTTTGACAACAGATTCTTTAAAAATAAAAAGATTTTTTATTAATGCTTTTATGATCAATAGTTGATATATTTATGTATATCATATTTTTATTATACCCTAACCCACTATGTGATCAGGGTATAATGAGTTTGTTTTGATGTTTATAATTACAGAATATATTTAACCTTTTATGATACCAATCGCTTTAAAATCCCTGAGTCGACTAAGCAATGTCCATCCGTCCGTCTTTCTGTATATCCATGAAAGCCTTGTATGCCAAAAATATGAATGTATATTGATGACATTTGGTATAAAAGCTTTTATCGGCCATATGACGAATGCTGTTTCAGACTTCGGGGTGCACCTTCAGACCTCACCCCTTTACTCTCTAAAACTGTCATAAGATCCAGATTATCTTATATATATCGCAAAAGTTTGCCACTTATCAGTAGTCCAAACCCTAAAGGACCTTGCTTTATCATAGTTCCCAAATGTAGCTGCTTCCAGATCATCAGTTAAATCTATCAAAAGCCTGCAATTTTGCATAGATTTTTCTGAAATTTGCTTTGTATATCTATTTGGAAAGTATAGGTTACTTTTCCAAATAAGGTTAATAGCAGCTAAATATTTTGTATTATGAGACTATAATAACTTTTAACTTCGTTTTCCATCTTATCACAATTCGATTGACAAAAAAATCTGAAGCCGCAGAGAATCTGTTTTCTATGTGAATCAGTGACCCAAAAATTTTGTTTAGGGTTATCTTTTATATCTGTCTGGCATTCCGTTTGTAATGCATTGAAAAATGACCCCATAAAGTATATATATTCTTGATACTTATAACAAGTCGAGTTCGTCTGTCCGTCCGTCCGCCTGTCTTTTGAAATCAAGCTCATTCACAAAATAAACCATTTACCTAGTCAGACATAGGATGATATTGGGTGTCATTAATCCGAGCAGGCTGGTGTTTGAAATGGGGTCAATCTATTGTCATTGTGCCGAAATGTGACCTAAAAGCCTAAAAAATATTAATTAATTACAATTTGAGTTAATAATTTAGTACGTTTATCAAATTGTTTACTTTTTCAAATATATTTTGTTTACATATGCTATAATTAGAGCAATATTTCCAGAAACGAAAACCCAGTTAGAGGCTCCCAAAAATTCGGCATAGACGAGTTTAAAATAATTGCTTGTTTTAATTTAAATCAACTAATGCCGTTTTCTTTTCAGACAAAAAATGCCATTTTTTGCCCTTTTTTGTAAAAGTGTATTTTTTTAAATATTCTGAATTAAGAGCAACCTTATGTTATATATCAATCGAAAGATCTCAAAGTGCTGTTTTCACAAATGCAAAAAAATTTTTATTATTATCCTCTTGGAAGTCATAGGGTGAAAATATTCAAAAAAGGGGAACAATGGGGAAGTATTTTCACACTATGACCTGAAAGAAGGCAATGGCTGGAATTTTTTGTGATTTACGAGGGCTCTACTTTGATACCTTTCGATTGATGTATAAGATAAGGTTACTCTTAATTCAAAATATATAAAAAAATACACTTTTCGAAAAAAGGGCAAAAAGGGCGACATTTTTTGTCTGAAAAGAAAACGGCATAAGCCAAAGAAACTTACGAATTTTTCTTCTACATTTTTTTTCCTTCCCGAAACATGACTAGAACTTCTTAACCTAGACGAATTCAACGCTCTTACTTATCTTTCACAAAATTTGTTGAACCTAAGATTATTTATGTAAGCTCATGGTATAGTGTAACGTATAGTCGGTCTAGATTAACTTTAATTTTCATACCTTTTTTATTTTTATTAATATCGAATTTTCGTAAACGATGTCAAAAATTTACCAACAAATTTGCCCCCAACAAAACATCATCAAACCAAAATGATATCGATTGCAATAGTTTTTGCTTTGCGGGAAAACTTAAAAACATGATGAAGCATTTAAAAAAAAATTTACTGAAAAACAAAAAGATTTACATTTTAGTGGCAGCATGTTTTAGAGGCATCCATAATTTCAATAGAAATTTATTAACTGCAATTAGATTTTTAATTTATATTTTTTTTTTCTATAAATCAAAAACAAATAAATAATGATGTAAAAGTCTTTTCAACTAAATGCAATTAATAAAATTAATGTAAAATTTGTCCGATTTTCGAATTAACATTAATTACAGTTACGAGCCCTGCTTTGTTTTAATAATAATAAAACTTAATATTGAATCAGATTTCTCTTTGCTTCATTAACTCTTAAGTTTTCAAAGTACCTAACTCTACCAACATCCAACTAAAATATCTATACACAGTACGAATCTGTGTGTCTATGCCGTCTCTACCCCTTTTTTTTAGAAAGGAGATGCAGAAAATTAAACAAAAACAAATACAGAAAATACACAATACGAAAAGCACAGTCAGCAAGCAATTCATATTGTTAAAAGTCAAACCTATAAAAATTAATGTTAAAAGAAAGTTTTGATTTTGTTACCGCAACCTAACGCCTTTAAGGTGAAGGAAAACCCAAAACAAAAAATAACAACAACAAAACAAAAACAAAAACATCAGCAAATGGCAGCAGAAATATTAAAACCGTTTTATAACTACTTTGCTCATCCCATTATAATCTGCTGATGTTAGACTTGAAACTAATTGAGTACGGGTAAGTGTTACTGAGGTTGTTTCCAGATTACCCACTCACTTATGAACCATACCAGCAATAATGTTGTAGTTGTTTCTAAAAAAAAATATAAATGTATATAGTTTACTTAGCAGTAAACGTGATTAAAATGGTTTGCCAACTGACATTTAGATACGGGTTAACTGACGTACGAATACTCGTATATAAGATAAAAAAAACATACAACTTTGGCGTGTTCAATATATTAACAAAAACTTACGAGTATAAACGCCAAACTCTAATTTACGAATGTTTTGCTACATTTTAAATTAGAAACACTTAAGAGTACCTGCGGCAACAAAACCACAACTCATTAGTATTTATCCCAACAATAATAAAATAGATTTATATGAAAAAATAAAAAGAAAAAAATATTTAAAATTTAATTGTAATTAAACAGCGATTTACTCGTACTTAAGTGAGTAACGAACTATTGGAATCGCTAACTTAATTCTCGAAGCCATGATGGTTGTTTTTTTTTTAATTTTCTTTAAAATTGATAATAGGATAATTCACAAGAGAGAAAACATTTTAAGTATACAATTGATTGTATTTTAAACACTCACCGAAAATTATTTCAATACTCTCATTTAGGAGAGATACAGACCGTCTCCACGATTCCCTTTAGTAGGACTTTCGGGAAAGGAACTTCTGGCCAACTTTATTTCGGTTATACTTGGATACCGAAAATAAGTATAAATCAAATCTAAATAACATTTTTATAAATTTTTTGCCAACATATACTTATGCAAAATGTCCATATCCGATACAATTTCTACACCCTCCACACCAGTGTTCAAAGGGTATTTATATATTTGTTTGTGAAACCGTTTCTAATCTTAATATGTGAAAGTAAATATTTAGTTCCCTTTTTAAGCAATATGCGGGCACGGAGGACTGTGAAAATTGACACAGTTATAGTTCATATGGAGGAAAAGCTGAGAGTGATAAAATTTATTTTTAATCTGTCTTAAAAATATTTAAAATTAACTAAAATAAAATATTTAAAATAATTCGTTACACCCTGTTAAAGCGAATGATTTAAATTATATATCAGACGCTCTGTGTTGAACTGTGAATTGCTAAAATTAATTAAATATTCATAAATTTTTTATTTATATGGATTAAAAAAAACCATTGGAAGACAAAAATTGAATGAAAAAATAATATTTCCTAAAATTTTCACTCGAATTTTGAGTGCTGGGCTATACTAAAAACTATAAAAATATCTAGACCCCATAAAATATTTAAATTATTAATCTTTATAACAAGCGCAGTTGAGGTAGCGTTGTCCGTCTGTCCGTCTATGAAAATCACAATCAAGCCCTCAACAGGTCAGCTGGGTTCTTTGACATCCTGAGCAGATCGCTATTTATAATTATCAATTTCAGTTTAATATAAGCCGAGATTTGAATGAAAAAGTAAAAAAAACTCTTTAAAAAATATGATTCCTCTATGTAGTTATTCTGAATATTGAATTACGACCGCTTTGTATGTAGCATTTGCTTTCTGAGCGTGTTTTACTCCAAGTCTCGTATTAGCTTAGGCCGGTATTGTAACACATTTATAAACGCTATTACCAAAAGTATGCAAAGTAACGCAAATATAAAAGAAAAGTGTTTATTTCGTCTATGCCAAATCTTTGATACCCTCCATTTTGTTCCACTATTTATAACAAACGTTAACAAAATATTTCAAGAAGTAACCAGTTGACAAACTTAATATAATAAATTATTAAAACAAGATTATTACAATTTTTTAGGGGAGTCTCCATGTTTTAGGTCATATCTTGGTACAAGGATGACAGATGTACCCGATTTTAAATACGATTTTAATAGAAAATAAGCATAAACAAAATTTGAGTGGCATTGTTATTAAAATGGACCGAAAAATGGACCGATCCTGACCATATTTGGCAAAGTCACTTACATTTTGAAAAAATATTTACAAACCAAATTTGAGAAAAATCTGTGCAATATTTTTGTTTTTTGATAGATTTAAGCGAAGTTTTGGAAGCAGCTCTATATGGGGCCTATGACTAAGAATTGTTCTATAGGGATTATTTTTGGACTACTGATTATTGGATATAATAAACACGTACAAACCCAATTTGACTGAGATCTATATTATAATATGGATTTTATGGCAATTTATGTCGATTTCATAGGGACCATTAGTATGGGGACTAGGTCTGAACATGGACCGAATTCCACCAGTCTCAATAGCGATCATCCTATGGTCGATGAAAGCTTATATATGTACCAAATTTCATCAAAATATATTTGTAGTTGCGACCTGTAGTTTGATTACAAGGTTTACATGGACACACAGACGGACAGGCGGAAAGACGGACGGACAGGCGGAAAGACGGATGGACGGACAGAAGGGCAGACGGACGGACGAACACCGCTAAATCGACTCAGAAAGTGATTCTAAGTCGATTGGTGTAATAAAAGATGGGCCTTGGCCAAATATTTTTGGTAGTTACAAACAACAGCACAAAGTCAGAAAAATTTCCACATTACAAGATATTTCATTCGAAAATAATTTCCATTTTCCTAATCTAATGAAATTTAAATTCTGTAAAATTTAACATGCTTTAATGAATTCAAAACAAATATGTTTTGTAGAAAAACCCCAGATTAGCAAGTTTTAATATTTGAAATACGTTCAAAGGTTATTTTTTAATATCTGTCATTCAATTTGTAATAACTAGAAAAAAAAAAAATACATGATCCTTATAACAAGCTGAGTTGATACAGCTATGTCCGTCTGTCCATCTGTGGAAATTAAAACACGCTCTCAATAAGTCCGCTCGGTTACACATTTTTAATGAAGATAATTCACTGACATTCTGAGAAGGTTCCTACTTAAAATTATCAAAATCGGTTAAATAAGTCCAGAGATTTCAATGAAAATGTTAATGAAAATGTCTGGAAAAATATGATTTTTTGTACGTTGTTCTTGTTATAGTTCTTAATTTTTATACCCTATACCACTATGTGGTTTGGGTATAATGACTTTGTGCTGCTGTTTGTAACAACCAAAAATATTTGACCTACACCCATCTTTAATTATACCGATCGAATCACAATCACTATTTGATTCGATTTAACGATGTCCGTCCGTACGTCTGTGTGTCCATGTAAAGCTTGTAATCAAACTGCAGGTCGCAAATATGAATATATTTTGATGAAATTTGGTATTTCATCTTTTGTCAGCCATGGGATGAACGCTATTGAAATTGGTGAGAATGCGTCCATGTTCAGACCTAGCCGCAATACAAATGACCCCTATGAAATCGACATAAATTGCCATAAGATCCAAATTGACATATAGATCTTACTCAAATTGGGTTTGTATGCGTTTATTACATCCATTAATGAGTAGTCCAAAAATGATCCCTATGGGTTAACTATTAGTCACAGGCCCCATACAGAGCTGCTTCCCGATCTTCACTTAAATCTATCAAAAAACAAAAATATTGCACTCTTTCTTCTCAAATTTTGTTTGTATATATTTTTTGCAAAATACAAGAGACTTTACCAAATATGGTCAGGATCGGTCCATTTTTCGATCTAGTCGCCATATAAATATAGCATCCGATATGAACTTTTTCGTATCTGCAGCCAAAAAAAATAATAATAATTCCACTCAAATTTGGTGTATGCTTATTTTCTATATCCAGTTAGTTGGACCGAACAGATAGGGTCTCTAAACCATGGTATAGGGAATCGTATGGTCGGTCTAGACCGACTATAATTTTCTTACTTGTTTTCCTATTAAATTTGTTTAAAAGTTATTCTATAATATTTGTAAGATTCTGAAAATTTTCCTATATAATGTAAAAAAGTTAATACAAAATTATTTCCCGTAGGCTTCACAAAAAAAAAAAAAAAACACTACCTTAAGTTGTTATCCGATAGATTATTTGTTTGAACGATAAGCTAAATGGAAGATAGTGTTGCCTTTAACTTTTAACGTAAGGCTTGTTTATTTAAAGTTACCACATTTTTTGACATAAGAAGAATGAGAAGATGCGCATAGATTTAGTTTTGAAAATAAAAAAAATAAAAAATTAACCCATAAAAGCCTATTTTTATTATACTCCTTTTCTTTGTAAATTAAGTTTATAATCACGTAATTAGATAATTGCTTGATTGAAAATAAAAAGATTTTCACAGCAACGAAAACGAAAATGTAATGAAAGTAATGAAAATGAAGAGCAAATCAAACTCTTACGACAACAGGTAAAACAGCAAGACGAATTGATCGAAATAATGCGAACTCAACCGAATTCCTGTTCAGGCCGTTGTTGATATCGCTGACTCAACTAAAATTATCGCTGAAGCTTTTGTATATAGTGTTAATTATTTTAAAGATAAATAAGTGATTCTTCTAAAAAAAAAAGATTTCGAATTCTAGTTTGTCTGAAAAGGAAAAACTCATATTGAAGAAAAACAATCAACTCTCAAAAACTTTTTAGAGATAAGTCTTCAGATTCTGGAAACTTTTCCTTGCAAAAAAATTTTTAATTTATCAGAACACTTATGAAAATTGTTTTTTTTTTTATTTACTGCTATTTTATTTTAATGTTTATTTAGTTAAAATATTTTTTTTATTGTGTTCAAGACAAATTTCTTGCAATTTCATTTCGTATTGAAACAGCAACTGCTGATTCTGGATGAGATTCATCGATTGTACTAGTTTCTTCGTTTTCGTTTGCAGGATCTGATGGCAGCCAATTATTTTTATAAAAATGCAGATATTTTGAAGAGTACAGCAAGCGTTTATAATTCTTGTTGTTTTTTGTGAAGTATAATGTAATGCCCTTGACCAAATTGCAATGTTTTTAATTATACTTTTTTCTCACTAGTAACCATTTGATTTCTGTGCGGTGTCATTGCGTATGTCTGAAGTTTATATACGGAATGAGCTTTTATCAAATAAGTTCATAAATATTTTTAGCTATTTAGGCTGGACCATTTTTTAAATAAAAATATTTTTAGCTAACCTTTAAATAAAATTCTAGTACATACCAAGAAGCCAGGTGTTTCTTTTCCCATTCATAAAATTGGGTCAGAAGTAATATTCAGCTAAACTCTGCTCCCAAACAAAGGCATAATGGTTAGCTTCTGGTTGCCGTCCACATATGTAATAACCACATTATTATCGCATATCTGAAAAGGTTTTAAATTTTTATTAAATTTTGACTTTTTATTTTTCTTCTAACCAAAAATCATTTATTTTTATGGTTACCTATTTAAAAGTTATGTTATTCATTTGAAGGTACCAGTGAACCTCGGGAGCCCAAAAATTGGGGCTTTATTTCAACTATATCACAGCAAATACGGTCTTCGAATATGGACTTTCTCAGTATATTGCTAAAATTAAAAATTTCTTTGGAAATTTTAATTTTTAAATGACTGTAACTTTTGTGTTTTAAAAGATTTGAAGGTAAAATAATTTTGTATAATTTTGCAACTTCTAAGCTACAATGTTAGAAACATTAAGTCATTGAGTCGTTTAGAAATTAAAAAAAAATTTTAAAAAGGTCCAAATTTTCCGAAAATCTCCTACTTAATTGAGCACAACTCCTGTCCATCAAAAGCCATCAAAAATCTTGCACTCTTCTGTAGTCCGAACCCTCCCCTATAGTCCTGTATCCCATTGTATTCCCGCCAGTTTAAGATCGTGTGCACCAGAACAATTTTTCTGACCCAAGGTCTGATATTTTGTGCAAAATTTATGAATACAAAGTTTTCCACTATGTGGTTAGGGTATAATGAGTTTGCCCTGATGTTTGTAACTACCAGAATATTGGACCTATACCCATCTTCTTTTATATGGATCGACTCAAAATCACTTTCTGAGTCGATTTAGCGATGTCCGTCCGTCCGTCTGTGTGTTATGAATGCAAAAGTTGGTCGTACCGGTGTACCTTCACTTCAAGTTCAGCAGAAGTAAAATTACAAGATCTCCTTGAACATACTGCAGAACGATTGATAAATACGCTTAATACTGATCATTTAAAAAAACTGGATATGGAAGCATTACTTTAATTTCTAAATGGAGATGTGATGGATGCTCTGGTCAAAAACAATACAAGAAATTTTATGCCGAAAATTCATCAGATGCTAATGTACTTACGGTATCTTTTGTTCCATTGCGTTTAGTAAAAATTATAGAGCCGTCAACTAGTAGAGCAAAAGAAATTAATGTATGGTAAAATGAAATTCCTTCATCAACAAAGTATTGCAGACCAATAAAATTTGCATTCAAAAAGGAAACCAAAGATGTCATAACTGAAGAAGTTCAAAAATTAGAAGCTCAAATTAAGGAATTTCAACCAGAAATATTTGAATTTGATGACCAAGACATTGAAGTAAATTTTAAAATGTGTCTCACAATCATTGATGAAAAAGTTGCACAAGCTTTAACCGAAACAAAGTCATCGTCAAGCTGCATTATATGCCAAAAGACATCAAGTCAATTAAGCCAACCCCCACCAGAAGACGATAGTTTTAAGGAAGCCTACGAATTTGGAATGTCCCCTCTTCATGCTAGAATACGTTTAACGGAGCATATTCTTAAATTGGGTTATGATTTGGAATTTAATCCGTTAGGCAAAACAGTGAGAAAAACAAAGAAAATGAAAGCAAAAAATAAACAAATTTAAGAAAAATATCTACAGCTAGGCCTCAAAATCAATCAACCAAAAGACGGAGAAGGAAACTCAAATGATAGAAATACTGCAAGGAGATATTTTTCCGATCCAGAAACTGCAGCATCTATCACAGGTGTAGATGATGAATTAATAAGACAATTAAAAATCATATTACAAGCTATAATTTATAACGAAAAACACTCTTGGAGATATATGCCATCCACACTTCATAAAATTTTGTACCGTGGGAAACAAACAATTCAAAACAATAAGCTACCAATAGGAGATCTATCTGAAGAGCGCAAGAAAAAAGGAACAACGACTACAGATTCTTTCGCGAACACAACACAAGAACAATGTCCAGATGTTGCACTAATGAAGACCTTATCGCTATTTTGTTGTGCACTTCAGATCCATATATGTCCAACATTCGACAAAAATGGAAACCTTCTCGTACCTCTATTGAATTAGACGAAAAAGCTAAACAACTTCTAGAAGATGAAAATCAAGGCTATTTAGAAGAAATATTTACTAAAATTGTTTGATCAAAAGTAGTTTTTCAGTACACTTACAATAACTTATACTCTTTTCTTGATATAGAGTAGTTAACAATTTTTCTTGATTTAAAAATTTATGTATTTTATAAATTTACAATAAAAATTGATAAGATAAAAAGACAATAAAAAAATTTTTTACTAAACTAAAAACATATTACTTTTTCAATGAAACTTCTCCATCTTGAACCAATATCAGGTAACTTTTACGTTCGCTGTTTAGCGAATTATATTTAAACTCGGGCTCTTTAAAAAAAGCCAACCTTTGGCCCTTGTCAACATTAGGACTAAAAAGTTTACGGGGGCCAAATTTTGTCATTTTCTGACAAAATTAAACTTACAAAATTTTTTAGAACCTTTTTTGAACCTTTGAACACTTCACTTTTGTACTAAAACTCAACTAAAAATGAAAACGTATTTTAAGCCCTCCATAACTTTTTTTTTATAATCGTTCGATATTTACGTTTAAAATTAAAGGCTAAAGTCCCACCTAACCAACAGAGGAAGCTGCATATCAAAATCCTAATCCAATCAAAAGTTATGGATTTTTGACTGCCTTCTCGTGAAATGGTCCACTGTGCACCGTAGCTCCAGTAAATTAAAAATACAAAACAAGCAGTACTTATAATAACGCCACTTTTTTCTTCTCCTATGTTTTTTGTTTTTTGTTTGTCACAAATTTCTTAGGAATGTACATTAAGGTGACAGCCATTTTTTTTTTTTGGAGTTTCAAGATGTGGATTATTGTGACACTGGATCTAAAACTTTAGTGCGCAAAATTTGAGCCAAATCGGACAATGCTTTCTGGACTCGCATTGAGTTCAAATTTCAAACATGCATTTATATGTAAAAATTATCAAAAAATATAATTTTTCACAAAAATTTTGATATTAATAATTGCGTTTCAATTAAATAAATTATTAAACCATAATCTCGAGTAAGTTATCCTTCTGAAAAACAACAAAATCTATTAGCGTTTGAAAAACAGCCAAGTATTATCAAGTTCTCAAGGCAATAAATTCGCCGCAGACCGCTTGGTTTAGAAAATCGGGCTCACATTTTTAAAGACATTGACATAATTTACAACAACAATATTTTTGCATTCTCCTGATCCCAAAATGATCTTATGTAAATTATATTGCATCTCGTCTATTGTTATGCCGTTATTAACAAAATATGTTTGATTAAAAATGCCGAATATTGTAGGTATTCTATTCTTAGTTTGGCGAGGGCACACCTCAAAATTCGACCAAAATTTTTTTTCATACAAACCGCTTCCACCCTAATGTACATATGTAGAATTTTATTTTCTTTCAAATACATAATTTAAATTTTATGTGTTCGTTAAACTCGTTACAAAAAAAATGGAACAAAGTGTCCTGTTCTTTAAATGCTAAGTTCGCAGAATCGAATGTGCGTTAAATCGGAAAACTACTGTACTTTCTTTTACTCGCAAAACATCCCAACGAACATCAAGTAAAGTTAGATGAGAAATTTTAAAGTTTTAAACAATTGAAAAATTGTTGAGTTATATTTCAGAAATATATTTTCTAAGGTATTCTCAAGTAACATTCTTAATATAAGTAATATCCATATTAACTATCCAAATTTTCAACCCTATTCTCAAGTATAATATTTAAATATAAGTTTCACGTCGTTATTTAAGTAATTTTGATAGTTAATACTCAAAGGCATTATGTTATATTATTGAAGTTAATAAAAATATACTAAAATCTACTAATTTTAATGGGGTATAATTACGTGATTTCGTTTTTTACCAAAAAATATAATTTATATCAATTTCCCAAATAGAATGTTTTTTTATTAGTCTACTTTTTTCTAAAGTCTTCCTTTTTTGAAATTAATAAAAACAAATAAATAAAACCACACACCACACAGACAATTAGAAATTAAATGGAGAAGTGTTAACAGATGATGTGCCGCCCACTGGTTGAAAACTTTGGTTACGTTGACACACATTAAATATGCCAATTTTAAGCTTTCTATGGCAGTAGTAGGTTTCAAAAAGTTGTATAAGAAATAAGTTATCTTAACAACACGTTAGAAAGTTATAGTCTGTATAGTGCGATTATATGATACCCTATACCGTGAACTTCGGAGGAGGGGTTTCGATATAACCATGTTTCGTAGAGTAATAAATGCATAAACGGAATTTAAGTTAGTATAACAAATACTTTGACAGCAAATAGCAAATGGGAGTACTATTTTCAGACTAGGTGCAAAAATTGTCCAATCCAGTCTACATTTACAAACTTAATTTGGGTTAAATATATATGTAATAGTCAGACGGATGGACGGACATTGTCAAATCGACTTATAAAATAATTCTGAATTCATCGGTAGCTGCAAACATCAGCACAAACTTATTTTACCCTGATATAGGCTATAAAAAGTATTCTTTTTTTTACATAGATTCAAAATTTTTTTTACAGTAAAATATTTAATAGAAATACGAGATAAAAATTTCCTAAAAAATGTTTATACGTTTTGAAAAATTGATTTTATTCGAGCGTTTTCGTAGTACTAAAACGGTCTTTATGTGTAACTATTTATAAGACACAATGAGTGGTTAATTGAATTTCAGTACATTTCAATAAATTGTTTGGTGATTTTGCATTTTTGAGATGTTACATATTTTTTTCTTTTTTGAAATTTTGCACTATTACAATTTAGCTATTTCGAATTTTTGCTATTTTAAATTTTACAATTTTGCAACCTTGCGATTTTGCTCAAACTAATTTTGCGTTTTAGGGATTTTGCTTTTTTACAATTTTCCAATTTTTAAACTTCGCAATTTAGAAATTTTGGTATTTCACAATATTGCAATTTTGCTATTTTGGTATTCTCCAATTTTGCAATTTCCGATTTTGCGTATAATAATTTTTCGCTTTTGCATTTCTACAGTTTTTCAATTAAAATTTTGAAATTTTACTTTTTTCTTGTTCAGCTATTTTGCTAATTTCGTTATTCTGCGATTTTGCAATGTTGCAATTTTGCGCTTTTGCTTAAATTAATTTTGGGTTTTGGAGTTTTTGCAATTTTCAAATTTATCAATTTCGTTATGTAGAAAATTTACTCTAGCATTTGGCAATATTGCTAGTTTTGCTATTTTTTGCTATACTACAATCTGGCAATGTTGCAGTTTTGCTTAGATTAATTTTTCAAAATTTAAATTTTCGAAATTTAAGTAAATTGAATTCTTCCGGCTTGAGGTCATAAAATTTATAATAAAATAAAATAAAATAAAAAAAATAAAATAAAATAAAATAAAAAAAAATAAAATAATATAAAATAAAATTAAATATAATAAAATAAAATAAAATAAAATAAAATAAAATAAATAAGTAGGTGACAACAACTAGTATAATTAGTTTAATCACGGATTACTAGTTATTTTCAAATATCCCCTGATGATGGTCGAAGATTTCGATCGAAATATTAGGCATAATAAAAAAAAATTAGTAATAAAAATTAAACAAATTTACGTTTTATTTTATTATAAATTTTATGACGTTAAGCCGAAAGAATTCAATTTACTAAACAATAAAAAGGTCAACTATACACGAAGTTAGTTTTTGTAATTTTTAATTTCGCTATTTTGAATCTTTTCAATGTTCCTATTTTCTATTTCTAATGCTGCAATTTTGTTTAAATTTATGTTGCGTTTTTGAGGTTTTAATTTTTTCGCTTTATTACAGTTTTCCAATTTCGCTATTTAGAAATTTTGCCAGTTTGCAATTTAGCTATTTTGTATTCAGCAATATTGCAATGTTGCAATTTTCAGATTTTGCTTAAATAAATTTAGCTTTTTTGCTGTCTTGCAATTTTCTAATTTTTCAATTTCGCTACTTAGAAATTTTACAATTTGATTTTTTGCTATTGTACTATACTGCTGTTCTCTAACATTATAATGTTACGATTTTCTGATTTTGTATCAAATAATTTTGCAATTTTGAGATTTTCTTTTATTGTTTTCTAGCAATATTCAATTTTGCTATTCAAAATTTTTTTGCTATTTAGAAATATTTATGTTTGGATAATTTTAATATATTGCTAATTTTGCTATTCTACCATAAATTTTGGGTTTTTTGGATTTTTGCAATTCTCTAATTTCTCTATTTTAAAATTGTACTTTTTCCTAGTTTACCTGCTTTGTTAATTTATTTATTTTTCTTTTTGCAATGTTGCAAGTTTCTAATTTTTCTTAAATTTAAAACAATCGAATTTCCGTACTTTTTAAAATATTCCTTACTTTATTTACATACAGCATTACACATTTATCGTAACTATATCTTAAGAAAGATGTTTCCCTAGTATGAATGGTAAATTGAAGGGTATCAAAAATTCAGCACAACCGAACTTAACGCCCTAACATGTTTTGCACTCAATCCCAACCATAAAAATTTTAGCAACAATTATAAAACATTCAAAATAAATTGAAATTTATTAATAAGTGCAAAAACTAAATCGAATTTCATATATTTTAATCATTAAAATAAACCGGTTGTGGCCAGTTTAATGCTAATTTAAACTTTTATTGCAAATAAAAACCCAAATTCAAAATTTCTCCCTCTGCTTTCAATTCAAGTTCAGGGTAAAATTAAAAAAACGAAATGTTTAACAGAAATACATAAACAGAAAAGCCAAAAAAAAAAAAAAACCAAAGTAGATTTGCATTACATGAATTCACAAATCTGTTAAACGAAATCCCAATTATGACAAATATTAAAATAACATAAAATACAAATACAAATAAAAAAAACCATTGTATATATTAAATTGCATTAACACGTTATAAAATAGAAGAAAAAAAAAAAACATATAAATATAACTTAAACACAAACTAAATTATCCAGCAACTAACAAACGCAATACCACCACAGTAATAAATACAAGCCAAAATCTAACAACTGAATTCAAACAAAAAGTACTACAAAATTATGGTGCTACGTTTAAATACCACTTTTTTTAAGTTAATGTTTTATATTTTTTAGCTTTAAGCACACAATTTATTACAGCACAATTTTTATACAGATTTTGTACAATAAATTTATATATATATATAGTATATATATTTTTGATGCTGCTGTTTGTGGTTACTTAAACCCGTTTCCAATTCGTTAAACTTTTTGTTTGTTTGATTTTTTGTTTTTGGATTTAAATTTATTTTTTTTTTTTTTTTGATAAAAGATGTGTTCATAAAGAAAGTGAAAGTATTCAAAAGATACTCGACTCCATACTCTTGAACTCTACACCAACAAAACCATACAAAATTCAATACTACCACCAAACCAACAGTAACGACAACAACAATGCAAAGTTGAAAATATTCAGATGCTGCTGAGGTAGTAGCAACAGCCCAGTAAAAAAACAGCAACATCAAACAACCTCAATATAGTGAAAAAAAAAAAAATACTCTGACATGACGTTGCTATACAATTACAATAATCTTTGTCTTTTCGTTTCGTTTATATATCTTGTTTTGTTTTTGTTTTTGTGAAAAGCTTACAATACAGAAAACATCAAAAATTATATATAAGCATAAATTTCGCAAAAAAGCAAACACGAAAAATAAAAATATTACCAGAAGAAATCCATAATACGTTTAAATCTGAATTAAGTACCAGAAATCTCTAAAGCAAAAATATTATTGCAAATACAAAGAGTTAATAAATTTTGAAAATATCATACACACAAACGAAATAAACCATAAAAACTCATAAGTTATGGTCGCTGTTAATTGTCTGAAGTATATTTCGTTTTTGGAAATTATTTTTTAAGGTAGATTGTATTTCCTGTTAAGCTTTTTCTCCAAACTGCACCAAATTTGGTTAAATTTTTAATTGAAAAGTTTTTGCACATAACAATAATTAAAAAAGGGCATTTATATCATTTCTGAATTTAATTAAGTAAATTCTTTATACTTGTTTTATAACAAAAAATTATTCTGATAACAAACAATTTTTCTTTGATACCAAGGTAGTTGTAAGGTAAAGGTAACAAATATGGTTAGTTTATCTTAAATCTAGTTTAAAAAAAATCATATACAGAAATCCAATTCGATACTGGAAATTTAAATTAAGATATTTTACAAAAAAAAAAAAAAAAATAATATTTTTGGAAACTTTGAAATTAGGAATTGTAATTTGAACAACAAAGATTGAGTAACTTAACGGTTTAATAAAAAAAAAGTCTCACCATGACAAGCAAAAATAAGAGTCTAAAAATTTAAACAGCTTTTTCACTTTCTCGAATAGAAAATTCAAATTTTATAACGAACTACAAAAGATATTTTAAATCAATATAGGAGGGATCACCATTCGTATGGAAATAAAATAACTTTGTTTTTGATTAATACACCCTGCCTGTCTTCTTGAGCATTAACCTATACCATGCGTTTAGAGACCCTATCTCTCAGGCCCAACTAACTGGATATAGAAAATAAGCATAAACCAAATTTGAGTGGGATTTTTATTAATTTTTTCGGCTGCAGATATGAAAAAGTTCATATTGAATGCTATATCTATATGGGGACTAGGCCCAAAAATGTACCGATCCTGACCATGTTAGGTAAAGTCTCTTGTATTTTGCAAAAATATATACAAACAAAATTTGAGAAGAATCAGTGCAATATTTTTGTTTTTTGATAGATTTAAGTGAAGATCGGGAAGCAGCTCTATATGGGGCCTATGACTAAGAGTTGTCCAATAGGGATCATTTTCGGAATACTGATTAATGGATGTAATATATACATACAACCACAATTTGATAAGATTTGAATGACAATTTGGATCTTATGGCAGTATAAGTTGATTTCATAGGGGTCATTTGTATGGGGGCTATGTCTGAACATGTACCGATTCTCACCAATTTCAACAGCGTTCATCCCATGGCTGATAAAAGATCAAATACAAAACTTCATCAAAAAATATTCATATTTGCGACCTGCAGTTTGATTATAAGCTTTACATGAACACACAGACGGACGGACGGGTCCAGGTCAAATATTTTTGGTAGTTATAAACAGCAGCACAAAGTCATTATACCTAAACCACATAGTGGTATTGGGTATAAAAATAACAAAAAATAAGAACAACAAGGAAGAAAATTATAGTCGGTCTAGACAGCCTATACGATACCCTACACCATGGTTTAGAGACCCTATCTCTTCAGTCCAATTAATTAGATATAGAAAATAAGCATAAACCAAATTTGAGTGGCATTGTTATCAATTTTTTTGGCTGCAGATATGAAAAAGTTCATATCGGATGCTATACTTATATGGGGACTAGGTCGAAAAATGGACCGATGTTGACCATATTTGGTGAAGTCACTTATATTTTGAACCAATGTATGCAAACCGAATTTGAGAAAAATTTGTGCAATGTTTTTGTTTTTTGATAGATTTGAGTGAAGATCGGGAAACAGTTCTATATGGGACCTATGACTAAGAATTGTCCTATAGGGATTATTTCTGGACTACTGATTAATGGATATAATAAACACATACAAACCCAATTTGATTGAGTTCTATATGATAATTTAGATCTTATGGCAATATTTGTCGATTTCATGTCATTTGTATGGGGACTAGGTCTGAAAAAGGACCGAATTTCACAAATTTCAACGTCATGTGGCCGATAAAAGTTTGTGAACCAAATTTCATTAAAATACGTTCATATTTGCGACCTGCGGCTATATTATAACGTTTGCTTGGACACACAGACAGACGGACGGACGGACATCGCTAAATCGACTCAGAAAGTGATTCTGGTATAGGGTATGCAAAGAGAGAATATTTGATACCAATCAAAAAATTTCATTATTATACCCTATACCACTATGTGGTTATGGTATAATGATTTTATGCTGATGTTTGTAACTACCAACAATATTTGACCTAGACCCATCATTTGTTCTACCGATCGACTCAGAATCACTTTCTGAGTCGATTTAGCGATGTCCGTCCATCCGTCGTCTGTGTGCCCATGCAAACATTTTATTTAAGCCACAGATCTCAAACATGAATCTATTTTGATATCAATTAGTATATAAGCTTCTCTCTGTTGAAATTGGTGAAATTCGGTCCATGTTCAGACCTAGTCCCACACCAATGACCCCTAGATATCGACTTAAATGATCATAATATCCAAATTGTTATACAGATCTCGGTCAAATTAGAGCTGTGTATGTTTATTGCACCCATTTATGAGTAGTCCAAAAATGATCCCTATGGGACAACTCTAAGTCATATGCCCCATATAAAGCTGCTTCCCGATCTTCACTTAAATCTATCAAAAACAAAAATATTCACAGATTTTTCTAAAATTTGGTTTGTATATGTTTCTACAAAATATAAGTGACTCCATAAAATATGATCAGGATCGGTCCCATTTTTGACATAGTCTCAATATAAATATTACGTCTGATATGAACTTTTTCATATCTGCAGCCAAAAAATTAATAACAATGCCACTCTTATTTGGTTTATGGTTATTTTCTATATCTAATTAGTTGGACTTAAGAGATAGGGTTTCTAAACGCATGATATAAGGTATCGTATAGCCAGTGTATACCGACTATAAGTTTCTTCTTGTTTAAAATTATTTTACTCAAAAAAAAAAAAAATTAAAATCTGTAAATCTGGTGGACAGCTAAAGAGAAATACCTTTCAAATAAAATACGTTTGGTCAAAATCAGGAAAAAACTATGGAACAAATCATCGGTCACAAGAAATCGCCTTGCCTATTATTATTATAGATTTACTTTATTTTTGAAGGAGAAAAAAGAAGATATACAAGAAACTAAACTAAACCAACAAATGACCTCAAATTAATATAAACTATTAAATGTAATAAAAACATAAATAATGCCGCAAGCAAGGATATTATAGTTAGTCAAGACCGACTTTACGCTACTCTATACGATGAATTTATAAAAAGGTTCGTTGGTTCAACTAATGGGATATAGAAAATAAGCAAAAACAAAACGGATTCTTTGAGGCTACCGAATCTTTTTTGCCAACCGTTTTGTGATTAAGGTAATAATGGATATAGAAAATATAGAAAATAAAAAAAAAAAATCATGTGAGTCCGATCACAGGGGAGATGTGTAAACATCTAGTAATTAAAGATTTTTTATGGCACTTTTTTAAGATCAAACAGAGAGCGTCATCTATATATATAAAAATATTTATTATTAATTTTTCGTTTTTTATTCTTCATCTTTTATTTTTTATTTTTTATTCTTCATTTTTTATCTTTCATTTTTTATTTTTAATTTTCCATTTTTTATTTTTCATTTTCAATTTTTAATTTTTCATTTTCATTTTTTAATTTTTAATTTTTAATTTTTAATTTTTAATTTTTAATTTTTAATTTTTAATTTTTAATTTTTAATTTTTAATTTTTAATTTGTAATTTTTAATTTTTAATTTTTAATTTTTAATTTTTAATTTTTAATTTTTAATTTTTAATTTTTAATTTTTCATTTTTAATTTTTTTTTTCAGTTTTTATTTCTCATTTTTCACTTCTCATTTTTTATTTTTCGTTTTTCATGTTTCAGTTTTCATTTTTTATTTTTTATTTTTTATTTTTCGTTTTTTATTTTTTATTTTTCATCTTTTATTTTTCAGTTTTCATTTTTCATTTATACATTTAATTTTTCGTTTTTAATTTTTAATTTTTTATTTTTTATTTCTCATTTCTCATTTTTCATTTTTCATTTTTCATTTTTCATTTTTCATTTTTCATTTTTCATTTTTTATTTTTTATTTTATATTTTGTATTTCTCATTTTTCATATTTAATTTTGAAACAAGTCATTACATATCATAATTTTTTCACCAACACAATTCGTAAGTCACACCAATTTTGTCTTACGGCTCACATGTTACGTTGTTTTTGTGATTGTATTGTGAAATAGAGATTTACACATCAAAAAACAAATTTGAGTGACATGACGAATGCTGTTTTTATATCTGTGGTCACAAGCAATAACCGCCTAACTCGAAAATCATGCTTTCGAGAAAAATAGCTTTTTATATAAATGTAATGGGGCTTTATTACGACTTAGGTCAGAATATTTTTATTAATATCTTTTTAAAAAGCAGTGTTAGAGAAATGGGGATTTGACGTAAATATAAAGATTTTTTATAAGAACATGATAGTATACATAACTCAAATCGGCGAAAATCATTTTTTCGAGAAAAATAACTGTTTATATAAATGTAATGGGGCTTTATTACGACTTAGGTCAGTATGTTTTCATTAATAACTTTTTAAATAAAGTTGTTAGAGAAATGGGGATTTCACGTAATTATAAAGCGTTTTTAGTAGAATATGATAGCATACATAACTGAAATCGTTCTTAAGTCGACTTAGGCGGTTGTCGCTTGTGACCACAGATATATAATATCATTTATTTTTCACAAAAACTTATACTACTGTATGCAAATGTTACTTTTGTTGTAAAGTGAAAACTTTTCATTAATTCTTACAAATCAATTTCATAGCCTTCGAAGCAAACGTGTTTTCAAATCCTCGAAAAACTTGTTAAAGTTGGTTGCCGGTGAGGGCTGCAAAAATCGCAGTGACTCGGATTTTAATTTACTTAATCGAATCAAAACTATTGACCGAAGTGGTGTTTTGTGTTTAGTGAACAGCCAGAAGTAACACGTTTCTAAACCAGCTGAATTCGGTGGTTCAGAAGCCACATGAGTCGAATTTTGTGCCGAATAGTCTCGAAGAACTAGAGTAGCGTGAAACGATGAGATATACAAAAAACCAGAGTTTTCTGCCATAATTCCGGATAGGTTTTACAAGTGGCCCATTTGTAGTAATTCGCAATACACCAAACCACGATAATCGTAAAACTGTTAAGATTACTTTAATTTTTAAACAAATTTGGCGTGATTTTTTCGGTCTAATTTCACTTTTCGATCGTTGTTCACCTGACCGTAAGAATAAACCAGGTATCATCATATATAATGATGCATTATATTGCATTGTGGTAGACATAAATTATCGCTTTTGAAACTAATCAAGATTTAACGCTTTCGTCGCTAAAAATATTTTTAAAAATGTTTATGACTGATTATTTCGATATATCAGCAGTATCGTGAAGTACAATGTCGGATGAGGAATCGATGATTTTTCAGCACCAGATCTTTCATGTCATTTTCGTGTGGTTCATCAGATGATGTGTTTTCTCGTCTGTGGCACTTTGTGTTTTCAACGCTTTATCTGCCTGCTAAAAATAATTTGCAACACTTGTAAATATATTTTTTCGATGTGGCCTGACCATCGAAGACCTCGTGCAACAGCCTTAACCTTTCAGTATCCGAATTAGAACTTCTTTATTCAACAAAATCAGACATTGCTAGAAATACCGAACTCTCTTTCAGTCGTATGAAAAGGGACCACTATTCATATTGAATCAATGAAAATGGTACTACCAGTCCGAATAAGATGGACGCTAAATGCGTGAAATTTAAACTAAAAACTCGCCTTTCTGTTTGGTCAGTGTATATTTTTGTCTTTTCTTAGATTCAAGTGAAGCTTTATACGAAGACTATGACAAAAATAGCCTTAAAAATCGATATCTTAATTATAATCGGGATCTTATGTTAATTTAAGTCGATGTCATAGGGGTTATTGGTACGGGAGCTTGGTGAGAACATGCAACTATTTTCACAAATTTCAGTAGCGTTTATTCGACAAAAGTTTTTGAAAAAAACTAGCAGATTCCATCGCTCGAAATTCGAGTCCAATTTCTAGGCAGCTTTATTTTTCAACTTAGCTAATTCACAAACCAACTCTTTTATGGTTGATTATTATTGTGAATGAGGATAACAAATTCATTAACACAAACATTAACAAATTTAATAAAACACACATATCATATGTATAATTTCATATATGTGTTAGTAGCAACTTTAAATGCAATTTACTCAAAATAAAGGAAACAATTTAAAAATCTGTAAACCTGCAAAACTGCTAAAAAGAAATACCTTTCAAATAATACACGTTTGGTCAAAATCGGGATAAAACGGTAGAACAAAACATCGGTCACAAGAAATCGCCTAGCCTATTAATATTATAGATTTCATAGAAATATATTCATATTTGCGAGCTGTAGTTTACATGAGCACACAGTTAGGCAGATGGATGAGCAGACATCGCTCAGTTGACTCATAAAGTGAGTCTGAGTCGGTCCGTATAATAAAATATTTTCATTATACGCGGCTCACATAATGTTAAAGGGTGTAAAAAAAAGCCAAACCGTGAGCCCTTCGGCTAGGTTGTAAATAAAATAAATTTGACACGCCTTGCGCTTCTACGCTCATAGGCTGAGAATCTAACATCGGCCTTTATAGTCTGCAATTATGCTAATTTTTCATTAGATTTCTAAAGCTGATATTGACAAATAAAAAGTTTTATTTGTTAAAAATATTATAAAAAACTTAAAACAATTGTTTCAAAAATAGTCTGAAATCGCTTCCGTAACCACCTTCGCGTTCTCTCATATAAGTTATTTATTTATTATATTAAGTACCAATTAAAATGTACATCACTAACGAGTTTTGGTTCAGATGTTGTTCTCAGGATTCATGGAAGACAACTTCTATTGTATGACAACAAGTCTCAGATAAATTAATTGAAAATGATCCAATTTTTCACCATATCCCGATCATTACTGAGTAAAGAAAAAACTCCCAGTTCTAATCCGTTATCTGGATGTGGTGAAAAGAACCATTTGTGTACGAACTTTTTTGCACTTTTATCAATTTAAACTTTAAATTTTAACATAACACAGTGTCCAAATAGAAAGATGACTTTTTCCATTTAAACTTTTCGGGTTTATCAATTTGGATGAATGATTATGACTGTTTTTGACAACTGTGTCAAATTTCATAACATTATTACCATCGATTCCATATTTATTATTGAAAAAATTTTCTATATTTATAGAACTTTTGAAACTAGTTTACAATTTTTTTCTCATGACCTAGAAATTTTTTCTTTTTTAAATTTATTCAATCATTTCCTACTGGAATAATCTTTTGTATTTACATAAATTTATTGTATGAGTGAAAAGTTTTAAAGCGCAAAAAAATCTTAGCTGTGTATAAATTTATTTATGTCATAGATCTCACTCGATCACCTTGAACTTCATGAATAAATCATTTGAAATTAACTGACAGCTTAAGCTCATTTGTACAAATCAAGATTCAAAAAAATCACCATAAATTGACTGCAACAATAGTGAACAAACAGACAGACATATAATGGTCATATGCATTGATTTAAATTGATGCTGTGCATAAACGTTCAATTTTATTTAAAGCGACAATTCAAAAGTAAATTAAATTTCTCACTACCTGCATAGAAAGTCTGAGTGTCTGAAATCTATTTAAAAACAAATTAATTATAATTTTAAGTAAGATGTTATTTGATTTTTGTGTTGATTATCACCCAAATGCTGTTTTTAATCTCTACTTTTCTATCAATGACGGCCATACGTTGACACCTAGTAACTACATATAATTAATTGTAAGTGATAATGTTTATAAGCTCCACTATATGTATACGAGTATATCAGTTATGAAACACATTCCGTTTCTAATTATTGGTCATTATAACAACATGAGTTTATATAGCGATGTCCGTCCAACCTTCTGTCTGCTGAATTCATGCTAAAAAGTGTGTTTTTTGTAATTTTCATTGTGAATACATAATAGATAAAACGGTTCTGTTGTGGTATATCATAAAAGTAAATTTATTTTAAAAGTTATTTTAAAAGTCCCTGGTCTTAAAAAATATTTTTTGTTAAAAATCACCTTTTACTATTAAAGTACCTTTTCTTAAAAAAAAACCTTTCTTCAATGAGTATATTTTCTTAAAAATTATGTTTTCCTTAAAAAGTACCTTTATTTGAAAAACATTTTCCAAAACAAGTCTATATTCTTATAAAGCACATTAAAAAAAAAAAAAAACTTAATTTTGGTCAAAAAGTACCTTTTCTTTAAAAGTAACCTTTCCTAAAAACCTTATTTTCTTAAAACGTAAATTTTCTTCAAAAGCACATTTTCTTAAAAAGTGCATTTTCTTAAGAACCGCCTTTTCTGAAAAGTACCAATTCTTAAAAAAGTCTTTTTTTGAAAAAGTACCTGCCTTTTCTTAAAAAAATAAATTTTCTTTTAAAGGAACATTATCTTAAAAAAGCACGTTTGCTTAAAAAAGTAGCTTTTGCAGAAAAGTACAAAGTACTTTTATTAAACAAGTGGATTTTTTTTTTTTTTTTGAAAACCACATTTTCTTTAAAAAGTATGTTTTCTTAAAAGGGTACATATTCTTAAAAAATGTCCCTCTCTTAAAAAAAGTTCCTTTTGTTTAAAAAAATAAAAAAATAGCAGTTCTTAAAAAAATTGCCTTTTCTAAAAATTACTTTTTTTAAAAAGTGCTCTCTTAAAAAATTACCTTTTCTTAAAAAGTACCTTTTTTAAAAAAAGTAAATTTTCTTAAAAAGCGCTTTTTCGAAAAAAAAGTTCCTTCAGTTATAAAAGTACGTTTTCTCGAAAAATGAAATTTTTTTAAATAAGTAAAACGTACCTTTTTAAAAAAAATAAATTTTCTTAAAAAAGCGCATATTCGAAAAAAGTACCTCTTCTTAAAAGCTACTTTAGTTATAAAAGTACGTTTTCTTCAAAAAGTACGTTTTCTTGGAAAAAGCACATTTTTCAGAATATTACATATTCATAAAAAAAGCAATTTTCTTCAAAAGAATACCTTATAAAAAAATACCATTTTTAAAAAAATTTATTGTCTTAAAAAAGTTAATTTTTCAAAAAAGTATATATTCTCAAAAAAGCGCATATTCGAAAAAAGTACATTTTCTTAAAAAGCACCATTAGTTATGCAAATAAGTTTTCTGGAAAGAGTAAATTATCTTGAAAAAATTACCTTTTCCTGAAAAGTAATTTTTTAAAAAAATGCCTTACATAAAAATAACATTTAAAAAAAGTTTATTGTATTAAATAAGTACCTTTTCCAAAAAAAAGTATATTTTCTTAAAAAAGCGCTTTTTCTAAAAAGTACCATTTCTTATATAGTACCTTTAGTTATAAAAGTGTGTTTTCTTGAGAAAGTACCTTTTCCTGAAAGAATACATTTTCTTAAAACACCACTTTTCTTAAAAAAGTACTTTTTTGTAAAAAGTTACCTTTTCTTATAAAATTCCTTTAGTTATAAAAGTACGATTTCTTGAGAAGTACATTTTCTGAAAGAGTACATTTTCTTAAAAAAACTACTTTTGTTAAAAAAGTACTTTTTTTAGTTGGTATTTAAATGGTATTAAATTGTATTGAAATGGTATTTTAAAAAAGAAAATTTATTTATTAAAGAAACGTAATTTTTTAAGACCCTTTTAACAGAATGTACTTTTTTAAGAAAAGGTAATTTTCAAAGAAATAGAACTTTCTACGAGAAGGCACTTTTTTAAGAAAATGTACACTTTCAGGAAAAGGTACTTTTCAAGAAAACATACTTTTATAACTAAAGGTACTTTATAAGAAAAGGTACTTTTTTAGAAAAAGCGCTTTTTTAAGAAAATATACTTTTTTTGAAAAAGGTACTTATTTAAGAAATAAATTTTTTTATAGATGTATTTTTATATAAGGAATTGTCCTAAGAAAGTACCTTTTATTAAAAAGTACCTTTTTACAACAAATGGCTTTTATTTAAAGAGTAAATTTTATTAAAAAATTATCTTTTCTTCACAGGGACATTTTCTTAAAAAGTATCCTTTGTTAAAAAGCATATTTTCTTAAAAAGTACCTTTTCCTAAAAAAAGTAATTTTTTTTTGAAAAAAGTAAATTTATTTAACAAAGTTATTTTTCTTCAAAACCTTTTCTTCCAAAAATATTTTTTCAGAAAAACGTAGCTTTTCTTAAAAGACAAAAATTTTGTTAAAAAAGTGCCTTCTCGTAGAAAGTCCATTTTCTATGAAAAGTACCCTTTCTTAGAAAAGTACATCTTGTTTAAGGGATACCCTTGTCTTAAAAAATTACGTTTCCTTAATAAATAAATTTTCTTAAAAAATTACCTTTTATTAAATAAGTAAATTTTCTTAAAAAACACCTTATATTAAAAATTACATTTTCTTAGAAAAGTACCTTTTGTTAAAAAAATACCCTTTCTTCAAAAAGTACCTTTTCTGGAAAAATTACCTTTTCTTAAAAAAGTACCTTTCTTTCATCAAGTACCTTAGCTTAAAAATTACCTTTTCTTAAAGAATATGTAGGTACTTTTCTTATGGTTATGCTATAATGAGTTTGTGCTGATGTTTCTTACTAGCAAAAATATTGGACATAGGCTCATTTTTTATTATGTCGATCGACTCGTAACCAATTTCCGCGTCGATTTGGTGACTTTTATTCCTTCGTATATCTGTTTCTCTGTCTATTTATTCATGTAGGCCATGTAATCAAACTATCGGTTGCAAATATAATTGTGTTTTGATGATGTTTAGTGTATAAGCTTTTATCGGTCATAGAACGATCGCTATTGAAATTGCCGAAAATCGATACTTGTTCAGATCTAGCCTCCATACAAATAATTGCTAGCGAGTCGTTGGATCTAGATTATTATGTAGATATATATATTGCACCCTCTAATCAATAATCGAAAACTAAAGCCTGTAGTACCAGTTTTATTCATAGTCGCCATATAAAGCTATATTCGGATCTTCATTCAAATCTATAAAAAACGAAAATATTGCATAGACTTTTTTCAAAGTTATTATATATATGATTTTGAGAAAAGTAAGTTACGTTTCTTAGTATGGTCATGATCGATCCATTTTTTGATTTAGTCTTCTAATAAGAATAACATCAGATACGAAATTTTGTTCTATCAGCACTCTAAAAATTAATAACAATTCCACTAAAATTAAGTTTATGCTTATGTTCTATGTCTAGTTATGGCCTCAGTAAAGTTAAAATCCAAACCCTCTCTCGAAACGCATGATATAAGGTATAGAATAGTCGATCAAGAATGACTATAATATTCTTACTTATTTAATCATGTTATGAGTAATACCTTAAGAACCCAGGTAGAGGATATAAAAGATTCGCCCTAGGTAATAAAATTTAATTTATTGTAATACCCAAATAAAATAGAAACAAAATTGTTTAAGCTGAGTACAAATTAATCGATTTAGGATTTATTAATTAAAAATTTCATTCCTTCACTACACTTCGTCTGTTTTTAGCGAGTTTATTATATATTTAATACTATTAACGAGAAACTAGAATGGTTTTCTCTCACACTAAGCATTACGTAAATTAATAATTTACCCTGACCAATACCCTGTTACAATACCAGCAACAACAAGTTCATTGTTGTCGGTGAATTTCTATAAACAATTTAATTAATATTAAAATGATTTTTGTATGATAATAATAATAAGCATTGACGTATTTGTCGGCTGCACAGAAATGTGTTTTTAATACCCTACATCTGGACCCTTTAGTTTGTAGAATACTGTTTCATTAATTAAGTTCAAGTTTTACATCGGCACTTTCAAATATTATAAAGAATAATCTTTTTTTTTTATAATATGAAAATGTTTTTTTATTCTGCTTTGTAATTTAAGAAGAATTTGCACAAATATTTAATAGTGAAACATATTGCAATTTGGAATCAAAACAATTTTATTAATTAAGTTACTTTCTTCAAGGGTCTGAACTCATATCTCGTTGAAATATCTGGAAAAAAAAGTTATTAGATTCTATGGTACTGTATCCCAGATTCGTTTTTTATTGTTTAAAATTTTGTTGCCTTTTATTAATTTATTAATAAATTTAAGTTAAATAGCGCTAGTCATTGAAGCAAAACAATAAGCAGTACGTGTTTGTAGGTAAATGCACTTTATTTCTGAAGTCCATATTTAAATATTCTAATTAATTTAAAAATATATTTTCCATTTACTACACATTATGGCGCAGATATTTTTTTCATTTTAAAATTGTATAATTCAACTATAACATATTTCAGTACGTATATGCAGGTACACTTGAAGACAAAAGTTGCTGACATAAGTGTAAGGTTTTTGTATTTTTGCTAATATTAAGTAGAAAACGACCCAAAAAAAAAAAAATATTGAAATTTTTATGCTACCACTTTCACATATACGGGTACTATTGTTTTACTAATCTCCTGCCATTGCTTGGTGAAATTTTCAGCATTTCCTTCTTATAGTCCCATTAAGAAAATTTCATTAGGTCTGAATTTCACGTACTTCAATTTTCCGAAAAATCGAAAAATTTAACAATTAATCCCAAAGTAAAGGAACATCCATAAAGAGAATTGATTTAAAAAATATGTAAATAACTAATTGTTGTTGTTTATTGCATTTTTGACACATAAAGGCCCATTTACATGATACCACTCAGTCGTATGATTTTTCGACATAAAAATCCGATTAAATTCATCGGACTGTCATAAAGTCGTACCGACATTATTTCTGCATACTCTGGAAATTTAAACCATCAGAAGCAAGTTTTATGAAAACAGCTGTTTAGAATAATAATCAAATATATTTGGAAATTTATATCTTATTTCCACTTTCTTTGTTTTTGTTTACCTTTTTTTCTTAATATTACCTAAAAAAAATATTCTGGTCCGATGAAAATAACAAGTTTTTAGAAATGTTTCTAAAAATGAAAAACACCATCGGACTTCCAAAATAAAATCATACAGACTGTCAATTTTATAACAAAAGCTTTTTACATGATACGAATTTTTCATAATGCTCGACTTTTTGACAGGTTATATTACAAAGTGTGATAGTGTATGCCTTAAGTATGCATGGCATTTATTCCAAAGACTTAAAAGTAGGAGTGTCAGGCAGGATCAAAATATTCAATATATTTCCACATAAACCACACATTTTCGAGTGTAATTTTATTTTAAGTTCGCGTTCTCACGTGTACTGCCAAAAAAAAACAGAACACGTTCTTGAACGCGTACATCTAAAAATTAAAATATTATCCACTCGTGATGGGAACAATCTGATACATCCCTATAATAACGACAACAATTGTTTCAAGCAAATTTATTTAAAAAAATGTAAAATAATTCATTAGCAGTTATAAAAAAATAAATATAAAAAGATAACAATAAAAATAAAAAATAAATAAAAATATAAAGATAGTAATAAAATAGAAAACAGAGAAATTTTATAAGTTGTTTATGGCTTAATATCGTTTTTTTTAAATTTTTTTTAATATATATATTTTTTTTTTTAATATTATCTTTATTATTATTATTTTTATTTTTTTATAACTGCTAATGAATTATTTAAGATTTTTCAATAAATTTGGTTGAAAATTTTGTTGTCATTTTTATAGGGGTGTATCAGATTTTTCCAATAGCGAAAGAATGTTTTAATTTTTTAGCAATAGTTGTGCAAGAACACGAACTTAAAATAAAGCTACACTCGAATCTGTATGTTTAATGTGTGTTCGCAACAAAAAATACGTGATAGAAACATGTGCGTCTACATAACGAAATATTTAAACGAAACACAGTTATGATTGTGTTCGGCACCGTACCAAATATAGAAACACACATAATTGATATCAAAATAAAAATATGTGTTTGTTGGTCTGAGCTACATATATGTACGAGTTTTTTATTCAGTATGTGTTTTTTCTGAACTCTGCTTACAAGGCATGGTGGAAGGCATGTACCTAAATTGGAAAATAACATATTTACTTAGCTTTCCAGATAAGTAATGGAAAGTCTTTTTTTCCGTTATAAAAACTCAAAAAAACAAACATTGGAATTAAAATAATAATAACAAAATAACCGTTATCAAAAGGCTAAGAAAAAATACTTATTTTTTAAATTATTATTTTCAAAATTTATTTAAAAATTAACTTTTTCCTTGACAAAAAAAATAAATAAATGCTTTTTTTTAATTTCCTAAAATATATTAAAATTATTTCCCTGTTACAAACATACTCTTCAAAAAAAAAAATAGTAACTAAGAAAATATGCGAAATCCGTTTTTAATGAGTATAGTTTCGTATATGTCAATTTTTTTAAGGATCAGTTTTTAGTACTTAATTCTTGTTTTGTTTTTTGCAACGTACTTCGTTTGTTAGAATTTCGTCTAAGTAATCCAACTAGGCATGGTTACGGTTTAAAAACAACGACCGAGGGTCTTAATCTAATTTCGCAAATTATAAAACTATAAGACATATTTTTCTGAAATTGTGATCTTATAGAAGGCAAAAACTCAATTTTTTGCAGGTAATTTTTTAAGAAAAGAAAAGGTACTTACTTAGAATAGGTACTTTTTAAAGAAATTGTTGTTTTCTTAGCAAAAGTTACTTTTTTAAGAAAAAGTGCTTTTTCTAAAAATATGTCTTTTAACGAATATATTTTTTTTTAAAAATAAATGCTTTTTAAAGATTGGTACTTTCTCAAGAAAGTGTGTTTTTTTAAGAAAAACTACTTTTTTAAGAAAAGGTATTCTTTTATGAAATGGTGTTTTTGTAATAGCATGTTCAGACGGCAAAACGAACCACTTGGTTCGCTTTCTGAATTACGATTGCGAACCTTGGTGTTTAGACGATTGTTCTTGTTTCATTTTGACGTTCATATTTTTTTGTGCAAACATTTGAAGACATCCTTCTACACTTTACGTTTCACTATTTCATTTTTTCCATTTTTATTTAAATAAATATATGTAAATATATACATTTTATTTGTTAAATATTTCAGACATAATAACGATAATTTTTTATCAAAATTGGAGATGACAGTAAATTTTTTTTGGTCCGCAACATGACTTGAATTTAACCAAGATGGCGAAATAAGTTGATTCCATCATGATTGGGGCGCGAACCGTGATTGAGAGAGCGAACCTCGAATTTTGCTGTCCGTCTGAACAAAGTGCTTCTTAAAAAGGTGGCTTTTTTGAAGTAAATATACTTTTTAAGAAAACTATATTTTCAAAAAATGTAAAAATGTTAATTCTTTAAGAAAGGATAATTTTTAAAGAAAAAAATATATATTAAGGAATTGGTCTTTTAAAGAATATTTTCTTTTGAATAGAAGGTATATTTGTAAGAAAATATATTGTTTTAAGATACGATACTTTTTTAAGAATGTATACTGTTTATGAAAAGGTTCTTTTTAAGAAAAGCTTCTTTTTAAGAAAAGGCACTTTTTTAAGAAAAGGTACTTCTTTTAGAAAAGGTAATCTTTTATAAATAGGTGCTCATTATAAAAAGGTATTCTTTTTTTAAGAAAATGTATTTTTCTAAGAAGGTTTTTTCAACAGATTTTTTCAAGATAAGGTTGTTTTTTCTGAAACGGACCCATTTAAGAAATGTTTACTCTTTCATGAAATGATCCTCACTAGGTGAAGAGGCTTTTTAAGAAGGCCATATTTTTAAAAAAAGATAACGTTTTAAGAAAACGTACTTTCTAAGAAAAAGCTTGTTTTTACGAATTGATTCGTTTTAAGAAAATATTCTTTTGAAGAAAAGATATTTTGTAAGAAAATATGTTTTTTGAGAAAATGAGCTATTTTTGACAGGCGGGAAAATTATAGGATGCTATCGGATGCTATATTTATATGGGGAGAAATGGACTGATCCTGACCATATTTGGAACAGTCACTTATAATTTGAAAAAATATATACAAACCAAATTTGAGAAAAATCTATGCAAAATTTTTGTTTTTTGATAGATTTAAGTGAAAATCGAGAAATGGATGTAATAAACAAATGCAAACCCGATTTGGTAGAGATCTGTATCATAATTTGGATGTTATGACAATTTATGTCGATTTCATAGGGGTCATTGGTATGGGGACTAGGCCTGAACATGAACTGAATTTCACCAATTTCAACAGCGTTCATTTTATGGCCTATAGGAGCTTGTATGCCAAATTTCATTGAAACATATTTATATTTGTGACCTGTATTTTGATTACAAAGTTTACATGGACACACAGACCGACGGACAGATGGGCAGATGGACGGACGGATATCGCTAAATCGACTTACAAAGTGATTCTAACTCGATCGATATAATAAAAGATGGGTTTAGGTCAAATATTTTGTGTAGTTACAAACAGCAGCACAAAGTCATTATACCCAAACCACATAATGGTATAGGGTATAAAAACGCTACTTTTTTTTTGAAAAAAAAGACTTTTTTAAGAAAACTTACTTACGATTTTTAAGAACGTGTACATGAAGCATTAAACGATATTTTTTAAGTAAATTTATTTTTTTAAGAAGACACATTTATTTTTTAAAAAAGACACATTTAAAAAAAGGTACTTTTGTAAAAAAAGGTACTTTTTAGTACTTTTCGGTATTTATAAACAACAAGGAACTTTTTTAGGAAAAAGTACATTTTTAAGAAAATTTACTTTTTTAAGAAAATTAATGTTTTAATAATTGGAGCTTTTTAAGAAAAGCTACTTTTTTGAAACAATGTACTTATAAAAAGGTACTTTTCCTAAAAATGTACTTTTTAAATGGTCAAAAGTGATAGTTTTTAAAGAAAATGTTATTTTTCTTTGAAACGGATATTTTTAAGCAATTGGGCAAACTGTATTTTTTTAATAAAAGTTACTTTTTTAAGAAAAGATACTTTTTAAGGAAACGGTGCTTTTAAAAAAATAAACTTTTTTGATAAAAGATACTTTTCCTAATTGAAAATACCTTTGTTGATAAAAGGAACTTTTGTCGATAAAATCACTAAATTTTAACAATTCAGTGTGTTTGTTGTAATAATTTGTTTTTCAATTTATCGAATTGTTTACTTTTTCAAATATTTTGTTTACATTTATTATAAATAGGACAATAAATCCAGGTATTAATGAAAACCTAAAAACCAGAGAATCGGCATAGGCGAATTTAACAGACTTACTTGTTTAGTAACGCATACTTTTTTGAGAAAAGGTACTTTCTATATATATATATATTTGTTCCTTTAACTCCTACATGGAGCATAAGACCGTATTACGGTTTCAGTAATAAAGTTTATTGAAGATTTTAGGTTTATTTAAGGGCCAAAGCGTCCGATAAAATGTAATTTTTGATAAAATGTAATTTTCTACGATAAATTTAAAATTTAATAAAATTTACTTTTAAAGAAAAGTACTTATTTTCTTTTTTTTTATAAAAAGAGCTTTCAATTGAAGCAAAATTCCTCTTAGAAGAATTTTTGGTTCTTTGAAGCAAAGAGTTTTTGAAAACTAAGTACCACTTTCATATATTTATATGAACTTTATTGTCATTTTAGACATTTAATTCTTACTAACACATTCTTCATGTACATAATCTAGACATGAAGTATATAAAAAAAATCCAAAAAATTAAGTTAAACTATTGCTTCCACTAGATCAAAATGACCCACAAAATTTATTGTTTGAATGAACTTTTATATTAATTTAAAGGCTGGTTTTTACTTTTATTTATAATAAATTACATATTAAATTACAGTATTAAGAAATTGGAGAATTCATTAGTTTATGACAAGTTTTAAAAACAATTAAAAATTTTTAATTAATTTTAGGAAATTATTTTATAGCTCAAAATCTCTTGGTAAAGGCTGTAAAACGGCATGTTTGGAATATTGTTTTCTGTAGCTTTGTACCACCTGAAAAATTACAAATAAAACTTAATATTAGTACAATTAATAACAAAAGAAAATAAATTCAAAAATTACTTTAAGTAGGTGTTGCTTTTGCTTCTCATCCTTCGTGATTTTGCAATGGTATTCCTGGATAGGTATAATCCCTCTTTCAACACAATCGTTGACAACTCTTAAACTTTTAACAACTTTTTACTTCCAAGATTGAGAACTTATATCAGGTAGTATAAAATTTTGATAAAAGATATTTCAGATATGAAAACACCAAAAAGATGTAGCCTAAAAGTTCAAAAAATATGAAAAATCACATTTTTCTTCAAATACGCTGAAATAAAAACGCTGCCCTCGCCAAACTGAGAACAGGATACCTAATATATTTGGCATTTTTAATCACATATATTTTGCTAATAAGACCTTGAAGTCCAATCGTTGATTTCGGTAAATTTCTTTAACAAAATTTTTTAAAAAGTAAAATTCGGGATTTTGAAATAGTGATAAAAAATACGTACCATTTTGGCATTAATTTAGAACGGCATAACAATAGATGAGATGCAAAATGCTTTACATAAGATCATGCTGGGATCAGCAGAATGCAAAAATGTTGTTGTTGTAAATTATTTCAATGTCTTTAAAAATGTGAGCTGCGGCGCATATATTGCCTGTGGAACTTGATATAACTTGGCTCTTTTTCAACCGATAATAGATTTTATTGTTTTATTGGAAAGATAATTTACTCTACATTATGGTTTATTAATTAGTTTAATTGAAACGCTATTATTAATATCAAAATTTTTGTGAAAAATGATTATTTTTGATAATTTTCCCGTATAAATGCATATTTGAACTTTGAACTCAATGCGCGCCCATAAAGCATTGTCCGATTTGGCTCAAATTTTGCGCACTAAAGTTTTATATCCAATTCACAATAATCCGATCCGCGCGTCTTGAAATTCCAAAAAAAATTGCTGTCACCCTAATGTATATAATAATGTGGATATTGGGAACATTTCCGTCTGTTTAATAGAGCTTATTTGCATGTGGGCTAGATCTCAACAATCATCTATTTTCACCAATTTTAGTAACATTCGTGCTATGGTCGATAAAATCTTATATGCTAAATTTCATCGAAACGTATTCGTATTTGCGAACTGAAGTTTGATTACAAGGAATACATTGGTGTACAGACGGACGGACAGACAAACAGGTGGACTCAGAAGTTGATACTGTATCGATTGGTATAATAAAATGTGGGTCTAGGTTGAATATTTTTGGTAGTTACAATTATCAGCATAAACTCATTATGCTCTCAAGAAAATGTTATGGAAACTTATTTTAATAGATTGAATTACCAATAATTTTAGAAGAGCACCTCCAATTTTTCATGGTTTTGCCTATTGATTTGTTATTTGGAGTGTTTTTATTTAGGAAACGTACCGTACTTTCTAAAAGTCAACCAATCAATATCTATGGCTACTCCTCTAAATGATTTAAACAATTTAATATGATTAATAAATTCACATTTTGTTTCCACTTAATTTAATATTACTTATCAAGTGGCAACATTCTATAACACAAACAAATTTTTTACGTGGGAATATTTTTTTTAAATTCTATTAAATAGTAATAAATTTATTATTTTTGGTATCGACATGTGAACATTAGAATGAATGAATGCTTTTAGAATAGATTTCAAGTTTGTAGTTTGTTTTATTTATATGTGAAATTAAAGTGGTTTAACTTTTGGCATTCTTGTCAATGAAATGTTAATGAGTGATTGTTCAGAATTCAATTTAATAAAAATTTTACATATTAACAAATCCGAATTTAGAATTTCAACACCTACAACTTTGAACTTAAGAGGATGATTAATAAAAATATGTTAAAACATATTGTAGTTCTTATGAAACAAAATTCAGAATTCGATACCTGTTTTAAGGTTTATTTTGATATTTTTTTCTTTTACCCTTCTAAATATATTTTTAATAGAAATAAATAATCTATTTGAAATATCTGCGGTTTTTTTTAAGGTAATTTCTGTGGTTATGCTATCATTTTGAAAATTCCATAGCATTGTGTAATTATTTCAAGTTTAGCGAATAACAACTTATAATATTAACAGGTTCATTCTTAAAGAATTTTCTCCATTAACAGAAAATGTTCCAGCATCTTCTAAATGTAATTCAGTCTTTCTGCCATCCGTTAGAATAAACAGACTAAAAGGCGGCTGGCAGTTGGTAGAACAAAAACAAGAATCAAACAAAGAAATTGAAAGAAAAATGATTTAGAGCCAAGAAATAAATAGAATTTCCAAGTTGTCAGTTACTTTTGTATTTTGTAAACGGCAGTTTTAAGTTCGAGGTTGGTAAAAGGTCTAGTACACCGAAACGGTGAAGCAGTACAAAATGAATTTTATGAATGTTTAAATTGAAACCATTCTCATGATATAAGCATTTGTTATCAATTTATGCTATTTTCTTTATCATTGATTTCTCCTTCATATAATTCTTCGTTTTATATTCAAACAGACTATGCCTGATAAATATTGTAATTTTTTCAACTTTTTCTTTTTTACTCTGTGTTACAGAGGTTTGCTAAAACACATCAGTGACACTATTTCCAGATAATATTTGCAACGTATAGAAATCTGTACGACCTAAAATATTTGGGCTATTAATATAAAGAGCTGAAAATATTCTAATAAAATGAATTTAAATTTAAAATTTGTGCATCAACAAATATTTGTTTTAAAAATTTTAAATTCATTATTCCGGCTGTAAATAATTTTCTATTCCTTAAAGTATACATGTTCTTGATCCTTATAACAACTCGAATCGCTATAGCGAATCGATATAGTCCGTCCGTCCGTTCGGCTGTCTGTTGAAATCAGCCTCATTCGCAAAATAAAATTTAGGATAATATTGCTTTTCATTATTTGGAGCAAGTTGGTGTTTAAAATCGAGTAAATCGGGCATCAGTGTGCCAAGTATGACCTAAAATATGGCGACACATTTAAAAATTTTTAAAAATTCTGTATATTTGTTGTAATAATTTGGTATTAAGTTTATCATATTGTAACTTCTTAAAATATTTTTTTTTTCACAAATGTTACAAATAGTTCAATAAGTCCAGATATTATTGTAAATTTAAGAAGAGAGTATCAAAGATTCGACATAGTTAAATTAACACTACTGTTTGTTTTATTTCGCAATTCTGTTAGAAAGTCACAGCATGTATCTAACCGTAGTAGCGGCAGTATAGGTCTTTTTTTTTTTTTTTGCTACTACCCAGGATTATCTTATACGCGGAAGTAATTGGCCTCATAAGCGTTTGTGTTAAAAGCCTATAGAACTTAACCTAGATCCTCGTGTTGTTGAGACCAATGAGTTAAAATAAATGAAATTATTGTAAACTAGCAGATTCCAGCGCTCGATATTCGAGTGCAAATTCTAGGAAATTTTATGTTTTCATTTAATAAAGATAAATTATGCATAAATTATGCTTCACAATTCAACTCAATTTAAATGAAGAAAACAAGCTCAACACATTAACACAAACACATTAACAAATTTAATAAACACACACATAGTATTGTATAGTTTTATGTATGTGTTAGTAGCAACTTTAAACGATCATAACTCGAAAAAAATGTTCAAGACGATGAAAATCTGTAAATCTGGTAAACAGTTAAAAAGAAATACTTTTCAAGTGACACATCTTTTGACAAAATCGGGGTAAAACTGTGAAACTTACATCGGTCACAAGAAATCGCCTTGCCTATTAATTTTATAGATTAGCGAATAAAAATGTTTTTTAACGGGTGATTTTTTAAGAGCTTGATAACTTTTTTTTTAAAAAAAACGCATAAAATTTGCAAAATCTCATCGGTTCTTTATTTGAAACGTTAGATTGGTCCATGACATTTACTTTTTGAAGATAATTTCATTTAAATGTTGACCGCGGCTGCGTCTTAGGTGGTCCATTCGGAAAGTCCAATTTTGGGCAACTTTTTCGAGCATTTCGGCCGGAATAGCCCGAATTTCTTCGGAAATGTTGTCTTCCAAAGCTGGAATAGTTGCTGGCTTATTTCTGTAGACTTTAGACTTGACGTAGCCCCACCAAAAATAGTCTAAAGGCGTCAAATCGCATGATCTTGGTGGCCAACTTACCGGTCCATTTCTTGAGATGAATTGTTCTCCGAAGTTTTCCCTCAAAATGGCCATAGAATCGCGAGCTGTGTGGCATGTAGCGCCATCTTGTTGAAACCACATGTCAACCAAGTTCAGTTCTTCCATTTTTGGCAACAAAAAGTTTGTTAGCATCGAACGATAGCGATCGCCATTCACCGTAACGTTGCGTCCAACAGCATCTTTGAAAAAATACGGTCCAATGATTCCACCAGCGTACAAACCACACCAAACAGTGCATTTTTCGGGATGCATGGGCAGTTCTTGAACGGCTTCTGGTTGCTCTTCACTCCAAATACGGCAATTTTGCTTATTTACGAAGCCATTCAACCAGAAATGAGCCTCATCGCTGAACAAAATTTGTCGATAAAAAAGCGGATTTTCTGCCAACTTTTCTAGGGCCCATTCACTGAAAATTAGACGTTGTGGCAGATCGTTCGGCTTCAGTTCTTGCACGAGCTGTATTTTATACGGTTTTACACCAAGATCTTTGCGTAAAATCTTCCATGTGGTCGAATAACACAAACCCAATTGCTGCGAACGGCGACGAATCGACATTTCACGGTCTTCAGTAACACTCTCAGAAACAGACGCAATATTCTCTTCTGTACGCACTGTACGCATTCGTGTGGTTGGTTTAATGTCCAATAAAGTAAACTGAGTGCGAAACTTGGTCACAATCGCATTAATTGTTTGCTCACTTGGTCGATTATGTAGACCATAAATCGGACGTAAAGCGCGAAACACATTTCGAACCGAACACTGATTTTGGTAATAAAATTCAATGATTTGCAAGCGTTGCTCGTTAGTAAGTCTATTCATGATGAAATGTCAAAGCATACTGAGCATCTTTCTCTTTGACACCATGTCTGAAATCCCACGTGATCTGTCAAATACTAATGCATGAAAATCCTAACCTCAAAAAAATCACCCGTTATAATACAAAATGAACCTTTTTAAGTTTCTAAATAAATATTTTTCGTAAAAATTAATTAAAAACAAGTAAGAAAATTATAGTCGGTCTAGACCGACTGTACGATACCTATACCATGGTTTAGAAATCCTATCTCTTCAGCCCAACTAATTGGATATAGAAAATAAGCATAAACCAA
Organism: Cordilura impudica; assembly: GCA_963682025.1. Taxonomy (NCBI): domain Eukaryota; kingdom Metazoa; phylum Arthropoda; class Insecta; order Diptera; family Scathophagidae; genus Cordilura; species Cordilura impudica. The sequence goes on from OY821521.1 coordinate 57,318,093, forward strand.
ATTTGGGTGGCATTGTTATTAATTTTTTTTGCCTTGGCATATGAAAAAGTTTATATCGGATGCAATATTTATATGGGTACTGGGTCGAAAGACGGACCGATCCTGACCATATTTGGTAAAGTCACTTAGATTTTGAAAAAATATATACAAACCAAATTTGAGACAAATCTGTGCAATATTTTTTGTTTTTTGATAGATTTAATGAAGATCGGGAAGCAATTCTATATGGGGCCTATGACTAAGAATTGTCCTATAGCAATTATTTTTGGACTACTTGTTAACGCGTACAAACCCAATTTGACTCAGATCTTTATTGTAATTTGGATCTTATGGCAACTTGTGTCGATTTCATAGCGGTCATTTGTATGGGGACTAGGTCTGAACATGGACCGAATTGTACCAGTTTCAATAGCGTTCATCCTATGGCCGATAAAACTTGTATACCAAATTTCATTAAAATATAATCATATTTGCGACCTATAGGTTGATTACAAAGTTTACATGGACACACAGACGGACGGACGGACGGACGGACATCGCTAAATCTACTAAGAGTGTAATCCTGAGTCGATCGGTATAATAAAAGATAAATAAGCAGTTTGTGAACTCAATTAGTATTTATTTGATAGTTTGTTTGTCCGATTGTTCTATATTTCTGTCATATAGATTCGATCTAATTCTTGATATAATTATCCTGCTTGTTAATTTTTTTAATTTTTGTACTTCTGATAAGGTAAACCTAGTGGTAATATAGACATAATTGAAATATATACAATTTTTATTACCATGAACTGTTGTATTTAATTGTTACTAAAAGTACTTATAAAAGACATTGTGTCATTGATAAGCGCTTAGTCTAGCGCGAAACGCGCGTAGTTGTATCTACGTGTCACATCTAAATATTGAGCGAAAACTCTGAAGCTTTTATAAGCCACAGAATGATCACTATTTAATTTTGATCACCAGCTAATTTCATGTATTGTTATCAAATTTTTATACCCTATACCACTATGTGGTTTGGGTATAATGACTTTGTGCTGCTGTTTGTAACAACCAAAAATATTTGACCTAGACCCATCTTTAATTATACCGATCGAATCAGAATCACTTTCTGAGTTGATTTAACAATGTCTGTCCGTCCGTCCGTCCGTCCGTCTGTGTGTCCATGTAAAGCTTGTAATCAAACTGCACGTCGCAAATATGAATGTATTTTGATGAAATTTGGTACCTAAGCTTTTGTCGGCCATGGGATGAACGCTATTGAAATTGGTGAGAATCGGTCCATGTTCAGACCTAGCCCCCATACAAATTACCCATATGAAATCGACATAAATTGCCATAAGATCCAAATTGTCATATAGATCTTACTCAAATTGGGTTTGTATGCGTTCATTACATCCATTAATGAGTAGTCCAAAAATGATCCCTTTGACCCCATATAGAGCTGTTTCCCGATCTTCACTTAAATCTATTAAAAAACAAAAATATTGCACTGATTCTTCTCAAATTTTGTTTGTATATATTTTTGCAAAATACAAGAGACTTTACCAAACATGATCAGGATCGGTCCATTTTTGGACCAAGTCCCTATATAGATATAGCATCCGATATGAACTTTTTCATATCTGCAGCCAAAAAAATTAATAAAAATCCCCCTCAAATTTGGTTTTTGCTTATTTTCTATGTCCAGTTAGTTGGGCCTAAGAGATAGGGTCTCGAAACGCATGGTATAGGGTATCGTATAGTCGGTCTAGACCGACTATAATTTTCTTACTTGTTTATGTATATGTTTGTACATCTGTAATATTAATAGGCTAGTCGAATTTTTGTAACCGATGTTTTATTCTACCGCTTTATCCCGATTTTGACCAAACGTTTATTATTTGAAAGTTATTTCTTTTTTGCCGTTTTGCAAATTTACAGATGTTTAAATTTTTTCACTTATTTTGAGTAAATTGCATCTGAAGTTGCTACTAACACATACATAAAATTATACATATGCTATGTATTTTTTATTAAATTTGTTAATGTATTTGTTAATAAGTTGGTTATCTTCCTTCACAATAATAATAAACCATAAAAGTGTTGGTTTGTGAATTGGCTAAGTTGAGAAATAAAGCTGCCCAGAAAATGCACTCGAATTTCGAGCGCTGGAATCTGCTAGTATTCGTAGATCAGCACTACCAAATTAAAGAGCTTAAATTCAAACTAAGTAAAAAATTTAGTAAAAAAAAAATATTTATTCTTCCCCATCAATTTCAGCGCCTCTAAATTAATCCGCCTCCAGTAAAATACACGTATGCCAATTTTTTTTTTATAATTTTCAAAATAGTTGTAAAGTTGATTTCAGCTTTTATCTTTTTCGTCGATCTAAAACGTAGTCCTCGAAGGATCTTTTGAGTTTCTTGAATAGTCAGAATAACCCTTTTTTGAAAAAAAATTAGTATTTTGAGAATCGATCGGAATTTCACACGCCTGAAGCCGAGAATATCTTTTAGAATGATATTGACTAATTCTTTTAAAATGTCATCGGTATCGGCAATATTTTTAGTTGTCAATTGACGATTTTGCAGCACCAAGTATTTGATTTCTTTTACGTGTTTTTCTCGTCCCGCTCTTTGCCTTCCCTCTTGGAGCTGTTTGTACCACTTGTATATAGCTGAAATTTTATTCCGCAAACAAAATTTTATATAACTAATAGTGTGAAAGCAGCACTATTGAAACAATGGAGATATTCAGCCCAATTCTAAAAAAAAATTCCGCATGAAATATCACACTTCTCCCCTATTATGAATAAAAATTGCTTCGGAAAAAGAATTCGATGGGAAAAAAGTAGTTATTCTCAATGCACTTGAATTTGGTTTCCCACCCCCAAAAAAAAAATGAACCTGACAAAACAGACGGGAGTTTATATAAAAATGTACGAATTATTTTTATAAAACAAAGTATATATAAAAAAATTAATATTTTATTGTTCTTGTAGATTGAAGACCACAAATAAAGCCCAACATCAACTTTTGTTAACTTTAATGAAATCCAATTCAGGCATTGATTGCGTTTTCCATAGATTCAGCCCGCAAATTACTTCTAGCAATCCTTTAGCTATTTCGTTGTTGTTATTCTACACCCATTTCCTCCACTATTCATTTTTTATTTAATTTTTCTTTAAAATAAATTTAGAAAATTGTCATTAAGCAAAACAACTGGCTTCGTAATTCGATGATGCCACTTATTCATTTTTTTTGTTCACGCGGATTTATAATTGGAGGATTTTTCTAGAGAAAAGTATTGTCCGTGAGAAAGAAATTCCTTGAGAATATTCGTAATTGGGCTGAATGACATGAAATTTGTGCAGATGTCAAACGCAGTACAACTCGATAAACACGCGAATTTTAACTTTTCATTTGGGCTCAGCGTTATCTATAATATTAATAGGCAAGGCGATTTTTTTGTGACCGAAGTAAAAATTTTATTTTCAAACCGATTTTGACAAAGACTACCCCATTTGAAAGGTATTTATTTTTAGCTGTCCACCAGATTTACAGATCTGCAGTAACTGGAATATTTTTAAGAGTAATGTTCATTTAAAGTTGCTACTAACACATACATAAACAAGTAAGAAAATTATAGTCGGTCTAGACCGACTATATGATACCCTATACCATGCGTTTAGAAACCCTATCTCTTAGGCCCAACTAACTGGACATAGAAAATAAGCAAAAACCAAATTTGAGTGGGATTTTTATTAATTTTTTTGGCTGCAGATATGAAAAAGTTCATATCGGATGCTATATCCATATGGGGACTAGGTCCAAAAATGGACCGATCCTGATCATATTTGGTAAAGTCTCTTGTATTTTGCAAAAATATATACAAACAAAATTTGAGAAGAATCAGTGCAATATTTTTGTTTTTTAATAGATTTAAATGAAGATCGGGAAGCAGCTCTATACGGGGCCAAAGGGATCATTTTTGGACTACTCATGGATGGATGTAATGAACGCATACAAACCCAATTTGAGTAAGATCTATATGACAATTTAGATCTTATGGCAATTTATGTCGATTTCATAGGGGTAATTTGTATGGGGGCTAGGTCTGAACATGGACCGATTCTCACCAATTTCAATAGCGTTCATCCCTTGGCCGATAAAAGCTTATGTACCAAACTTCATCAAAATATATTCATATTTGCGACCTGCAGTTTGATTACAAGGTTTACGTGGACACACAGACGGACGGACGGACGGACGGACGGACGGACGGACGGACGGACATTGTTAAATCAACTCAGAAAGTGATTCTGATTCGATCGGTATAATTAAAGATGGGTCTAGGTCAAATATTTTTGGTTGTTACAAACAGCAGCACAAAGTCATTATACCCAAACCACATAGTGGTATAGGGTATAAATACATACTGTGTTTGTGTTTATTAGATTACCAAAAGCACTATAATGAATTGTGAATTGGCTAAAATTAATTAGCTTACCTTTAGGCTCTGTTAAAAATATTTATTTAATGAGAATATAAAATTTCCTACAATTTGCACTCGAATTTCGAGGGCTGGGCTCTGCTAGTTACAATAAATATTGTCTACGTATAGAATTAATAAAACCTTGTTAATGCTTTCCTGAAAACTTATAATTTTTTAGATAGTCCATTTTGAATTAAGCCCCGGATTTCAAAATACACATTCTGGTATTCCAAAAATGTTTGACTACAAGAACAAATCCAGTAAATAAAATTTAAGTTTTTTTATATTTGAAGCACCCAGTGCAACAACAAGATAACTCCACTTTTTTGCGAAATAGGTTTTTTAATGCAGAAATAAAAAAAAAAAAAAATCTGCGTTGTTCGGTGCACAAAAAATACATCTAAATTGAATCTAGGAAATGTAAACTCGCTTTTGGAGTTTTGTTTTCAAAACGGAGCAAGAACACGACATCTCCTGGATTTGAGTTGTCTTGTTTTTGCGCCGCTTTTCAAACAATAAGCCTTAAGCCACATGTCAACTTTTAGTTGCCAGTAATCAAAAAACACAAATTTTTCAAAACAAGTGTGAGTGTGGTATGAGCAAAGCGACGAGAGCGTAGTTACATATTTATTCTCTTTTATTTAATGTTCTCTATGTGTCCCCCACTGTCCTAGAGTATGTTGTGTGTGAGATCAACTAAGAACGCGTCTCTGACGCAGCCTACTGTATACTTTTTGCTTAGCATCTAGTGGTCTGTTTTAAAAAATGTGTCAGTTGGTTCTTGGTGCTAGGATACGGTGCAAGTATACATGTGTTTATAATAAATTTAAAACAATGAGTGAAAGTGAATCATATTTTTCCATATCGGGTTCCGAATATAAAAATGGATCTGATGATGAGGAGACATCGAGTAGTGTTGATACTTTACCTGTTCAAAAAGGTAAAAAATTCATTAAAATGTTTAAGTTTTCAGTTAATGTTATTGGTTTGTATGGTTTTAGGAAAAAAGCGTGTGCGCAATCAGAACGCATGGAAAAGGAACGTAGCTAAAAGGAAGAGAGCAGAAGGTAAAAAGTATACAAACCGTAAGGGTAATACCGTTGCAGCAAAAACAATGGGCCAGCCTTGCAGTTGCAGAAAAAAATGTTTTGATTATGGACGTCAGAATCAGTATGCCAAAGTTTTTCAAGAATTTAATGAGCTGGGAAATAAAGAAAAACAAGACGCATATTTGTGTGGATTAATAAGGCAAAATGCAGTTAAGAGGCGTCGATCTGCGAGAGGGAATGAAGTGAGAAAATTCCAAAATAAATATTTTAGACGTGGCATTAAACATGAAATAGAGATATGTAAAAAAGCATTTTGTTCAGTTCATGGAGTCCATAAAAGTCGCATCGAAAGACTCTCAAGCTTTTTGGTGAAAAAAGTAACTGCGCCCTCTGACATGAGAGGTCGTCACGCAAACAGAGTATATAAGATTCCAGAAGATGTTGTTCAAAATATTGACAGCCATATTAAAATTTTCCCAAAAAGATCTTCTCACTACAGCCAAAATAAGGAATCGAAGTACTTACCTTCCGATTTAAATGTAAGGAAAATGTATACTCTTTACTTAGAAAAGTTTGAGCCAAGCGCTTTTGCATTGATGGCTGAAGAAAATGGTAACCCAAAGCCAACAGTTACATACGATTTTTATAGGGAATGCTTTGCGAAAAATTTTAAGCTTTCTTTTGGATCACCTAGATCAGACACTTGCCAGACGTGTTATAGCCATGAAAAGAAAATAGCTGCAGCTGATTATGAGGAAGAAAGACGTGCACTCAAAGTTGCGAAAGATCTTCACGAAACGAAGGCTAAGGCGTTTTATGATGATCTACGCGAAAAAAGCTGCTTACAAGACCCGACAGTTGAGTGCCTTACTTTTGATTTCCAACAAAATTTGCCACTTCCGCTAATACCATCGGGTGATGTCTTTTATAAAAGGCAGTTATGGGTGTTTAATTTTTGTATTTTTCAATGCAGTACCAAAAAAAGCTACATGTACATGTATGATGAGACAATCGGGAAAAAAGGTCCAAATGAAATAATCAGCTTTTTGAATCATTTTATTGAACACATTATGAGTGAAACTGTGAGAAAATTATATTTATTTTCCGATAATTGCGGTGCACAAAATAAAAACAACACTCTCGTCCAATATTTATATGCTGTTGTAAAACACAAAAATATAAGCCTTATTGAACATCACTTGCCAGAACCATGACACATTTTTTGCCCTGCGATCGCTCTTTTGGCGTTATAGAGAAACAGAAACTTCGAGTAGAATGCCTTTACCTGCCAAAAGACTGGCAGAATTTAGTGGACAAGTGTTCCAACAAATTTAAAGTTATATCAGTGAGCAATGAGAACATATTTGATTTTAAAACGAGCTTGGCTCCGTTTTACAAAAAAACAGTCACGAACAAAGATCATATTAAATGGACCATTTCAAAATATCGAAGATTTTGCTACAAAAAAGAACAAAATGTCGCAAGTATTTCAGCTTCTTGTAATCACCATGGGCCATTAACAAAATTCGATATAGCAATGAAAGCAAACTTCCAGGATAACCCCTTCGAGCCAAAACTTTTATACACAACTAATCTAGCCATCAACCCGAAAAAATATGACGGTGTTATGAGCTTGCCACAAAAGTATGTTCCTCCATCGAATATACATTTTTATGATAATTTAATGTCGCAGCAGTCTATTCAAGAAGCTGAAAACACTGACGATGAAGATGACAATATCGGTGCAAAAACAGGACAAGTCCAAAAGCAAAATTATTTTTTTTTACTTTAAAATACAACTTTTTAATATGTTTTTGAATTAAACAAATTTGTTTTGATTATTTCTTTTCAAAATTAAAAAATATTTTGCAATTCTTTTGGTTTCTTATTTTTGAGAAAGATTTTTTTAATTTTCTCAACATTTTAAAAAGTGGAGTTATCCGGTTTTTGCATTGGCTGCTTCATTTCCTCTTTAGCTTTGTCATTATAAATTACTCGTATAGAAAGAAGTTTTCTGAAATATGTATGGAAACTGTGTAACAAAAAGTTGGTGAAATCTTTTTTTTTTTTTGTTTTTCTATATTTGCTGAGTTCATACGTTCGATTTGGTTTTCTTTTTTTAAGTGAATATTATTCACCAAGATTTTATATATTTTTTTTTTGGTCGATTCATCATTTTGTGGAGTATTGTATTTGGTATGATTTTTTTATTTTTTTTAGTTTTTGAGAGGTTGCTGAGCTCTATGCTGGTCGTCTTAGCTAACTGGCTTTATTTTTATGTAGATTGGATGTGTTGCTGCTGCTCTTGTATGTAGTAAGAGTATATTTATCTTATTATGAATTAAACTTGTTTTACAACTTGCTGTAGCTGTGAATTTTATGCAAATCCACGTGAGCGGTTTTTTGTTACTCCTTTGTAGTCAGTGCTGTTTGGTGCTGTGTATTCGTATGTTTTCTTTTATATACATTTTTTGTTTTGCCATTCAATGCAATTTTTTGTTGTCTTCTTTTTGGTTTTTTTTGCAACTTTGGTTTAATTTTATTTTTTGTTCTTCCTTTTTTCATCGACGTCGTTTCTCGTATTTCAATATTTATATAAAAAAAAAAAACATGTTGCTGCATGCATGCACGTTTTTTTTAACACTACACATTGATTTTTAATACTTTAAACTGGTTTATAATTGGTGGTAATTATTTGTTTTTTTTTAGTTTTATATTCAATTTTAAATTACTAAAGTCAATTTTTTAATGTCACTGCAATCTACTACTAATTTTTTTTTACTTATTTTTTTCTTTGCTTATAAAAAATAGATTTATTTATGTATAAGCAGTTTTTAATTTTCATTAGAAAAAAATTAAGTTTGTTAAGAAATATTTTATAAGAATGCCAGTTTTGCTAGTGAAAGGATTGAGACTTTGATTATGACTTACTGCTGCCGAATAATACACTCTATTAAAATATTGCTGTAAATATTTATTGTGAGATCGAAAAAACTTAATATACATAAAATGTAATAAATATAAAACCATTGAACCATTGAAAATTATGCAATTATTGATCCTTTGTGAAATCCTTGCGTTAGTGCTTTTATAGTGGTTCCTGTCGCGTTTTTTAGTCTGTTTCTGTTTGAAATCTTATACATTTTGGGACATCTTTTTTGATCCCTTCAACTCCATTTTCATAAGCGCCCAATATCTCTCCACTAAACAGTTTGAAGCATTACAAAAACCACGTTATTGTTATTATACTGCTCAAGAGTTCTCTTACCACGCAAAAAATGTGTGGACACATAGTGTTGAAAGGAAGGAATCATTTTTGCAAATAACTTGTAGAGCCTTTTGTAAGAAATAGCTTACGCGGTTTGCCATAACTGTATATTTCTTCCCATTCCAGGAACTTTTTTTTTGGAAATTTCATTTACATATCTTCAACACTTCTTCGAACATTAGCAACATAAACTTTTTGACCCGAAAGTTGCATTAGTTTCGTTGTCCATTATGCAGCAAGAGTATTTTTTATCAAACATAATTTCAATTCCCTTGCCAATTTTTGGTCTTTATATTTATATATTCCTGTCTGGAACTTTTGTAATTTGCAAGTACCTAATAATACGAACACTGAGGTACCGGGGCTGCTTTTCTACTGCATGTGTTGGAAGCTCTTTTCAATATGCTTCCTTTTTTCTTGGCCTTAAAAATATCATGTTAACCTTACCTTCCTCCCGAACCATATTTCCTATCCATTGATTATTTGACCAACATTTTGTAGTATTTTGAAGATTTTTTTGGATAATATTTAACAATTTTAGCATGTACTTGTACTTCTTCACTCAGTTTAATCAAGCTGACAACAAACTCACAGGGTTGTCATTACACATTAGAGCTGTCATATCTTTGAAAGGTAACTTGATCACAAAATAGCTCAAATAATGCTTGCGAAGAAAGTGAAGAGGAAAAACTTGTGTTCATATTTGTTAGATCTCGCTTCTTATGATATAATACCTTTACTCACGGTTCCGTAGGCTTTACAAAAATATTTCACTAAGCTTGCTAACCCTTACTTTAAGGCAATATATAACTACAAACATTATAGCTGTATCATTTCGCATTTAACAATATCTAGTAGGCGTTTTTTAGAATTAAACATACAGAAATGTTATTGCTTCAAATCAAACTAGCTGATCCCAGCCCTCGAAATTCGAGTGCAAATTCAGGGAAATTAATTTTTTCTTTTAATAAAGACCCTAAAGGTATGCTAATCAGTTTTAGCCCATTCATAATTGAACACTTTTTAAATATCGATTATTGCTTTTCAATTCATGGCAATTATTATTGTGAATGAAGAAAATAAACTCACAACCACATTAACAAATTGTGTAACTTTATGTATTTGTTAGTAGTAACTTAGGCATTTTACTACAAAAAAATTTAAAAATTTAAAAATCTGTAAACCCGGTGGACATTACCTTTCAAATAAGGTACGTTTGGTCAAAATCAGACGAAAATTCTGGAACAAATCATCGGTCACAAGAAGTCGCCTTACCTATTTATATTATAGGCGAGCTTAATTTGGTAAAAAGTGTGCATATATCAATACAAATTTTTGGGAATATTCGTGTTAATTATAATAATAATTGTGTGTAGTCTTCCGGACCTCTTTCTACCATGCGGTGTAGAGGTTTTTGCAAAGACCTATCCACTTCGATCTATCTTGTGCCGCTGTTTGGGCTGTTCTAGGATCGATTCTTTGTTCCGTCGGAATATTGTTAACGGTGTCCTTCCAAGTTATTCTTCTTATTCCTCTGTGTCTCGTACCATTTGGTCTTTTTTCTGATACTCGTTTCGGCAGGCGGTCCTCTGGCATTCTAGCAACATGCCCAAACCATCTCGTATAGTGTCCTTTCGTAATCTGACTCGTCTTCTTAAATTACAGACGACAAGTCGTAAGTTTTTTATTTCTGATGCCTGAATTCTGCTTTGAGTTTTTGTTGTAAGCGCCCATGATTCGCAGCCATGTGAGAGGGTGGTACATACGTGGAGTTATATACAGAAAGTTTTGTACCCGTTGACACTTCTCTTTTACCGATGAGATTTTTGTTTAAGGCGAAGTATAAATTGGCAGTTGTAGCTATTCTGTCCGATTTTCCATCTTCGATAACACTGTCCAACAAATTAAGACTTTTTGAATGGCACAGAATAGCGACCCCATAATTCTGAAAGGGTATGTTGAGTAGATCATTTTTGTAGAACAAACTTATGGTCCAGCACGTCTGAGTATTTTTTTACAGTGGGTCAAAGTTATCATTGTTTGGTCGAAGGGAGCATTATACTTTATGAAAAAAATGCTGTAAGTTAATGTCTCAGAGAATTCTTATGGTCAGTGTTGTATTGTGGAATTGTATGAGGATTATTTTTGTGGAAGATCTTAACCCTCTAACTGGTCTCTTTATGGGTCAATTTGACCCTTTTTTCGAGAAAATCAAAAAATATCCTTTAAAAAAGGACATTTAAGGATTAAAATATTCTACGAAAATGTTTGCCGAAAAATTTCAGTGGGGATCGCCAAAGACACCATTGTTGTAAATAAAGGTCTTTACGATTAATTGGCAAAATATTTAATATGATAATGGCTGCTGGTAGCACGTGAATCCCATGTACAAAGAAAGCACATATATTTTGTGTATCCTCTTTGCATTCCAGTCAATATTGCAATCATTTTGAAGTCTGCGCATACTTCCCATTTATATTTATAGAATTCAATTTTATTTAAGTGATTTGAAATATTTGCGTATGTTTCCTCCTTTTTTGTGGAATACGCAACCGGTATTGATGGATGCTGATTTCCATTGTGCAGTAAAACTGCTTTTAAGCTGTGTTTTGAACTATCTATAAATAGTCGCCAAGCGGAAGAGTCGAGTGGAAGCTTTAGATATTTAAGAACCTCTTCAATACTGCAACAGTATACAAGTTCTTCTGATTTTTTAAAATAACTTTCCAGATCGGCGTGTCTTTTTCTTGGAAATGTAACTTTTACATCGGCTTTTATCAAATTCCTGTTTTTCAATCTGGAACATAATATTTCAGCTTTCTCTTTTGTTAGTCCTAAATCTCTTACAAGATCTTCAAAATAAGCTTGGTCTAGTAAATTAGGACATATGTTTAAACCATCAAGAGGCAAATAACTTATATCTGATATGTTTTCAACCGCCGCTGTGATTTCTGTATTGGCGACTGTCATATTGGCCGAAAATATATGTGTAGGCGGTTGAGGCACCGGAACACCTTCACAGCGCACTTCAGGTAAAATGACATTATTTGTTGCTTCGTATGTCATTGTCGCGTAGTGCCTTTGGCTTCTACCAAATTTGTAATTATGCAGAAATAGCATGTATCTGATTTGTGATCTTCAGGTTCAATCCATTTAATAGGCGCAGAAAATGGCAGCGCCTTAGTACCGCCTTTGTACCACGTCAAAAGACCACTTTCGCAAGTAGTACATACGGTTTTTGGTATCCCAGCTTCAGATAAAAATCGTATTCCAAAGAAAAGAAAATATGGTTCTTCAATTGTAGGCAATATCTTTCTTCTGCTTTGATGGTGCGTAAAATGTCCACAAATAAAACAAAACCAATCTCTTAATTTGCAAACAGAATCCGCCATGCTTATTTAAGCTTTAATTTTTCTTTTTTTATATTAATTTTAGTAAAAATCACACCCGATATGTACTGCTTAGTAGCTCAATTATGCTTGAATTTTTTCTTTTATTTTTTATTATTAATTTTAATAAATATCACACCCGATTTGTAAGTCACAGCTGACTAGACGCGAGAAATCAGTGTTTGGCCCGGCCGAACTTGACGCCGTTTTTACCTGTTTTGTATATGTTGGTGTATAATTTTACTAATTAAGCATAAAGAGCTTTATTTACAACAATGGTGTCTTTGGCGACCCCCACTGAAATATTTCGGCAAACATTTTCGTAGAATATTTTAATCCTTAAATGTCCTTTTTTAAAGGATATTTTTTGATTTTCTCGAAAAAAGGGTCAAATTGACCCATAAAGAGACCAGTTAGAATTCTCTCTGACCATAAGAATTCTCTCAGACATTAACTTACAGCATTTTTTTCATAAAGTATAATGCTCCCTTCGACCAAAAAATGAAAACTTTGACCCACTATAAAAAAATACTCAGACGTGCTGGACCATAACTTTGTTCTACAAAAATGATCTACTCAACATACCCTTTCAGAATTATAGGGTCGCTATTCTGTTCCAAAAATGCTGTTGGACAGTGTAATTGTGACTTTCAAGTAGCGGAAGTGTTCAACTTGCTTTAATGCTTCGGATCCAATGTAAGTTTGATGATGCTTTCTATAGCTGTTTATTATCATGGTTTCGGTTTTCCCTGTATTTATACGGAGGTCCCTTTTGATCATTTCGTTCACAAAAATATCAAGGTTTTGTTTCAGAGATTCCCTGGATTTTGCAACAATGATCACGTCATGTGCGTATGCTAACATTGAAACTTTCATTGGCTGCATGTTCCAATTTCCTGCCGTCATTGGGATAACTGAATACCTGCAGGATTTGATTACGACGCGTCGTCTGTCAGTGTTATAAACAGATATGGACTTAGATATCACTTTGTCACACATCTTGTATTGTCATAAATTCTTCGGATGTGGTGTTCCCGGTTCATACATAGTTTCGGCATATTTCGTAAAAGCTTTTGATTCATCTGCTCAATATGTTGTCAATATTCCGTTTATGAAGCGCCTCCTATATATGTTGCCATTTTATAGTATTGAAAGCTTTCTCCAGGTCTACAAAGCAGCAATGAGTTTTGGTATTAAATTCAATGTTTTTTTCCGAAATTTGTCTTATCGTAAATATTAAATCTTGGATTCCACGATTTTATCTAAAGCTACATTGATCCTCTTCAAGTTGATGCTCTACTTTGCTCCTCAGTCTTTCAGTGGGTATCCGCGAGTATATTTTTCTCGCTACCGTTAAAAGTGATATACCGCGGTGATGTTGGCATGACTGGCTATCTTCTTTCTTAAAAATAGGATTGATTATGGCTACTTGCCAGTCGCTGAGAATTGATGCCTGTCTCCATGCTGCATTGAGTAGCAGCATTTTTTAATCATAACCCATATATTTCACAAGTTCTGGAGCTATACTATCATTTCCAGCAGCTTTAACTAACTATCTTTTGTAGAGTGTATTGAGTTCGGCCATTGTAATTTGGCTACGATCTTCTTCATCCTCCGGAATTATATAGATTTGTGCTAAAAGTGAGTTGCTTTCGCTATTCAATAGGTGTATCAAATATTCACGCCATCGCTCCATTGTCTTATTATCTTCTCTCAAGTGTTTTCATTCTTTGCTTCGAATAAATTTGATTGGACAATCATTGGGTCTTCTAAGGTTTTTAAGGGTTCTGTAGAAAAGTTTATGATTTTCACCTATGATTCTCTTCCAAAAAATGTCCAATTTTTTTCCCACGCTTCTGCCTTTGCCAATTGGACTACTTCTTTAATTTTTTTAATCGTTTTCAGATTGGCTACACTATCTTCATGCACCCTAGTGTAATATTTATTTACATAAAGCAAATTTTCATAAAATCAGTTTTTTTGTCTTGAAAGCCCCTTAGATTTTGATCCAGAATGTTCGCACTTTTAGTGATATAATTTTTTGTTCAGAAATATGCTCCGTTAGTTAGAATTCTTAGTTTTTGAGATATTTTTTTTTTTTATGCAGAAAAATTCTTAGTGTGACTGGCAAGGAAAGACAATAAAACTACCGAAAAATAAAATTCTCAAAATAATTCGTAATTGTAGAATATAAATAATCTAACCCATAAAAACAAAGTTTTTATTAAAACTCTTTTTTTCCTTATGCATATGAGTTTTGAATCTCTCCGTGACTGTGCGTGACTATTTTAAAATTAATCTTAGAACGAATACATGCGATACATATTGTTGTATCCTGTGGACATGAGATTCAAGTTGAAAAGTTTAGAAACTATACTCACAACACGGTTAGACATTTTGTAAGCTCTACCCGTGGTTTTATATGCCTCGCACATTACATAAATTCTTTATTCACCGGTCAGAAATAGTATCACATGCATTATTGCATTATTGCTCGAAAAGATATAGAGAACACTGTGTGCGTAAATGCAGTCGGGAAAAGTAGGCTTCTACTTAGTTCAGATCCAATACTTACCGCCAAAAGTAAAAGTCATCAGAAGAAAATTCATCATATACCATAGATGGTACTGTATTTAATAACACTGCTCTACAAATTTAAAAAAAAAATTGACTGCAGAAACGCAGCAAGTTTTTTAACTTACCTGGTTATGCTAAATTCGAATCTTGCATAAAAATTGGGCTATCACGTCTTGTTCATATTTTATCGCATGTTGGCAATACTGTAAAACAGTCAGTACTGACACTATAATTTCACAGACGCCCTCATTCAATCTAAATGTTCATAATAATAGTGTTTAAGTATGTCAGGGAGATCGCGTGTTACTGATTCAAGCCATTTTTGCTTTGTGTGTGTTGAATATTTGGTTGGAAAAAAAAGGATATGCAACATCAGAAACATTAAAATATGCAAATTTACATTATTTTGGTTTTGCTGTCAGAAACTTGGACAAACGTGGACACTGACAATGTTTTGCAATAGGTACAGAACTGTTTTATACAAGTGGCTAAATGGCAAGAAGATCTATTTCGATTTTTCATTTCCAGTCAAGTAACCACCAAACCGATATTTATTACGCGAATGTTCCATCGGTTTCCAAACCAGTTCAGCGTCCACCAAATGATCCATTACCAGTCATTCCCAGTGCTACGAGCAGTGAGTCCGAAACATCATTCACCAGTAGTGGTAGTTTATATGAGGCTGATGATGAACGCCATTTAGTGACTCAAGCTGAGCTGAATGATATTATTCGGGATTTACATTTAACGAAGCAAGACGCAGAATTACTAGCTTCACGAATGCAGCAGTTGAAACGTCTTGCAGTTGGCTCAAAAGTAACAATCCATAGACATAGAAACTTGGAATTTTCTGGATTTTTTAAAACAAACACTCTATTCTCTACTGTACTGATGTTGATGACTTATTTCAAAAAATGAACCAGCCATATGACAAAACTGAATGAAGATTATTTATTAATGGCTCTAAGTATAGTTTAATGGCTCTTTTTTTAAATAATGGGAATGAAAAATCATCCATACTAATTGCTCATGCCATTAATATAAAGGAAAATTACGAATCAATGACTGAAATTTTGACATTATTCAAATACAACGATCATAAGTGGAAGATCTGTGGTGATCTTAAGGTGTGTGATTTAAATTTCTTTGTATGTATTGTATAGACCATCGTAAATAACTGTAAGTTAATCTGTTTCAGGTCATTGGTTTGTTGACTGGCAAAATATTGTTGTTTCCTTTGTCTATGGGATAGTCGCGCTACATACCATCATTATGTCAGAACAGAGTGGCCAAAAAGTACTGAGTATTCACCAGGAAAACAAAACATTTCAAACAAACCGTTAATTGATCCAAATGACGTTCTTCTTCCGCCGCTGCATATAAAATTGGGCTTTTTAAGAACTTTGTCAAGGCTTTGGACAAAGATGGCGAATCATTTAATTATCTGTTAGCGGTTTTTCCTAAAATTTCATATGCTAAAATCAAAGAAAGCATATTTGTTGGCTCTCAGATCAGGAATCAATTGAAAAATCATAATTTTGCACAACGTTTATTGCAGCCTGGAAATTTGTCAAGAGCATTTTGGACAGTTTTCTTGGAAACAATAAGAGTAAAAACTACAGACAAATTGTTGCTGATTATTGAAAAATTATCACGAATTAGGCGCACGAATGTCACTCAGAATGCATTTTCTTCATTCGCATTTAGATGAACAAGGGGAGCGTGCTCACCAAGATTTAATGAAAATTTAAAGAAATTATCAAGGATTTTGGGACAAAAGCATGGTGGGAGACTATTGCTGGACTCTAATACGTGAAACCGAACCAACAAAAAACAAACAAGGTTCAAATAGCGCCATTCACTTTTGAAAATTCGTTGATTTTTTAATAAGCTAATAATTTTTTATGTAAAAAACAAAAAAAAAACGTTTTTTTTGTATCTCGAAAATCTGACGTGATAGAGAAAAACCAATTACAGATTCGAATTCAGCTCACCAAATTACCCTAGGAAAGATATTTGGTTGCACCAGTCCAAAACTTTGTCGGGTAGTGTATTTTTGCCAAACATAACGAGTGACGAAGAGGTTAATGATGACAAATATGAAGATGATGACTATGAAAGTGATGATGATTATGATGAATGTGAAATATGATGTAGTGGTGGTTTCAAGAATGAAAATTTTGTTGATATGGAGCATAATCAATAAAAAAAAAAATACAAAATAAATACAAATTCAAATACTTGATATTAAATTTATGATAATAGAAATACACATGTATTTGTTGATTTATGTTGTTTTGTTTATGATGTTTTGGTCTACTGTTTTATCCTGTTTTTGACCAAACGTATATTATTGGAAAGGTATTCCTTTTTAGCCGTTTTGCAGATTTACAAATTTTTAAAATTTTTCCTCTATTTTGAGTAAATTGCATTTAAAGTTGCTACTAACACATACATAAAATTATACAATGCTATGTGTATGTTTATTAAATTTGTTAATGTGTTTGTAATAAAAAATAATAATTGATTAGCATACCTTTAGGGTCTTTATTTAATGAAAAAATAAAATTTCCTAGAATTTGCACTCGAATTTCGAGGGCTGAAATCTGTTATTTTTTAATAAAGTATTAAGAACTCTATAGGTTGCAATTTGATTCATTAATTTAGCTCTTTAAAATGCAAAGTCACACCAAAAATTGTGAAGCAAAGTAATTTTTTCCGAAAAACAAAAAGGCGCTTGACAGGTTTAAAAAAAATTAAAAAAAAATTTTTCCAGATGTTTTTAATGCACTAATAAATAATAATTTGTAAAAAATATATACATATTTTTTTACGGCTTCCCTGAATTAATCCTCATTGTGAGTATCATTCAACCCACTGTGCGACGTTCACCCGTCCGTGCGTCAGTACACATACATGTGTGGAAACTAAAGGCAGCTATAATACAAATAAATATTTAGATGGAATTTGGTATATAAGCTTTTAACGGGTGTATTTTGTGTGTGCATAGAGCGATTTTAGTTCCTTACCTGTTTTTATTGTATTTGTTTTTTGCTTTTTTTTAAATAAATGTATCCTTAAATTAACATAATACTAATTCAGATAAAACAAATTTAAGATTAGTTTTTTTTTTTAATATTAACATCTAGAAATTTTCGAACTTTTTTATACCTGTGGAGCGCAAATAAATAACAATGTCAATCAAACTTGTTATACATACTTTTTTTTTTTTTTTTGGAAATTTTATGTAGTCTACGAGTACTCACAGTTTTTAAACATCTTGACCATTACTATTTACTAGCAGATTCCTCCACTCGAAATTCGAGTGCAAATCTAGGCAACTTTATTTCTCAACTTAGCCAATCCACAAACCAAAACTTTTTGGTTTATTATTATTGTGAATGAAGATAATAAACTCATTAACAAACACATTAACATATTTAATAAACACACACATAGCATATGTATGTATAATTTTATGTATGTGTTGGTAGCAACTTCAAATGCAATTTATTCAAAATAAAGGAAAAAATTTAAAAATCTGTAAATCTGGTGAACAGCTAAAAAGAAATACCTTTCAAATAATATACGCTTGTTCAACATCGGGATATAACGGTAGAACAAAACTTGGGTAACAAGAAATCGCCTAGCCTATTAATATTATAGATTTTAAAAACCATGTAACAATAAATAGAGAAATTGAGCGATATTTTATTTAGTGATTTTTCAAGTATAATAATTGAGAAAGATATAGTCGGTCAAGACCAACTTGACCATATTTGGTAAAGACACTTATGTTTTGCAAAAACATTTACATATTGTACATATACTTCAGTAAACCGGGAAGCAGCTTTATATGGGGGCTATAACTATGAATTGTCTTACTGAGTGGGCCGTTCTTTGTAAATCTAATGCTCTGAATGACAGTAGCTAACCAATTGAGATCCTTATACACTCAATTAAAAAAAGGTATACTCTTAACACGTTCGCTGCCATGTACACCACCGGTGGGTCACACGCTATATAATATTATTAGACTGTTTTAACCACGGCCTATGAACCAAGCTCTTTTTTCCTTTCATTGCCACCTACCTGCACGCTTTATCTTTGTTATAAAAACACAAAAGGTTGATTTGAGACACTATTTAGAAGTTATTTAAATTTTATTTTATTCCAAAAGAGTATAAGAAAAACTATTCCATGGCTTTTTAGAAATTTTTTTTATTTTGAATTATCGTATGACTTCTAAGGTCTCAAAACATTCTTACAGGTTTCAAACTTTTGGCATATAAGGCCGGCTGCGTTAGATAAAAAAATTTCATACTCTAGTAAACGAAAACTAATGCAGTTTTCCAATTAGTTATTTATTCTTTTTATAGAAGACAATATTATTGTATTTTTTATAACGAGAATTTATAATGAAAACTTGCCGAAAAGAAAGGAAATTACCTTAGAACTTAAGAGCTGTACGCAGCTTGTTAAGGAATCTTAACAGAAAATTTTCATATATTTCTTAAAGAAAAAAAATCACAAAAATACCTTTCAGTGCAACGCTAGAAATCAGCTGTTTTCTGTCAATTATTAAGAATTGTGAAATTGAAAACAAATCAGTTCTTCGGTTCTGCTTTATTTGGTCTGCTAAAGGCTTTTTAAGCTCAGTATCAAAATTACCCATCCGCTTCTTGTTTTTTTTTTGCCGAATTTTGTTCGTTTTTTTCCATGTTTGCAACTGAAAAATAACTTTTATTTTTTTTAGCATATTACATCTTGTTTATTCTTACATCTCCTGTCAAAATTCCTTTCAGAAAGAACGAAAAATTTGATATTCCTGCTCAAAGCCTGGGTTGCCTAACTTAATTTACGTCAAAAAAAGTACTAAAAACAATACTACTTTTTTAAAAAGCTGCGGACTATCAACAGAAATTTTTTGACAGAAAAATTCCTTAAGCATTTCAGAAGCGTTTTTTTATATGAAGTTTTTGATTCCTTAGCAATCCTTAATCGGTATTCGAATTCTGAGTTTCAGTATCGGCAACAGGTTTAAAGTGATAGCCGTACCCAACATTAGTTGCAATATTGAGTTTAAAGATTCGGCATAGTTAAATTTACCACTCTTTCTTGATGTTTTTTGTTTTTTTTTTTTTTTTTTGTTAAGGTGTTATAGTGTAATTAAGGTCTATTGATTATCGGTGAAAGTGGCTTTTAAATTTATTATAATGTTCATATTATATTATAATATCGAATAGTGCCAAACAAAAAAGAAACACCTGAAATCTCTCATACTTTGATGTTTGATGATTAAATTTAAATAAAAAACAAACTACATATTTATTTTTTAACCCAACAATAAAACACAACTTTAATTCTCTGCTATTCAATGACATCTTTCTAACTGTTTCTTAACAAATCGTAACCTCTAACATGAGTTTTCTATTTTACTGTTTCCACTTAAAAAGCACATAAATAATATAAAAAAAAATCATTTTCTAACATACAAAGACAATTATTAAGAAAACATTTATCTGTCTGTAAAAATCATCAATGAAAGAGATAAAAAAAAATATCAAAGTAGCCACATAAAAAACCAACTAATAAAAAATAATAAACCCCAAAACCAAACAATATCTCACACTCTAATAGTTTTTCTTAGACTTGAGCAGATACATATTTGTCATCTTATCATAGATCTTGTAGTTAAGAAAAAACAAAAAAAAAAATAACAAGTAAGAAAATTATAGTCGGTCTAGACCGACTATACGATACCCTATACCATGCGTTTAGAACCCTATCTCTTAGGCCCAACTAACTGGACATTGAAAATAAGCAAAAACCAAATTTGAGTGGGATTTTTATTAATTTTTTTGGCTGCAGATATGAAAAAGTTCATATCGGATGCTATATCTATAAAGGGACTAGGTCCAAAAATGGACCGATCCTGATCATGTTTGGTAAAGTCTCTTGTATTTTGCAAAAATATATACAAACAAAATTTGAGAAGAATCAGTGCAATATTTTTGTTTTTTAATAGATTTAAGTGAAGATCGGGAAGTAGCTCTATATGGGGTCAAAGGGATCATTTTTGGACTACTCATTAGTGGATGTAATGAACGCATACAAACCCAATTTGAGTAAGATCTATATGACAATTTGGATCTTATGGAAATTTATGTCGATTTCATATGGGTAATTTGTATGGGGGCTAGGTCTGAACATGGACCGATTCTCACCAATTTCAATAGCGTTCATCCCATGGCCGATAAAAGCTTATATACCAAATTTCATCAAAATATATTCATATTTGCGACCTGCAGTTTGATTACAAGCTTTACATGGACACACAGACGGACGGACGGACGGACGGACGGACGGACGGACGGACGGACGGACGGACATTGTTAAATCAACTCAGAAAGTGATTCTGATTCGATCGGTATAATTAAAGATGGGTCTAGGTCAAATATTTTTGGTTGTTACAAACAGCAGCACAAAGTCATTATACCCAAACCACATAGTGGTATAGGGTATAAAAACTGAAAAAGACGACACTTATTTAGTTTGTAGTAACCAATTTTAGATATTATACATTACATATCAAATGCAATTTACTTGTACTTGTACCGTTTGTGTTTTCTACACTACATCATCTTGCTCATCATCGTCATCATTAAAAACAACATCAACAGAGACCCCATTTTCCGTTTACATTCATCTCTTTATTTCTTATTAGATGAATGTATGTTGATTGTTATTTGTTTGTCTATCTGTCGGTAAAGTAGTCGTACATACATATGAACACACATACTTATGGTGTATTGTACCATTCATACTAAGTTGTTGTTGTTGTTCATTTGTCTAAGCAAATAAAAAACACTTTGACAAACTATAAGATACATTAGTTGGTTTGTTAGTTACTTAAAATGAGTCTGTTCTGAATGTAGTGACGTCTCCACGAATTGAACAGAAAATGCAACAAAATCTTTACTCGTTCATATACTTTTAAGAAGACCACAAGTTTCATTGGCTGTATTGACTTTATTGACACTCGAAAAAATGGTATGTAATAGTGATTTTAAAAGAACAAGGAAATCACACACTAAATAAAAAACTCGCACATATATGTATACAAACACAGCTCAGACCAACAAACACATATTTTTATTTTCATATCAATTATGTGTGTTTCTAAATTTTGTACGGTACCCAACACAATCATGACTGTGTTTCGTTTTAATATTCCGTTATCTACACGAATATTTTTCTATAACGTATTTTTTGTTTTGAACACACATAAACCACACAGATTCGAGTGTAGCTTTATTTTAAATTCGTTTTCTTGCAGGTGTACTGCTAAAAAAACAGAACATGTTCTTTAACGAGTACATCTAAAACTAAAAACATTATCTACTCGCGATCGGAACATTGTGTGTTTCATATGTTTATTTTCTGAACATTGAAGAAAATAAATATATTCCAGTTTTCTTTAAAATCCAGGTGATCTTCATCTAAAGCAGAGGAAGAAAAAAATTCGTTTACAGTTTATTTTCCACCTTTAAAAGGGACTTACAATTACGAAGGGATTACGTTTTGAAAAAATATATTTAAATATTTATGTATATCCACGAAAATATTAAATTAATTTTTAATTAATAAATTTAAAAAATTTTTTAAAAAGAATTAGAAAAAAGTTAATGAATTTTTAAAGCAGACATATTTTTCGATATTTCTTTAAGATTTATATAATACATAAATGCAGCTACAAGCTGTCATTTGAGGCTGTAAAAACAAAGCCTTAAAATAATAAGTTTATGAAAAAATTTATCACTTTACTCAATAAAATCTGATCAGGGAACTTTTTTCTTTAGTATTAATCCAGAGCAAAAATAAAAATAAAAAGCACGAGAGTTATAGTCGGCTTAGACCGACTATACGATACCTGTGCCAGCGCTTAGAGAGGGGGTCCCGGATCAAACTATAGAAAATAAGCAAAAAACCGAATATGTTTGGAATTGTTATTAATTGTTTGCTCTGCAGATATGAAAAAGTCCATACCGGATGCTCTATTTACATGGGTATTAGGTCAAGATTAGTATATTTTCCCAACAAAGTACAGTAATTCACGGATAAAAGCGTTCATGTAAAATGCCAAAACCTGGACGCTTTTAAGCGAGAAACGAAAAAATCTTAGTTTAATGCGTTACTGACTCGCAAAACAGAATTTTCTCTTAGCTGCGTTCACAATTCAGTTATGGAAAATGTAGTTTTAATGAATATACTACTTATTTATTGAAAAGAAACAACAATAAACAAGTCACTTGGGTCTACATATAATAAAAGGTCATTGTTTTATTCAATTCAAATTAGTACATATTAGAATATAACAAATATATTTGCGAAAATATTATTTTAAGACGTAGGAAAAAATAAAATTCTTGAAAAGTTACAATTCATGAATAAACATGCATCGACTTCAAGACATCCAGTACAGACTAAGCTTCTTTCAAATCATAATTTTCTTCTTCCTCACTAAAAGACAACCCTTCGTCCTGAATAAAATCTGCGATAATTTCTCCAACGGTAAGCGGTCCAACGCGGGGTGAATCGTCATCAAAGCTTACAAAATTTTCATATTTCTTGTGAGGATTCATAACTCTTCCATTCTTGTATTATTTCAATTAATTTCTTTTGTGACTCGCTTCGATTTTCAGAGCCATTTTCAAACTAGCATAAAGAACTTATTTGAAATAACTTTGAAACAATTTTCAATACAAATTGGTTTTACCAGCCCCAAGCCCGCTGTAATAAATGCAAGGCTGTCAAAAGTGTAATAGGTTTTTGAAATTCCTCAACAGTTTTTCCTAGTTTGTCTGCTGTCAATTTCCTTCTAATTATATTTTGACGATATTCCTTAATTAATCTGATTCCTGATTATTATTAAAATATTCTATTCGAACATGCGACAAATCGGCTTGCTTATGAGGTGCAGCGTTGTCAATTAATAGCATAACGTTGCAATTTTTTCGAGAAATTTCTTCATTGAACTAAAAAATGATTTTCTCCCAGATTTCTTGTTTTACTATGGGCTTTTCGATAACGAATTGTGCTTGATAATTTGTGTTTTTGAACAAATCTATGACCCATTTATGAGTGTTAAGCGGGATGCATTTAAAAGAAAAATATGTATACAAAGTAAATGGATTAAGTAAATGTTTAACTTTAGAATTACTTAAGCGTGAAGCATTCCTCCGTGAAGTACTGTACTTAACTTTAAAAAAATTACATTTTCTTAAAAAAACAACACATTTTCTTACTTCGCTACTTTTCGTAAGAAAGTACCTTTTCTTAAAAACGTAAATTTTTTTACAAAATTCGTTTTTTTTAAAGTACTTTTTCTTGAAAAAGAATCTTTTCTCAAAAAAGTAAATTTTCTTAAAAACAAAATTTTCTTAGTTAAGGATTTTTTGTATTTTTGAAAAATACCTTCTCTTAAGACAGTACATTCTCTAAAAAGTACCTTTTATGAAAAAATTAGCTTTTCTTAAAAAGTAAATTTTGTTAAAAAATATCTCTTCTTAAAAAAGTAGTCTCCTTTTAAAAAATACCTTTCCTTAAATTGTACCTTTTCTTTAAAGAATACTTATTCTTAAAAAAGTAAACTTTCTTTATAAATTACCCTGTCTTAAGAGGGGGTGGGTAAGGTTTTAAATGCGAAAAAAAGACGTGCTTTCGTAATTTTTTTGGAGATATGAATAACGTTGGATTATTTATTTCATATAAACGTTATAGTAAAACATTTGAAGAATCTTTGAAAAATTTTAATGCATTTAAAAGGTGACATGTTTCCCGAGATAATCACGAAGATTTTTTTTTTAATGTTTAAGTTTTTTTAATTTTGGCAGCATTTTGAAGTGAAAAAATTTCGGTGAATTTGCTATTAAGAATGGGGAAGAAAATGGTGCTTGTGATTTATGTGTAGAAATAGTGTGTAAAATTTCAAAAGAATCGTTCAGGTAGATTTTGAGTGATGATGTTCGGGGGCTTCAAACATGTTATTTGCGAGAAAATCGATTTGGAAATGTTGTATCTTCTTTAGCTTTGCTCCGATTTACTCTATCAGAGCTGTCTAATCTGATTCAAGAGGCTGCGGATCTTGAAATGAGGACAAGGTGGACGCAACTGACCTCTTGCAGAATATCCCAAATCCTATGGCTCTTTCCTAATCCAAGGAGAACGAAATCACTCCTTGGTTTTGGTAAAGGGACAATTAGCATACTTATAGGAGTACACACTGGATATTGTGTAATAGGGCGGATGGCTGAACGCATAGGTGTCCAGAGAGCTGACTTCTGTAGGAGCTGTATGGATGTGGACGACGAGAAGTCAGTGCAACATTTGCTGTGTGAATGTCCAGGACTGAAGGAGCGGCGCTCTAGATATCTATGGCAAAGATTCTACGATAACATGGGCTGCATATAGACGTTCCACTTGGCATCTTGCGGACTTCTTGAGGGAATCTGGCTGGTTCAGGAGGGACGCATAACGGACAAAAGGGGTCTTTTCACTTGTTCTTTTTCGTTTCTTTTTTATTTTCAATTTCCATACCCCTTACTCTATATATATGTACTCTTTAATCTCTTTACCTATCACTACCTTCCGGCACTTTCTAGAAAGTATCACAATGGGCCATATGGCCTCCGAGTGAACCCGCCTTCGGGCGGGCAACCCATTCAACCTAACCTAACCTAACCTACTTGAAATATCCACACAACTCTCTCGGCATGTTGTACATTCAGAAAAAAATACAAAAAAGGGTTTTAAAACCTTTATCCCCCAAAAATGCAAATGCTTTTTCTAAAAAACGACTTTTGCTTTTCCAAAAAGGAGACTTTTCGTAAATAAGTACCTTTTGGTACATCTTATAAAAGTACCATCTCTCCAAAAGGTACATTTACTTAAGTAAGTAACTAATTTAAATAAAATATTTTCCTAAGAAGAATCTTTTCGAAAAAAGGATATTTCCTAAAAATTAAACTTTTCTTTGTTGAATTTTTAATAACGAAAATTTCTTTAAAATTGGCTCTTCCTGAAAAAATAGATGTTCTTACAAAAGTAACTTTTCTCCAAAAAACTAAACTACATATCTTAATATTGTGCCTTTTCTTGAAAAGCTAAATTTTCTTTAAAAAACACAACTTTTCTTAAAAAAAATACATATTCTTTAAACGCATATTTCTAAAAAAAATGTGCATTGTGTTTTTAATTGACACACTCTGGAATAAACTGTTGCTCAGGTATAATAATTCTGCTTTGATGTTAGCACCTTAAATTATTCGAATGGACTTAGTCAGCATTACTTGTTGATTTGTTTAGCAAATACCATAGTTTTAGCTATTTACGAATTTTTTTTTCTGAGACTTTGCAGTGCATTTCAAGAACTGAATGTTTCTGTTGCGGTTTCTGTTTGATTTAATGGAAAAAAGTAGTTGTAATAGCATTTTTGTTTTTGTTTTGTAGCTAAAAGCTGAGATGAAAATTTTAAAGTAGAAATAGTGAACAATGATTTTTTCTTTGCAAAGAAACATGTAACAAAACAAAAACTATGATAAAATTATATATAATAGATACAATCCAAAAGAGGAAAGTTGTTTGGCCACTAACTATTATTACTTGTCGTATTTTTTCTTCATCATATTCCCGATATAACTGGGGATTATTAAGAATATGTTATATTTACTAATATGAAAAATAATGGTAAATACATATAAAGCATTATTACATAAGCTGACACTTATACCCTAAAAGTTTATTCGGTTGACAAGATTTTACGTTGTATTTATAAGATGATTTAAATTTTTTTTTTCTGTCTAAAAGCCAATGTGATTTTTGGTTCTAAACATGTTTCCATTTCTGTAGAATCTAAAACTCTATCAAACAATAAAGTAACCCCATTACTAATGTAGGGCATTATTCAATCTTTTGTTGTAATTTTTATATCTACTCTCTTAAAAACTTTTTTTGTACAGTTTTCATTTATTTTTAAGTCTAAAAATAGTTATCAATAGCTTTACTAGATTAAAGTCATAAATCTCACAAATAAAAACTAGTCAGTTTTGAAAGCATACATGATTGAAAATCCATTTAAGATTTTGTAATGGTTTTGTGTGTGGTGTGATAGCCGAGTAACTGCTAGTTGGTGAAGATTATTTTCTGCTCAATGATTTGTTAAATTACGTTGCAATTTTTAAGAAACTTCAAATCAGGGACAATATGGAACTGGAAACAATCACTTGTTAATATCTAACGACTATATCGAGTCATACAAATTTAAGATAAAATATGTTTAAAATAGTAATTCTAATAAATATCTTACCACTCACTTCTTTCGAAGATCGGTTAACCATTGTTAAAATCCGATTAAGAAAAAATTACATTTATTAAATCTTACAAAGGTTGTAGTTTAAAAATTAAAAAAAAAAGATTGTTAGAATTCTTTTCCCCAAATTCGGAAAAAAAAATTTTGACATTGGAGAATTTGCAGAAATTTTCAAAATTTGCTAACAGCCTTAAAATCTGAGAATATTGATTTTTTTTCAAATAATGGGGAAATATTTTTTTAAATAAAGGAACTATTTAAAGAAAAGTTTCAATTTAAGAAAATGTACTTAATAAAAGGTAATTTTTTAAGAAATGCCGTTTATCAAGAAAAATTAATTTCTTTAGAAATTTCTAAGAAAAGAAACTGTATTATACGCTCAGGGGGGTAAAAAATTATTCCACAATACAGACACAAACACAGATTAAGATTAAAATGGTATGAGGTACGATTGTATTGGTGAAAAGGTTAGGTTATTAGCGATATAAATACGTTTTGAAAAATGGAAAAAGAAAAACAAAAAATTAAAAATTAAAAATTAAAAATTAAAAATTAAAAATTAAAAACTAAAAACTAAAAACTAAAAATTAAAAATTAAAAATTAAAAATTAAATATTAAAAATTAAAAATTAAAAATTAAAAATTAAAAATTAAAAATTAAAAATTAAAAATTAAAAATTAAAAATTAAAAATTAAAAATTAAAAATTAAAAATTAAAAATTAAAAATTAAAAATTAAAAATTAAAAATTAAAATTTAAAAATTAAAAATTAAAAATTAAAAATTAAAAATTAAAAATTAAAAATTAAAAATTAATAATTAAAAATTAAAAATTAAAAATTAAAAATTAAAAATTTAAAATTAAAAATTAAAAATTAAAAATTAAAAATTAAAAATTAAAAATTAAAAATTAAAAATTAAAAATTAAAAATTAAAAATTAAAAATTAAAAATTAAAAATTAAAAATTAAAAATTAAAAATTAAAAATTAAAAATTAAAAATTAAAAATTAAAAATTAAAAATTAAAAATTAAAAATTAAAAATTAAAAATTAAAAATTAAAAATTAAAAATTAAAAATTAAAAATTAAAAATTAAAAATTAAAAATTAAAAATTAAAAATTAAAAATTAAAAATTAAAAATTAAAAATTAAAAATTAAAAATTAAAAATTAAAAATTAAAAATTAAAAATTAAAAATTAAAAATTAAAAATTAAAAATTAAAAATTAAAAATTAAAAATTAAAAATTAAAAATTAAAAATTAAAAATTAAAAATTAAAAATTAAAAATTAAAAATTAAAAATTAAAAATTAAAAATTAAAAATTAAAAATTAAAAATTAAAAATTAAAAATTAAAAATTAAAAATTAAAAATTAAAAATTAAAAATTAAAAATTAAAAATTAAAAATTAAAAATTAAATTTTAAAAATTAAAAATTAAAAATTAAAAATTAAAAATTAAAAATTAAAAATTAAAAATTAAAAATTAAAAATTAAAAATTAAAAATTAAAAATTAAAAATTAAAAATTAAAAATTAAAAATTAAAAATTAAAAATTAAAAATTAAAAATTAAAAATTAAAAATTAAAAATTAAAAATTAAAAATTAAAAATTAAAAATTAAAAATTAAAAATTAAAAATTAAAAATTAAAAATTAAAAATTAAAAATTAAAAATTAAAAATTAAAAATTAAAAATTAAAAATTAAAAATTAAAAATTAAAAATTAAAAATTAAAAATTAAAAATTAAAAATTAAAAATTAAAAATTAAAAATTAAAAATTAAAAATTAAAAATTAAAAATTAAAAATTAAAAATTAAAAATTAAAAATTAAAAATTAAAAATTAAAAATTAAAAATTAAAAATTAAAAATTAAAAAGTAAAAATTAAAAATTAAAAATTAAAAATTAAAAATTAAAAATTAAAAATTAAATTTAAAATTTTAAAAATTAAAAATTAAAAATTAAAAATTAAAAATTAAAAATTAAAAATTAAAAATTAAAAATTAAAAATTAAAAATTAAAAATTAAAAATAAAAAATAAGAATTAAAAAAAAATAAAAATTGCTATATGTGATACACAGATGACGCTTTCCGTTTGATGTTAAAAAGGGCCGCATGCAGGAAAAAAATAAAGTGTACTTCAAGTAGAGTTTATTGTATGTTTTTCATAGAAAATTGTGGATGAAGTCTACTTGAAGTGGAGTTTAATTTTTTTGCATACGGCCCTACATGTTTACACATCTGCCCTGTGATCGGACCCACACAATTTTATTTTTTTTTTTTAACAAAAAAGTAATTTTTTAACAAAAAGTAAATTTTTAATAAAAAGTTAAAATATTTGAATTTAAATTTTAATCAAATAAAATTAATTAAATTTTTTTTTTTGACAGTGAAAATAAAAAAAATTATTTTTTAATAAATTTACTTTTTTTAAGAAAATTGCTTTCTTAAGATACTTTTGTAAGAATATGTTCTTTTTTAATCAAGGAACTTTTTCATCAAAAGGTACCTTTTAAGAAAAGGTAGTTTTTAAGAAAAGGTACTTTTTTAAGAAAGTTAATTTTTTTTAGAAAAGGTACATTTTTAAGAAAGGATACTTTTTAAAGAAAATTTTCTTATTAAGAAATGGTACTTTTTTTGAAGAAAAAGTACTTCTCCAAAAAAAATTTTTTTATTAAAAAAATTGGCTTTTGTCAGAAAATGTACTTTTCCTAAGAAAAGATACTTTTTGTAAGAAAATTTACTTATGCAGAAAAAGACAGTTTTTAAGAAAATATACTTTATTAAGAAAAGGTACTTTTTTCACAAAAAGTACATTTTTAATAAAAAAATATTATTTTATGAAAAATTCTTTTTAATCCTGGAAGGTTACTCTTCATTTTAGTACATTAAAGTTCATCTTCGTCGAATCGACGAACAATTTTTTTAAAAATTACTAGCTGAACGATTTTTAAGGTAAAAAAAACACAAATTTTTTTTTTAGTTAAACATTTTATTAAAAAATAAAGAAAAAAATAAAATATAAAAATAAAAATTCTTTTTCAGTCTTAAAATTCGATACAAATTTGTCCCCTTTTTTTTGGTTTATATGATAAAGAGTAAATGAGCTTCGTCAATTAGACGAAGAGTAACCGTCCAGGGTTAAAAGAATTTACTTTGTAAGAAACATTTATGAAAATGCACTTTTTTAAGAAAATATACATTTTTAAGAATTGGTGCTTTTTTTAGGATATTTGCTTTTTTTAAAAAAATTATACGAGTACTTTTAAGCAAATGTACTTTTTTACGAAAAGCTACTTTTCAAAGGAAATGTACTTTAAAAAAAAAATAACATTTGAAGAAAAGGTACTCTTCAAAAGTGATACTTTTTTAAGACAATGTAGTTTTTAAAGAAACGGTACTTTTATAAGAAAAGTTACAATATATGAAAATTTACTTTTTTAAAACAATTGTATTGTTTGTAAGAAAATGTTCTTTTTAAAAAATTGTACTTTTTTTTGGAAAATTTAATTTTCAACAAAAATTGCCTTTTTAGAGAAAATGCACATAGTTAAAAAAGTGGTTTTTAAAGAAAAGTACTTTTTAAGTAAAGGTAATTTTTTAAGAAGAGCCACTTCTTAAGCTGTTTTAATGTACTTTTGAACAAGGTAGTTTTTTTTAGGAAAAAGTTACTTTTCCAAAGAAAAAGTATATATTTTAAAGAAAAGTTATATTTTTGAAGAGAATGTATTTTTAAACAAAAGGTAATTTTTCAGAAGAGGCATTTTATTTAGAACAGGTACTATGTTATAAAAAGGTATTTCTTTTTTAATATAAATTTTTTAAGGAAAGATACATTTTTAAACAAAAGGTACTTTTATAACAAAAGGTATTTTTTTATTAGAAGGTACTTTTAAACAAAATGTACTTTTTAACAAAGAAAAGTTACTTTTTAAGAAATTAGCTTTTTTAGAATAGTTACTTTTTATAAAATAAGCTTTTTAAGAATAGGTACGCAAGAGGAATTTGCATCCCACTTTTAAAGTTCCTAACTTAATGGTATTAATACTGCTAGAGTGATAGTTCTCTGAAACTAAATACTAATTTTACAGCGTTACATATCAGTGAACCAATTAGTGATTATGATGACTCTATATAAAGATTTTCTTCTAAAAAGATAAAACGAGAATTTTTATTATGAAAAACTTTTTAATCAGATTTTCTTTTAAACTTAACAAATTCTAACAATTTTTGAAATGTTTGTAAAAGCATAATACAAAAGTCGTATTTTATTCTTCTTCTTTCAGGTAAGACGAGCAAAAGAAAACATAAATATGATTTTGTTGAACTAAGCCACAGTAAGTTCTATAAACCTTTTAGCATTTTCTATTTCACCAATATTCTTAAACTGAAAATAACTTTGTCAGAATTTGTCTTTGT
The DNA here is from genome assembly GCA_963682025.1 of Cordilura impudica. NCBI lineage: Eukaryota > Metazoa > Arthropoda > Insecta > Diptera > Scathophagidae > Cordilura > Cordilura impudica. Next base: position 57,349,639 of record OY821521.1, read on the forward strand.
TTGTCTCAGTCTTTATGGCTGAAGAACGTAGAAAACTTGTGAAGAAATGTGTTGAATTTATCACATACTCGTATTATGGATTTTTTAATATGTTTGAATTCATTCACATACATTTCTATTTTTTATTGTAACGAACATGATGAACATGCGTTACAAATTAAATTAAAAAAAATACATGTGCGTGCATAATTATTTTTTTTTTTATTATTATAAATCTTGTTTAAAACAAAATTTACTTCTATTGTTTGCAAACAACAATATTCTGAAAAAAAATAAAAAAAAAAACAACAACGTTGATAATATATAAACAATACAAAATTGATGATGTGCAAGTACTTGAACAAAGAGCAAAGATACTTGTGAACATTGTTGTTGTTGTAGCAGTCATCAGCATATAAAATACATAAATCTATGTTGATAAAAAAAAAAATCAAATAAAATATGAGTAAAATTTTCAACAAAAATAAAAGAAATAGTCAAAGAAAATATAATGATTGATGGTGTGTTAATTTAGGGCCAACAGGAATCCATCAATTTCTTTAAACTTTTGTAAAAACAACAAAGTAGTTACAAGAAATATGGCATGAACTTTTAAAAAAATATTGTGGTAAATTTTTATTAATTACAAAAAGTCAACAGGTTATAAATTGTTAGATGGGAATGTTTTTTTTTAAGTATTCACAGAAGTTTCCAATGAAAACAGAAAAATATAGTTCCGCTAGACCGACTATATGTTGGCCTATACCATGAGTTTCGAGAAAGGGTCTTCAGTCCAAATAGACACAAAAAATAGGCACAAACTTGCAAATATGAAAAAGTTCTTAACTCATATTCATTTTATAATCAAGTCTTTAACAAAATGGTATTTAAACATACATTAGAATGACATATGTCTAATTTTTATTGTCGAAAGGTCAAAGATCAAATTTTCTTATTGCTATTGTTATTGTTGCTGATTGCCCTCTCAACCCGTTTGTAAATATAATTAAATCAGATGGAATTTTTATATATTCCGCTTCACACCACTACAGTACACTGTCCAGAGCATATATCTGTGGTTTTCTAGAATAACCGCGTATGTCATAAAATCAAAATGTTCAGGAGAGCCAAAAAACGTTATATTTGAAATTGTGGGCTCGATATAAAGTTTTTAAAATTTTTTATTTAAGAGTCCTGTAGATATGGGCAATAAATACTTTATATAAAATTTTGAGTCAAAAATCTTAAGAGGAATAGATCCTAGAGAAGGACTAAAAAAACAATATGTAAATTACACTTAAATTGTGTGTGCAGCCAAACAACTTTTGTCGACAAATGTCGTTTTCTTTGAACAAGAAAACTACCAGTGCAACTACCTATTTAGACATAAGTTGTTGTTGCTTGAAAAATTGATTTTTTTTGTTCGTCAACAAAAAGTTAACGGGACTTAGGTTGGGAATATAACAACGTATCAAGAATAATAGTGACAATAAAATACAGAAATAAACACAAAAGTTTTTACAAGTGGTTATAAACTGAAAACTAATCCAAAATTATTTTTCATTTTTTTTCATTAATAACAACGTATGTCGCTATGTGTTGTTTTCTGAGAAAATAATTTGCCAGCGAACAAACGTAGGTTGACATACGTCGTTAGTGCTGCAAATTAATTTATTAAATATTCAAGTTACGTCGTTATTTGAAGAAAAACTCAGAAACGGTCAATATTTAAAAAAAAATTGAACACATGTAAAGAGCATTAAAAATTAATATATTTGGCCTCGTTAACTCAAAACTGATAAAAGTGGACATACGCGGTTATTCCAGAAAACCACAGATATATCGGCTTGTCATTTAATTTGTAGCGCATCGCAATAACCTCCGGCGATCCAAAAACAACATAATTTTTTTAATCCTCAATACAAGGAAAGTTGATTTGGCGATGACCGTGTCACAGTACTTCGTCCTATGGACAAAAATAAAAAATAAAAACATTTGTCTCAGATTATGATGAAACATAGGTATATTAAGGTAACAGCCATTTGCTTTTTTGAATTTCAAGACGTGCGGGTCGAATTATTGTGACACTGGATCTAAAACTTTAGTGCGCAAAATTTGAGCCAAATCGGACAATGCTTTCTGAACGCGCATTGAGTTCAAAGTTCAAATATGAATTTATATGTAAAAATTATCAAAAAAAAATTTTTTTTCGCAAAAATTTTGATATTAATAATTCCGATTGAATTAAATTGATTAATAAACCATAATCTAGAGTATATTGTCTTTCTAATAAAATTACAAAATCTATTATCGGTTGAAAAACAGCCAAGTTATATCAAGTTCCCCAGGCAATAAATGCGCAGCAGACCACTTGATTAAGAAAATCGAGCTCACATGTTTAAAGACATTGAAATAATTTACAGCAACAATATTTTTGTATTTTCCTGATCTCAATTGAAAGTATTTTGCATCTCGTCTATTGTTATGCCGTTCTAAATTGATGTCAAAACGATACGTATTTTTTAGCACTATTTTAAAATCTCCAATTTTACTTTTTCAAAAATTTTGTTTAAAAAGTTTTCCGAAAACAACGACTGGACTTTAAGGTCTTATTAGCAAAATGTATGTGATTAAAAATGACAAATAATGTAGGCATCCTGGTCTTAATTTGGCGAAGACAACGTTTTTATTTCAGCGGATTTGAAGAAACATGTGATTTTTCATACTTTTTCAACTGTTAGGCGACATCTTTTTGGTGTATTCATATTTCAAATATCTTTTATAAAAATATTATATTACTTGATATAAGTTCTCAATTGTGTAAATTAAGGTTAAATTGAAATACTATAAATTGTCCCCATATAAGGTCAAAAGTCAAATTCAACGATATCTAAATTTTTTTAAAACAAAATTTGTGGAAGGATCTCGATAAAACTTGTTGATAATATTTTAATAATTATAAAAAATAATATTCTGCACTCTTTTTCCGAAATTAACCCGCGGGGTGCTCAAAATGTGTCCTAGTTTTAATTTTTTTTCAGAATTATTATATTTATATAAAGGTTTATCGAGGGCTTATACTCAAAAAGTGCTATCTACATTTAACAGCAATGTTAATTTTTGATTTCAAAGTGTTCTTTGATATAACTGTCAAAGATAATATTAATTTTGATAGTACGAATATTTCTTAATAGACTCGTATTGTAGCAAATCCATTTAATGTCACTAGAGGGGGCCATACTCAGAGAATTTTAAGCAAAAATGAATCAAGAGAATAATGGTTTTTAATTGTTGCACGAAAATTATTGTCAATAATTTATTTCTGTCAAAAATGGCTTCAAGTTTTTTTAAGTATGATATACTTGGAATAAATAAAAATAAAGTTTTTAATATATGTACGTTTTCAATAAAATTATTTTTTATTTCGAAAAATTCTCTTTTTTCATTGGAAATCGAACAATTCCAAAAGTTTGATCAAGTATAAAAAAAAACGTCTAAAAACGTCTATTCTTATTTTGGATTTTGTATGTACATACTGTTATCTAGTAGACTCTAACAAAATCAGTGCCTATTTCTTGCCACAAATTATAAAAAAAAACTATTGTAAAGAATTACCAAATTCGTGGTTTTTACTAAAATCTCATGCAGTTAAGAGCGTTTAGCATTCAGATGAAGTTAAGAAATTATTAAAATTAACTCTTCAGTACGAATTGAATTAAAGAATCACTTGAAATTTGACTATAAAGGCTTTATACAGGGATTTATTTTGTTACAAATAGGAGTCGCGTTGAAGAGTTACACTAGTTCAGAAATCGGGTATAGTTGTTAAAAAGAAATCAACTTTGTGCAGCAATAAAACGCCAAATAAAATGAATTTAGAAAAAAGTTTTAATCACAGAATATCGTAAGAGTCATGAAAATTCATCCGCAAAGTTTTATCGAAATATATTGACCTTCGGTTGAGAAGTACATCGATTCATTTTGGAAGGAACCTATACATGTATTATACATGATTCATAAATTTTTGCTAAGTACTGTATATATCGCAAGTATGTTTCGCTTCATTTTGGAAACGGCCAACCTCTTTCAATGTTATTTTATTTTTGTTTTGTTTTCTTATTTAATTTTCCTTTATATATAGATTCTAAATTCGAGATGAGAGCGTGACACAACTTTTTTTTATATTTTAATAATGGTAAAAAATTATGAAAAAGGATATTCTAATGGCTTTGAATATATGTCTTTCATTATATTTACATTACTTTATGAAAATTGGTTATTTATTATACGATATATAGCGTTTTTACGATAGAGGACACATGACAAGTAAACAAATCCTATCATTGAGTGAAATTAAAATATGTTTATATAGTAATTTTTAATTTTGACTATTTTTGTAGCTTTGGCTATGATTTTTATTTCCAGGATATATGAGAAGTATACATCTCCCTGCAAAAGTTTTTTTTAACATTTTGACATATGTCACGTTAGCAAGTCCTTGCTTGAATTAAAGAAGAGATTGTCACAAATAGTAAAATCTTTTGATTCTGTAACCAATTTTCGTAATATTTTGACAACTTTAGTAGCTTTTATTCAGAGTTCAGAAAAAAACACACACTGAATAAAAAACTCGTACATATATGGAAACAAACATAGCTCAGACCAACAAACACATATTTTTATTTTCATATTAATTATGTATGTTTCTAAATTTTGTACGGTGCCCAACACCATCATGACGGTGTTTCGTTTTAATATTTCATTATCTACACGAAAATTTTTGTATCACGTATATTTTGTTTCGAACACACATAAACCACACAGAGCTCTAATTAAGTTCGTTTACTTGCTCTATTTTAAGTTCGTTTACTAGCACGTGTACTGCTAAAAGAATAGAGCATGTTCTTCAACGCGTACACCTAACAAACCATTATCCACTCGCGATAATAACGACAATAATTGTTTCAACCAATTTTATTAAAAAAATCTAAAATTAGCATTAGCAATTAAATTCAATTATTAATAATTCATTAGTAGTTATAAAAAATAAAAATAAAAAGATAATAATAAAAATAAATAATGAATAAAAAGATAGTAATAAAATAGAAAGCAGAGAACTTTTGTAGGTTGTTTATGACTTAATTTCATTTTTTTTTTCGAACGCGAGTGGACAATGTTTTAATTTTTAGATGTACGCGTTGTAGAATATGTTCCGTTTTTTAGCAGTACACGTGCAAGAAAATGAACGCAAACTAAAGCTACACTCGAATCTGTGTGGTTTATATGTGTTTGAAACAAAAAGTAAGTGATAGAAAAAGTTCGTGTAGATAACTAAATATTAAAACGAAACACAGTCATGATTGTGTTGGCTACTTTAGAACAGAACATTGTGTGTTTCATGTCTGTATTTTATGTACCTTGCTTTTATTACACATATCAATATTAAGGACGCATACCTCCTACGTGTCCTTGCACTAATTTCTTTTTAATATTGTATTGATACATGCTCTTCTGTTATGAAAACTAATACTCTTCCTATTCTAACCATTAGGGATGCTATAATTACATTTTTAAAATTCAGGATTTTGGGAAGTACTAGAATTCTTGTAATGATTTTTTTGAAAGTTCGTATTTTTTCTAATTGGCGCTATTTACAATAGTGTACAAAATTTCAGTAATCTGCGATAACTCCTTCTATTTTTGTCCATTCGTTATATGTTAACGAAGCACTGTGCTTCTGTCAGCCTACCAGTCTGTCTGTGGAAACCTCTATCGTACCCATAATGTCTAAGGCAAGCTCCTCGATTTTGCATAATAGCGTTTACTAACATCCTGGTTGAGCTTATATTTAACATCATCGAAAATCAATCCAATGGCTAACGAGATTTGAATGAAAATGTTGAAAAACCCTTGAAAAAATAAATAAATATGTTCAGTGTGTTTGTTGCTTTTCTTACGCTATGTATATGTTATAATTCTACTTATTTCTGCAGTCGTTATATTTGCGGCCTTTATTTCTTGAGGGTGTGTGTATAGTTATACTGCACGTGTCACATTAGCCACATAATTTTTTTTTATCGTTTTCCCGATATAATAAATAAAATCGCCAATATGAAAGAATAATATAATCCTAAAAGAAAAATATAATCCTTCAAAAAAGTACTCGATATTTTAAAAAATAAATTTATTTAAAGTGCACTCTTTTAAAAATTTATTTTTTAGAAGTACCGTTTCTTTATATAAGAAAAATTTTTTTTAAAAGTATCCTCATTTCAAAAAAGTATCTCTTTTTTTAAAATGACCTTTTTTGAAAGGTACCCTTTATTTCAAAATGGTACTCTTTATTGAAAAGTACCCTTTTTTTGAAAAGTACCCTTTTTTGAAAAGTACCCTTTTTTTAAAATGGTACCCCTTTTTAAAAAAGTACTTTTTTTAAAAGCACAATATTTTTAATGGGGTTTTTTTAAGTATAGTTATTTTAAATTATCTTTTCTTTAAAGAAGTACTCTTTAAAAAATACGTTTTTTATAGATCCAGTTCTTTTAAGTACCCCTTTTAGAGGAATGTTCCTTTTTTAACAAAATATTTCTTTAATTAGTTTTTTTTGAAACAATTGTCTTTTATTAAAAGTACCCTTTTATTAAAAAACCAACCTTTTTAAAAAAGCCTTTCTAAAAACATGATCTTTTTTTTAAAAAAAACAAAAATTTTTTGAAAAAGTACCCATTCTTTTTTTTGATCCTTAATTAGTAATTTTTAATTTTTGATTTTAATTTTTATTTTTATTATTAATTTTAATTTTTAATCTTTAATTTTTGTTTTTTAATTTTTAATTTTTAGTTTTTAATTTTTAGTTTTTAATTTCTAATGTTTTTATTGTTAATTTTTTATTTTTTATTTTTAATTTTTAATTTTTAATTTTTAATTTTTAATTTTTAATTTTTAATTTTTAATTTTTAATTTTTAATTTTTAATTTTTAATTTTTAATTTTTAATTTTTAATTTTTAATTTTTAATTTTTAATTTTTAATTTTTAAATTTTAATTTTTAAATTTTAATTTTTAATTTTTAATTTTTAATTTTTAATTTTTAATTTTTAATTTTTAATTTTTAATTTTTAATTTTTAATTTTTAATTTTTAATTTTTAATTTTTAATTTTTAATTTTTAATTTTTAATTTTTAATTTTTAATTTTTAATTTTTAATTTTTAATTTTTAATTTTTAATTTTTAATTTTTAATTTTTAATTTTTAATTTTTAATTTTAAATTTTTAATTTTTAATTTTTAATTTTTAATTTTTAATTTTTAATTTTTAATTTTTAATTTTTAATTTTTAATTTTTAATTTTTAATTTTTAATTTTTAATTTTTAATTTTTAATTTTTAATTTTTAATTTTTAATTTTTAATTTTTAATTTTTAATTTTTAATTTTTAATTTTTAATTTTTAATTTTTAATTTTTAATTTTTATTTTTTAATTTTTAATTTTTAATTTTTAATCTTTAATTTTTAATTTTTAATTTTTAATTTTTAATTTTTAATTTTTAATTTTTAATTTTTAATTTTTAATTTTTAATTTTTAATTTTTAATTTTTAATTTTTAATTTTTAATTTTTAATTTTTAATTTTTAATTTTTAATTTTTAATTTTTAATTTTTAATTTTTAATTTTTAATTTTTAATTTTTAATTTTTAATTTTTAATTTTTAATTTTTAATTTTTAATTTTTAATTTTTAATTTTTAATTTTTAATTTTTAATTTTTAATTTTTAATTTTTAATTTTTAATTTTTAATTTTTAATTTTTAATTTTTAATTTTTAATTTTTAATTTTTAATTTTTAATTTTTAATTTTTAATTTTTAATTTTTAATTTTTAATTTTTAATTTTTAATTTTTAATTTTTAATTTTTAATTTTTAATTTTTAATTTTTAATACATTAATACATTAATATTAATTTTTCTGATGCTCTTATTATAAGCTTTGGTATTCTTTTCATTAAAAACAGTGTCAAATAATTATATTTGTCCTTAATGTACCCCTGTTGTTTTTAGACTACAGTCTTGTTACACGGGCTAACAAATAAATAAACAAATTAATAAAAGTACTAATTTCGAAAGGTACATTTTAGTAAAAATAATTTTCCTTATAAAAGTACATTTTTTTAAAAATTATGTTTCATTGAAAAAGTACATTTTTTAGAAATAAACTTCAAACTTCTCTTAGAAAAATACATTTACTAAAAAAGTACCCCTTTTCAAAAAACTACTTTTTTAAAGTAAAAGGAACCCTTTTCAAAAAACTACTTTTTATAAGTAAAAGGACATTTTCTTTTGTAATTTTTGATTTTGAAAGTGACGTAAAACCCCGTGTTGTTTCAATTTTACAAATATCACTATTCCTTTAATTGTTTTGATATATCTTTTATAATATTAATAGGCTAGGCGATTTTTTGTTACCGATGTTTTGTTCTACCGTTTTATCCCGATTTTGACCAAACGTATATTATTTGAAAGGTATTTCTTTTTTCCTGTTCACCATATTTACAGATTTTTAAATATTTTCCTCTATTTTGAGTAATTTGCATTTAAAATTGATACTAACACATATATAAAATTATGTGTTTATTAAATTTGTTAATGAGTTTGTTATCTTCATTCACAATAATAATAAACCAAAAAAAGGGTTGGTTTGTGAATTGGCTAAGCTGAAAAATAAAGTTGTCTAGAAATTGCACTAGAATTTCGAGCGCTGGATAGTGTTGGTATTTATTAAAAAGTTATGTGTGTTTTTTTTCTATTTTTTGTGATAAAAAAGGAGAATTAAAACTTCTTTTAAAATATATATTCATTTTACCATGTAAGAAGAAAATGTTAAGAAAAATAAATTTTATATGTTTGTGTTCGTGTTTGTGACCATCAATAATACTTTACACAGCCTCACTTCTTATAATGATCGACTCTAAATCACTTTCTTAAGGTGCGTTCAGACTACGCAAATATTTGACCAAATAAACGTAACCCCTAATTTTATGAAAGTTTTATTCAATCTTACATGATATATAAAAGACAAAATTAAGTTATGTTTTATTAAATTAGTAATATTTAATATATTTAACTATATTCTATATCATATATTGTATAACTTAATGAAAATTATACAAGGAAAATTATACATTATTTAGGGGTTACGTTTATTTGGTCAAATATTTGCGTAGTCTGAACGCACCTTTAGTCGATATAACGACATTCATCTGGACCTCTGTCAATACAGGTAACTAGTCAGATGAAATTTGGTATATAAGCTTTTATGGGCCATATGTTTCTGTCTGTGTAAGGCAACTTTAATTTTTTTACCTGTTTTTATTATATTCCTTTGTGTTTTTTTTTTTGTATTAAATGTATCCTTAATTTACATAATACTAGCTAACTCATATAAAAACAAAATTAAAATTGGTTTTTTTTTTAAATTAATATCTGTAAATTTTTGGCCAAGAATCATTTAAATATGTATAAGCTTATATCGGTCATGAAATGAACGCTATTGAAATTGGTGAAAATTGGTTCATGTTTAGACCTGGTCCCCTCACAAATGACCCTTATAAGGTCAAAATTATCATATAGATCACGGTGAAATTGGGTTTGCGTATGTTTATAGCATCCATTTATCAGTAGTCCAAATATATACCCTATAGGACAATCCTTAGTCATAGCCCCCATATGAACCTAATTGCCGATCTTCACTTAAATCTCTCAAAAACAAAAATATTACACAAATTTTTCTCTAATTTGGTTTGCAAATGTTTCTGCAAAAATAAATTACCTTACCAAATATGTTCAGAATCAGTCCATTTTCCGAAATTAACTTTTTCTCATCAGCAGGCAAAATACTTATAACATTGCTACTCAAATTTTCTATACCTAGTTAATTCGACCTAACAAATAGGGTCTTTAAACGCATGGTATAGGGTATCGTGTAATATTATTTTCTTACTTGTTTTGTTTTTGGTTAATCAGCTTTGCAACTTTTGAAAGTCAAATAATGAAAAATGAAGTTGGAATAAAGCTTCAACAGTTATATTTTTTTCTTAATAAATGAATGAATTGACTGACGTTAATATTAATGTTTTAAAAATCTAAAATAAAAATTTCATAACTACTGCTTTGTACTGAATTTTATACTTGTCCTTGAATTTTTATTTACAACACAAGAAGCAGTAAAAACACACTCTTCCAATTTACCACAAGTGCAGAAAAAACTCATAGCAAGAACAAAAATTAAAAAAATATCTCTTTTATATGAATATGATCTTTGATATTTGCCAAGGAAATACATCCGATAGCCATATTAAGGGGCATTCTAATACCTTCGAATTGACACGTCAGTTCAACTTGCAAGTTAACTGCTTTCAAAGATAATCGTTAGAAAGTTCATCCACCTTTGATTTGTTCACTTTTGGCGCTCGAATAATTCGGGAGGTCAAAATTTAATATTTCTTACTTTAGTCGGGAGCAACATTTGGAGTATGTTTTAATTGATGAGGCGCGCCCAACCCGTGAGTTGCTTATAAATAGGAAACCCCTATTTGTAATTCCCAATATTAATATTGATAATGTCAGCGTTTACTGGTTTTTATTTTGTGATGTTGTTTTCTTTTCAAAGGACTTGAAATTTTCAAAATAATTACGTTCTTAAAAAATTATATTTAATCCTACCGATCTCGCTATTTTATTTAAGATAATAAAAGAGTATTGGAGACTTCCATACAATTTGTATTTTCTCATATTATGACAAAGGAATGTCAGTAATATCCTTTTAAAGCTTAACTCACTCCTTTTTTTTTTTTTTTTTTTTTTGTTATTTTTTGGTATAAAAAAGTTTTTTTTTAAGACCGGTGCTTAAATTTTGGTTTGTGAAATTTAAGCAATCCTTCACTCTTCAATCTATATTTTGTTGAACGTTTTTAAACTCTAATAGCAACTTTAGTAAAAAAAACAAATTTAATAAAACAATAAAAGTATGTTAATAAAATATTTTGTTATTGTTATTGTTTAAAAATTTTAATGAAAAAAGAATTTTTATTAAAAAAAAAATTTTTTTTAACAAAAGTTTCTTATATAAGAAAATGTTTTTGTTCTGAAAAGATGATTTTTCTAAGAAAACTTGTCTTGTTCTAAAATAACGTGCTTCTTTTAACGTGATTTTTCGTTTTTTTGAAAGGATCCATTATTTGAGAAGGTTATTTTTAGAAAATGTGTTTTTTTAGAAAATTAGATTTTTTTTGAAAAGGCCTTTTTTCAGAAAAACTACTTTTTTCAAGAAAGGTACTGTTTTCAGAAAAGGTACTTTTTAAGAAAAAGTACTTTGTTAAGAAAAGGTTCTTATTAAGCAAGTTGTTTAAGTAGTTGTTTAAGAAAATGTACTTTTCTAAGAAATTTTTTTTAACAAAAGGTACTTTTTTAAAAAAATATATTTGTTGCGAAAAGGTTTTTTTAAGAAAATTTGGTTTTTAAGAAAATGTGGAATTTAAGAAAAGGTATTTGTTTAAAAAAATGTACTTTTTTATAGATGGTACTTTTTTAGAGAAGTTTTGTTTAGAAAATGTACTTTTAATGCAATTGTTATTTTTTAGGAAAAGGGACTTTTATAGGATGGACTTTTTTCGGAAACCTACTTTTTTTAGAAAAGGTACTTTTTTAAGAAAATGTACTTTTCTAAGATATTTTTTTAAGAAAAGGTACTTTTTAAAAAAAAATATTTGTTGCGAAAAGGTTTCTTTAAGAAAATTTGGTTTTTAAGAAAATGTGGTATTTAAGAAAAGGTAATTGTTTAACAAAATGTACTTTTTTATAGATGGTATTTTTTTAAAGAAAGTTTTTTTAGAAAAGGTACCTTTATGGCAATTGTTATTTTTTAAGAAAAGGTACTTTGTGAACTTTGTTAAGAAAATGTACTTTTTTTTAGAAAATGTACTTTTTTAAGCAAATGTCCGGTTCTAAGAAAATTTACTTTAAAAAAAAACTTTTTTGTAAAAAAACTACTTTTTTATGAAAGTTACTGTTTGGTAAAGGGATTTTTTTTATGAAAAATTACTTTTAAGCAAACTAATTTTTTTTGAAGTACTTTTATAAGAAAAATAACTTTTTTAACAAAATTTGCTTTTTTAAGAATTTTTCTTAACAAAAATGAATATTTTTAACGAAAGGCACTTTTTAAGAAAAAACTTTTTTTTTTGAAAAGGGAGTTTTTTTTAGAAAATGTACTTTTTTTAATAAAGGTACTTTTTTTTAACAAAATTTACTTTCTTAGAAAAGGTACATACTTAGAAAAGGGGCTTATTTTTAGCAGTACGAACTTATTTAGGAAGGGTACTTTTTCAAAAAAATTGTCTTTTTTAAGAACAAGTGCTTTTTTAAATAAAAGTTACTTTTTAAGCAGAATGTACTTGTTTTTGCAAAAGGTGCATTTATACCAAAAAAAAAGACTTTTTTTTAACAATAGGTAGTCATATTACTTTTTTTACAAAAGGTACATCTGTAACAAAGGTAATTTTCAACAAAATGTACTTTTTTGACTAAAGGTATTTTTCCAAAAGATACTTATTTAAAAAACAGAAGACTTTTAAAAATCACCTTTTTAAGATAAGGTACTTTTTAATTAAATTTTTAACGGAAACATACTTTTCACATAAAATTACAGGTAAGAAGGTCTTCTTTCGAAAAATTAGCTTTTAACTAAAAAGTACCTTTTTAATAAACAAGCAAACTGCTACACAGATATTTGTTCCATTTCGTATAGATAATGAATAATTTACCATTCGTTTTCAAAGAATTTTCCTATCAAGAAGAGGAACTAACTGTCTGTTGTACATTATGGCATTGTCTTACCGACAGTCAATACATATTTAATTCTTCAGTTCTTTAGATTTTTTATACTTTTTAATATATTTAATATAAGATTATTTCAAGGATTTCTAAGTCATTAACTTCACGAATTGTAACATTGACCTACAACTCAATCACGTTACAATCTCGATACAAAAAAATATTATGATGTTTTCATCATAAATGACTAATGCAAATGGGGTCGGATTCTGGTAGAAGATCAAACCTAAAAGAAGACAAAAAAAACTAATGTAAACCCTAAAAGACATAAGCATTTATTTTAGTCTGTCTTAGTTGGCTTTCCTTCCATTCAAACCAAATTGAAATGTACACAAAATTGAATATCATTGAGGCATTACCAATTCGTTCAACTCATTCCAGCAAAGCGCGTTGTAGTTGCATTTGAAAACCTCCAAACAATAAACGCCAAACAGCGTAAATATTTTAAAAACATTGAATGTTAAAGAAAAACAAATTTGTTCTGTTGGTGTTTGGATTAACAACATAAGACAAATGAAAATGGAAATATATGTTGTTGTTGTTTTTTTTTTTTTTTCTTTTTTGGGGTTTAGAAGTTTTTGGCTGTTAAAGGCGAGGTCGACCAGAACATTAATAAATATGATTGTGATATATTTATGACCATTAATATCATATTCGTATGTATGTTGCTGCTTTTTGTTTTTTTTTATTGTTTTTTTTTTTTTAATTTAAAATCAAAACTCAAAAACGGAAAAATCAAAATTAGAAAACCGTAACACCGTAACATATGTTCCGGAAAGCAATTACAGTCCAAAGCTAACACACTTTGTTGTTACGAAAGTCGCAGTCGAAAATAACCTTAACCCTTAAATTGGTTAGAAACCTTTTTTTTAAGTTAATATTTTTGTAATGTTGAAATCTTGTATCAAAAGATGGCGAATAAGTTTTAAGTAGAACTTGAATAACTCATTTATAAGGAATGTTATAACAACAAAACTCGTTAGTGATTGCAAATTTTATTGCCTGACCCTCGGAACCCTTTCCCATGATACTTGATGAAATTTCATACCGCTGGTGTTCGTGTGTTCTTTTTAGAGTTGTGAATGAACTAGTTCGATTGAATGAGTCTTTCTACTAAAGTGTATGCACTAGTTCGTATTCTTTCGTTGTGTTTGTTCTTTCAGTCTTTTAGTTCTTTGCTCTTTTAGTTCATTTAGCCATTTTGTTAATTTTTTCATGTCTATAGTTAAACTTTCATTGTTTCATAAAAGAGCTATTGAACTAAATGAGCGAACTAATATAGTAAACTGTACTAAACTAAAAAGAGAGCACACTTAATTGAGTTACACAGCACCCCTCTAATTCGGAGTGATGCCAACTTTTTTTTAAAGTTGAACGTTCAAAGTTTATAAGAATAAAATAAAATAAAATAAAATATGTTAAAAACTTTTCTCTTCAAGCTCAAATAAAATCGTGTTATTCTCTTCCTCGTCTTCAGACCATAGTATTGTTTTAAGATAAATTTACGGTCCTACATATATTTTATTCCTCATTTTATTTTTAAAAATCTCACTTCACTGAACACTGTTTCAAATTCAGCGTTTGAGATTGGAAAAACTAATTTATCTCCAATGAAATTTGATAATGTAAAAACGGGAATTCATTGACTGTATTTTTAAAGCCAAGAACTCCTTCTAAATGTTTTTTTATATTTTCGAAATTATTTTTTAGAATTTATAATATACTATATGTAAAGGGCTCACGCAAAGTCCCAAGGCTCTCACTACTACAATTTTCAAGATATATGACATTTACTTTGTATGGGGGGTGCCACGCCCCTTTGTCCGATCCCGCCCATCTCCGGCATTAGTAGTAGGTAATGTCACACATATACTCACATACTCAACATATATGACATTAAAAATTTACTTTGAAGGGGAGGTGCCATGCCCACTATGTTAGGTTAGGTTAGGTTAGAAGTGGCTTCTAATCCAAAGGAAAATTACACTTAGACTCTGGGTTCGAATAGGTGTTCCCCTCAGTCCCCACCGTAGAACCAGTTTGAGCTCCTGATGAAGCCCCTGATATGTTAAATTTCTACATTTGAGAGATTAGAGATATCGTGAAGAAACGGCGACCCAATGTTCGAAGTCTTATTCTGGAGAGCGCCGGGCTATAGCAAAGGAAGTATTCCCATAGCTGCAGTACGATTCTTTAGGAAGATCGGATGTGTAATTTCGGAGATTACCTCCTACAAACAAACAAACACATTACTTCCTTATTATATTAGTATAGACTTGTATAGATTAGTATAGATTCAGAGTTGTTTCAAAAATTATTTTTCACGCTGAGTTAAGAAATTTTTTTAATGTTGGAATATTAGATGGAAATTTAGCTCTCAGCTCATAAATAATAGATTTTGTGACCTCAATTAACTTTTGTTTCATTAACTGCTTTTCCGATTCTTCAATATTATTGTCAAAACAGGCCTATTCAGAACTATAACCTAAATAGAAAATTCTACCTACATATTTTGTGTGGTCCTCATTTAGGGCATCGAATAAAATAATTCTGATAAAATTAAGCCAAGTACGTTGTATAAATATAGTTTCTGCAATAATTGTACATATTTCTTAACAGCGTCATCTCAAACGATTTTTCATTAAAAACATTAAAATGAGTTTTCAACTGAAGCTTTCCATAATTGCTCCAACGGCTCTTTGTACACAAAGCCATCTGGTTAGAGTTACCATCGACATTTTTTTTGGCTTATCGAAACATTTGTTAATCAACTTATATATTTTGTTATACAATTTTTGCCTTACCGGCGAATAAGAGAAGCAATTATGATTCTCTTTGACCAAAAAGTTTAAATTTGGAGGAGGAAGTTTAACTTTGGAGGAAATGAGTACAATATGGTTTAACATGGGCTGTTGTATTGAAAAGATGCTAAAGCACTAAAGAAGAAAAACGAAAAGGTTATTTTTTTTTTTAAAGTTCTTACTGAAAATAATGCGATTTTTGGCTAGTTAAAAGGAGCTAAATGTAGCGCGAAGAGCGTTAAGTATTATTGTTCTTTTGGAATATTAGCTTACACATTTCTTAATTTGTAACGACTGGTAGGTTGACAATAGAATTCTGCATGATACGTGGACTAAGGACATATTTTTTCTGAGTATATGCTCACATTAATTTCCATCGGCCGGATGTTGTCACCTTAAGTGAGACCCAGATAGGTGGGAATGCTGATCCACGGGATTTTCACATACCTTGCTATCACCTACTATCAGTTTTGCTTTGCTCACAGGGGCCTTGAAGTTTATGTTCGTAATGATGTTGTGTAGCAGAGGCAGCAACAACTAAACACGAATGATGAAGAATTTAACTCTCTTTTCGTTAAATTCAATATCAGGTCCCATATCATTAAAGAATCTCAAATCTGAATGGGGATCTCTCCCTCAATAGGTTTGATGCCCTTTTGGTGTCCATATCAAAACTCGTGGAGAATTTCCCAACAGTTAAATCGTTATTTCTGGTGATTTTAATGTTCACAATTCATCCTGGCTTCGCTATTCGTGACCCGGTATATTGAACCTTCTGCTGCGCACAATCATCTAAAGCAACTAGTAAATGAGCCAACATATATCCTTGAGTTGCAGGGTGTTTCGCAATACTCTCGACTTTTTCCTTAGTTCGCACCCTAACAAGTACTAAGTACTATATTTAATGCACCTCTCGGCAAATTCGGATCACACTACCATTTCTGCATCCTTTTCATACTCCGAACTTCGAAACGCTTCATAAGCAGTTACCAAATGTCCTAGAATTATATATGAAAGGCTCGTTGGGCTTAACTCAATGATTTTTATCTCCATTTGTTTCATCGATAATACTATTGATGCCACTGCTAAAATGATAGAAAATGTGGTTTTGCTTGGAATGAAAACATTTATGCCCACAAAACTAATTTCAGCTCAACCAAATCATAAGTGTTGGTTTAAAATTCAGTCAATTCCAGAGAGGAAGCGTTCAGTATTAGGCGTATGAATTACAGTACAAATACTGATCTCCTACGCAATCGGGCGATAGCAGAATATAACAATGCGCTTAGACGCGAAAAATTTCTCTACGAACCATCTGGTCAGCCAATCGCAAAAAATGGGTGCAGCTAACAACCCTGAAAATTTCCGCCCAACTGCAATTTGACCTGCTCTGTTAAAGGTAATGGTGAGTTAACATCTTTTGAACTACTTAGAGACCAACTTATTGCTTAACGACAAACAGTTTGGCTTTCGTAGAAGTCGTTCTAAGGGTGACATGATGGCGCTTCTTTCGGAATATAGGAGTCAGTCCCTTCACCGATTCGCTGAAAGTAAGGTTGTTGCTCTGGATATTTCCCAGGCTTTCGATCGGGTGTGGCACAGCGCACTCGTATCAAAATTAATTGCTTTTGGTGTTGGTATCGATTTCTCTCGATTTACATATATCGAGTTTTCTCAGAGATCGTTCTATACTTGTTGTTGGATACAAAGTTTTATCATGAAAGTTATTGTTTCGCCAGTAATGGTGATGCAACATATATGCCTATAACCCACTTCCAAGGGGTGCTCCTAGGCAAAGCCACTTAGTTCTGTTAATTTTTCCCAGCGGCTAACTGTTAAGGTCAAAGTCAAGCAGTGCTATCCTGTCTGGGAGATAACTGGAAGCAACCAAACTAGCTAGTTTGGAAACGAATTCTCACCTAAGTTACCACGGACGAACCATATGCCCAAGGATGTTTCACGGAATTGTCCATATCAGAAACAGTATACACAAAAACATAAAAACCCGCCAGAGAAATGGCAGCCACATTCCATAATTGTTTGGTGTCCATAGGTGTCACATGGTGTCCCAAGGTGTAAACGATGGTACATGAGCGGAAAGTGAGGTCGTCAATGAGTGAGTCAGTGCTCCTGACAAAGATAACCTTTACGATGGAATTGGAAGCAAGAGGCGGGACGCCGATGGACGCATAGTATCCCATACAGTGCCAAGTCCACTGTGTGGTGAAGTCAACGTGACAGGTATGCACGTTAAATCAATAGAGACTTATAATTGTTGTCTTAGATGGGGTCTCATGCAAAGAATTTCAGTTAAACGCAGGGGTACCGCAAGGTTTCGTTCTCTCTCCTTCACTTTTTCTTATGTTTCTCCATGATCTTCTATGTCAAACTTCCTATCGACTCTTTTTCATACGACAGCAATATTTGTTATTCATATTCATTCGATCAATGGCCAAGTCTGGGGATGTTTGGGGGCATGAGGCAATATATTGGGATCGAGTGAACGGGGTCAATTTTAATGCTGGTAAAACCCAATGTTGTTTATTGACCCATAGACGGGCCATGGAATCATGAATGTCGTTTGTATCCATGGGTGGTGCAGATATTGATGAATCAGACGCTATTGATGTTATTAGCTGATTCCAGCGCTCGAAATTCGAGTGCAATTTCTAGGCAGCTTTATTTTGCAACTTAGCCAAGTCGCAAACCAACACTTTTATGGTTTAATATTATTGTGAATGAAGATAACCAAGTCATTAACAAACACATTAACAAATTTAATAAAACACACATAGCATATGTATAATTTTTTGTATGTGTTAGTAGCAACTTTAAATGCAATTTACTCAAAATAAAGGAAAAAATTTAAAAATCTGTAAATCTGCAAAACGGCTAAAAAGAAATACCTTTCAAATAATATACGTTTGGTCAAAATCGGGATTAAATGGTAGAACAAAACTTCGATCACAAGAAATCGCCTAGCCTATTAATATTATAGTTGTGCATGAAAATTCAGTGTGATATCGGAATAAACACATTTTTCAATTGTCGAAAGAAGCTCTCAAGTGTTTAGATTTCCAAAATCGGTAAAAGAAATACTTCATGCCATTTGATCTCCTTACTATTTATACCACCTATATCTTCACAGTCTGTTTCGAAGCTTCTGGACTGTGCGCAAAGGAGGGCATTGGTGCTTGTCAATGACAGCAGGGTAACCAGCTCCATTGACACATTGCAACGGGAAGTGTTCTCAAGATTACAATCAATGTTGGGCACGGCTACCACTTTCAAAGTGTTGCCGATACTGAAACTTTTAAATCGGGTACCAATTAAATTTTAAGTGAACTGCTTCTCCTGTTGGCTATAAAAAACAATGATCATGTATCTTATAGAAATAATTAATTGTATTCTTTTTCTTTTGCCACAGTAGAAAGCCTACAAGTTCCCTAATTACATCATAGAAACCAATGAAATTCATTATCTAATGCAGCCTGCATTATAATATCCAAAGTTTGATCCACATAAGAATGTTTTGAAATATTAGAAGCCATACGATAATTCAAAAAATTTCAGATAATTGTTTGCTAAAAACGTCCAGGAATTTATATTAAAAAAAGCAAATTTTAAAATAATTTTATCTGAATTTGCTGGTAATACGGTAATTTAAGGATACATTTAATAAAAAAAATATATAGATAAAAACAGGTAATAATAGACTTAAAAAAATACCCGATAAAAGCTTACATACCAAATTTCATCTAAATATATATTTGTGTAATATGTATCTATAATATTAATAAGCTAGGCGATTTTTTGTTACCGATGTTTTGTTCTACCGTTTTATCCCTATTTTGACCAAACGTATATTATTAGAAAGGTATTTCCTTTCAGCTGTTCACCATATTTACAGATTTTTAAATTATTTCCTTTATTTTGAGTAAATTGCATTTAAAGTTGCTACTAACACATTCATAAAATTATACATATGTTATGTGTGTGTTTATTAAATTTGTTAATGTATTTGCTATCTTCATTCACAATAGTAAAAAAACAAAAAAGTGTTGGTTTGTGATTTGGCTAAGTTGAAAAATAAAGTTGTTTAGAAATTGCACTCGAATTTCGTAATTAGTTTGTATAATTGCGAAATTTAGATTGTGTGTCTGGTTTAAGTGTGCTGACACGAGGGTGGGCGAACGCTGTTAAATCGACTAAGAAAAAGATGTATAATCGATAGCTATAAGAGGTGTATCTGTACAAAATATTTCTGATAGTTCAAACTTCCTAAATATATTTTATCAAAAATGTTCTTTTTAACATCCTAAAATGAACTCATTGTATCAAAACCAGGACATAAATTTGTAACAAATAAAATAATTAAAAGAAAATAATTATGTATATAAAACTTAAACAAAATAAATGGTACTTTTTTATGAAGGCTTCTTTAAAAGAAAACATTTACTTTTTTAAAAAATGTATCTTTCTAAGGAAATGTATTTTTTTATAAAGAAAAGTAGCTTTATAAAAATGGTTCTTTATAAAGAAAATGTAATTTTTTATTTAAAGATACTTTTTTTTTAAAATGAGTACTATTTTAAGAAAAACTACTTTTATAAGGAAATAATATATTTCAAAGAGGTACTTTTTAAAAAAGTTACTTTTTGAAAAGTGTAGTTTTTAAAAGAGGCTATTTTTTAAGAAAGTCTACTTTAAAAAAGGTACTTATTTAAAAGTAGGTTCTTTAAATCTACCTTTTTAAAGGTTCTATATTAAAAGGAACTTTTTTTATAAGGGCACTTTAAAAGAGGGCTGTTTTTGGAAAATGGGATACTATTTCAAACAAAAAGGCTATTTGAAAATAGGTGTTTTTTAAAAATGGAAGTTTTTCAAAAAGGGTATTTTTTTAATGTATTTAAAAAAAAAGGCTACTTTTTTAAAAACGAGAACTTTTTTTTAAGAGTATTTTTTTTAAAGTGTAATTTAAGAAATGTGTTACTTTAAAAATGAAACTTTAAAAAAATTAACTTTTTTAAAGGTTGCGCTTTTTTTAAAACAAAGTAATTTTTTCAAAAAGTTTTTTTTTTTAACAAAGGGCACTTTCTTAAAAAAATGATACTTTAAAAAAATTTACTTTTTTTAAACAGTAGAAGCAAACACCACACCTACAATGACTATAACAATAAGAAAAGTTGCAATGCAACTGTTTTATGTCAAAATTTTATAAACTCCTTTTCTGCAGCTGCTACTCACGGCACTGAAATAACTAACTACCCAATGTTTCAATTTAGGTAGGAAGCTTACACCTTAGGTATCTGATAATCAGTTTAATTTTCTATAAAGGATCTGTATTGAAAGCACGAAGAAAAATCGTAGAAACCAAGCAAGAATAACCAAAATAATAAAAATATCTAATAACAAACTAATGAATGAATATTACAAAAATAATATAAAATCTTTTGGTGCTGATCCGAAGAAAAAATGACAATTAATAAATAAAGAGTAAGGTCGAAAAAGAATTGGCGTAAAATTTGTTTTAAAGGAGAACGGAAGTACTCTAACTTCAGATGTAGATAAAACAGCTACTTTTAATGAACATTTTATTAATACTGTAAGTAGTATGCAGGAAAATATTGTATTAAGTCCAAGGATAATATAAATATTTTTCGTACTTTGGTACCAGAAAGAACAACTTTTAATTTACAAAGGATTAATAAACAAAAGATTGAAGATATTTTAAATATTTTAAGAACTGATGGCACTACATCTAAAATGTTGTTATTAAAAAAAAATTGTGACTGAGATGGTGGCTGGCACATATAATAAAATATTGGATGAAGGAAGTTATCCAGTCGCTCTTAAATTTCATAAGATTATACCTCTATCAAAACTTATTGGATCGAATAACATTGCAAGTTTTAGACAAATATCTATTTTTTCAATTGTGGACAAAATTTTTTAAAAGATAATTTTTGAACAGTTCTGTAAAGGTCTTGAGGATAAAAATATATTATTTCAAAAACAGATCAGATTTAAACAAGTAAGAAAATACGATACCCTATACCATGCGTTTAGAAACCCTATCTCATAGGCCCATCTAACTGGACATAGAAAATAAGGAAAAACCAAATTTGAGTGGGATTTTTATTAATTTTTTTGGCTGCAGATATGAAAAAGTTCATACCGGATGAAATATCTGTATGGGGACTAGGTCCAAAAATCAACCGATCCTGACCATGGTTGGCAAACTCTCTTGTATTTTGCAAAAATATATACAAACAAAATTTGAGAAGAATCAGTGCAATATTTTTGTTTTTTGATAGATTTAAGTGAAGATCGGGAAGCAGCTCTATATGGGGCCTGTGACAAAGAGTTGTCCAATAGGCATCATTTTTGGGCTACTGATTAATGGATGTAATAAATACATGCAAACCCAGTTTGACTAAGATTCGTATGATAATTTGGATCTTATGGCAATATATGTTGATTTCATAGGGGTCATTTGTATGGGGGCTAGGTCTGAACATGGACCGATTCTCACCAGTTTCAATAGCGTTCATCCCATGGCCGATAAAAGATCAAATACCAAATTTCATCAAAATATATTCATATTTGCGACCTGCAGTTTGATTACAAGCTTTACATGGACACACAGACGGACGGACGGACGGACATCGTTAAATCGAATCAGATAGTGATTCTGATTCGATCGGTATAATTAAAGATGGGTGTAGGTCAAATATTTTTGGTTGTTACAAACAGCAGCACAAAGTCATTATACCCAAACCACATAGTGGTATAGGGTATAAAAAGGACTTGGAACTGAAGAAGCGGTAGTGAGTGTTCTTGATTATATTTGTGCACAGCTTGATGCAGGATTTAGTAGAGTTGCTGGTGTATTTTTAAACTCTTTCTTCTAACTCATACTCTCTGTCTGTCTGTCTATCGTGAGCCAACCCCCTTCCCCCTTATCCAATTGATCTGAGACTTGGCCCATTGTCTTATTGCGACTATAGATTAATTCTGGGGTAGTCACGCATAGTCAGGCACAGTTACAGAGTTATCTAAATGTCATTTCCCCCCACTTCACGGTCCACAGTAAGGCATTCATCTAGTTTACTAGAACTATTATATTTAGATATGTCAAAATTCAAAGTTTGGCCTCGGCAAGGAATGGGTTTTTAGCATGGAAGACATGCACATTTGGTTATTATATTTTAAGCGCCACATCTAAAAATTTAACAGCGCTTACAAAATATTTGCATTTTTTGAATAAATTGGCTTTTATTAGCATGGGGTCATATGTGACCCCAGGTCCAAAAGGAATAATAGGGTCATGTAATTTTTTCCGAAACCCTAGGCTATTAAGATAAAATATAACATTTAAAAGTAGAAAACTGACAATTTTTTGATACAAAATATTTGGCGAGAGTACACTTACTGAATATTTCACAAAAAACTTATTTTTCTCGAAATCCGCAAAAAAAAATTATGGCACAGGAATTTACTTAAAAATTCACACAGTTAATCTCTAACATATGTTTAATAAAACTTTAAAGTGCTATATACAATTCTTGAAACTTTTTTAGGAAATTTTTTCAAACTTAACAAAGCGGTTTTCAAAATTTTATCAAAAAAATTTTCCATGCTTGGTGTCATTGTGTAATAGGTTAAAAACGTTGTAATAAAATAATACTTCATGCCTGAATGCTCATAGGTATAGATACCAAAAACAAAAATAATGAATGGCTTTATGAATTTCTTAAAGTTGAAAAAAAATCCGTCAAATTTCACGACCTATTTTTTTTTGGCACAAAAGTGTTCTGAGGCATTTTTTAAAAGATAATTTAATACTGAAATCGATTAAACTATAGAACAAAATTTTCGTAAAATCTGAAAAAAGTCATATTTTCCCCATATAAATACGCTTGAAATTTTCAGTCGCGTTAAGGCACCACTATTTTTTTTTTGATTGACACAAAACTTAGTATTTCTCAGATTTGCTATTCGCATATTACTAATTATTAATACTACTATTTAGTTGGTGAGACTTTAAATTCGACCACTTTTTTCCTTCGTATAAGGTGGTAAGGTTTTAAAACCTTTTTTTGCATTTCTCATTCTGAATGTTGAACATGTCGAGAGTGTTGTATCAAAATTTCAGGTAATATAATAAAGAGGTAATGTGTGTTTGTTTGTTTATTTATTTGTTTGTTTGTAGGAGGTAATCTCCGTAAGTACATTACTGCGGATATGGGAACTGCTATAGGCTATAATTTTTTAAATATTTTTGGTGGGCGTGGCACCTCCCACACAAAGTAAATTTTTAATATCATATACACATATTGAGTACTATGATAGGGAGAGCTTTGCAAATTTGTGCGAGGTCACCTATTGTTAATATTAGTAACTACGCCGGAAATGGGCGGGATTGGATAAGTGGGCGTGGTACCTCCCATACAAGTAATAATACAATATTATATATCTCGAGTAATGTGATAGAGAGAGCTTTTCAAATTTTTCTGATGTCAATTATTATTAATGTGAGTAGTCGGATGCAAAATGGGCATTATCGGACCAATAGGCGTGGCACCTGCCATATAATATAAATACAAAATGCCATATATCTGGAGTACTGTAATAGTGAGAGTCTGGGGACTTTGTGTGAGCCCATAAGTTATTCATTTGATTTATTAGACAAAAAATGGGCGTGATCGGAGCAGTGGGCGTGGCACCGCCCATACAAAGTAAATATATTATATCATATAACTGGTGTGCTAAAAAGGAAGCTTTGACACTTTGCACGAGCCTATCAGATCTTAGTATGAGTAGTCGAACAAAAAATTGGCGGGTTCACACCAATGGGCGTGGCACTCCCCATGCAAAGTAACTATTTAATGTCATATATCTGGAGTACTGTAAAAGAGAGAGCATTGTGGCTTTGCGTGAGCGCATAGGTTCTTTGTGTGATTAGTCGACAAAAAAAATGGACGTTATCGGAACAGTGGGCATAGCATCGCCCATGCAAAGTAGATATCCAATATCATATAACTGGTGTACTATAAAAGGGAAAGACTCGACATTTTGCATTAGTCCATCAGATATTAATGTGAGTAGTCCAATAAAAATTGGGCGGGATGGGATTAGTGGGCGTGGCACCTCCTATGTAAAAAATATGAAGCACTACGAAGGCAACAGTCTTTTGACAAGTTCAATGTGATTGGTCGTGGAAAATATATCGCCAAAATCAAAAATCGCCAAACCCAAAAATCGCGACGAATAAAAATCGCCCAAAGAAAAAAATCTTCAAAATCAAAAATGGGCAAAATCAAAAAACGCAAAAAAGAAAAATTGCCAAGTGATATTCTAAGTTCAAGGCCAATAGTTAAGTGTTGCCAGATCTAATATGGAAAATCCATGTTCTACTCATGGGCAGCTACATATACCTTGCTCCAGGGTAGGAACGCCGAAAAATCTGATAATTGTTGTACCGAATGAAAAAACAAAAAACATTGTATATCAGCAAGCATTGATATAAAAAAATCTATATTAATAATTATTAGTATAATTATTAATAATTATTATTAATTATTTTTTTTTTAGATTATAATCTATACTAACATAATAAAGAGGTAATATTTGTTTGTTTGTTTGTAGGAGGTAATCTCCGTAACTACTCATCTGATCTTCTTGAAATTTTCACAGAGTCCTACTGCGGATATGAAAGTGCTACAGGCTTTAATTTTTTTTTAAATATTTTTAGTGGGCGTGGCACCTCCCATACAAAGTAAATTTTTAATATCATATATATTAAGTACTCTGATATAGAAAGCTTTGCAAATTTGTCTCAGGTCATCTATTATTGACGTGAGTACTCAGGCAAAAAAATGGGCGGGATTAGACAAATGCGCGTGGTACCCCCACAGAAACTTGATATTAAATGTGATATATCTGAATTACTGTATTAGTGAGAGCCTTGGGACTTTGCGTGAGCCCTTTCATAACGATTCGGAAGGGGGGAGGGGGGTGGGGTGAAGCGAAGCACACCGGGTTACATCTAGTCGTATCTAAATCAGGTTTTAAAAAACTTTAAATCGATTTTCTCGCAAATAAATGTTCAAAGTCCGTGAACATCATAACTCGAAATCTACTTGAGCGATTCTATTGATATGTTACACACTATTTCTACATATAAATCACCAGGTAACCGCGAAGAGTTTTTTTCCATTGTTTTCCCCATTTTTTAACAACAAATTCCCGAAATTTTATAGCAAAAATTGTGTTTTTCACTTCAAAATGCTGCAAGAAAAAAAATTAAAAACTCTTCGGACTACCTCAAGAAACGTATCACCTTTCAAACTCATTTTGATTTTTTTTATTTCACATGATCGGGTAACGAGTTATGATGTTAACCGCAAATCAACAATGCCTCCGGAGATTCGCTGTTACGGACTTATTTATCAAAATTTTTCCTTGAAAATTTTTTCAAAGATTCTTGAAATGTTATGCTATAACGTGTATATTAAATAAGTAATCTAGAGTTATTGAAGTTTTCAAAAAAGAATTATGAAAATACGACTTTTTTTTACTTTTAAAACTTAACCCCCTCCCCGCCTTTAAGAAAAACAATAAACACATTGAATACTTTAATTTTTTCAAGAGTTTTTTCTCGTTTTCATTCATATCTCATAACCGTTTAGATCGATGATTTTAAACAACAAATCCTTCGGGATGTTATTAAACGTTTTTATGCAAAAGCGAAGAGCATGACATAATTATTAAGGGTCTGATCGTGATTTCCACAGACAGACGGACCAACGGTTATCGATAAATCAACTTTCTTTGTTATAAGAATCAAGAAATTTTATGGTTTTGGTGTCTCTGGAATTTATTTTGATGTGCTACAAATGGAATGACAAACCTATATATACCTACTGCACAGTGGTGTAGATGGAATAAAAAAATTATAATTATAAAAAATTTGCTATACAGATTGATCAATAATTTTTCCGAATTGAGAAACTTTACATACTTATTCTAAAGTAAGTTTAGGAAGATGTTGAAATTACATTATTTTATATTGATTAACATTTGTATTAACTTGAAATTCAACTTTCCTGCTCAAACGTGTTCAAGAACTAACACATTTTCAAAGAAAGCCTTAAAAATTAATATTAATAACTTTTAATCAACATTAGTTTGTATCTACGTGCTAAACTTTAAAGAAAAACTACTAAACTTTCATTTCTATACAATTTAATGGTTTAAAGTTCCACATCTTCAGCAGGTTCACTTGATCGTCATTATCTGCATCAACCTCTATGTTAGTGTTTGTTTATTTTCTAACTTTTTCGAGTTCTTACTCATCACTTGACTTAAAACAAGTTTTTTGTGTAGTTACCGTTAGGTGTGTTTTTTTCCTGTTGAGTTTTCTCAATGTGAGTGTGTGGTAGATTTTTTTTTTTTTTTTTTTTGAATGGTCCAAGCAACTTTTTTTGTTAGTCTTTCTATCAAACGACGTACTTGTTGTACCTGTCCACTGCCGGTTTATTTGTACGAATGTATCATAAACAACTCTGCCAAACTGGCATAAGTTAAAAACATCTCTTTTTACCGTTTTACCATATTGGCAAAAATTAGACATAAAAGTAGGTAGTCGGCTAACAGACTGGTTCATTTTAGCAGCAAACATTATCAAAACACAACTTTAAATGGAGTAGGTGTTTAAAGTGGTTAATGGTCTCAATATTTTGAATGTGTTTTTAAGTTTGTTCTGCTAGTTCAAAATCATAATCATAACAGAAGATCATAAAAATCAAGCTAAAGTTTTAAGAAATTGGTTAACACGTACACAGAAAATTTAAAAAAAAAACATCGTAAAATTTTAATCAATGGAAATAGAAAATATTTTGCTTAAACCTGAACTTTATTAATTTTCTTTTATTATGTTTTTGATTCAAAGAAAGGAAAAAAACTTCAAGATATATTCCAAGTCATTTGTAACTTCACTGAAATGTTTCCTTTACTTTTTCATTAATTTCCTAAGAGTCACGTTTTGCAACATTCAATAAAATTCCATTATCCCTGAATACTTTCCTCTTTTTCTAACAATATCCTTGACAAAAAATAAAATATAAATAAAGAAACACTAAAAAAAAAATACATAATAAATTTTAATATTACAATTGTAATCTTAAATACCAACTTAAAACTATTTGGTGCCATTATTATATAAAAAAAAAAAAAATATATTGAATTGAAAAAATAAAACATGCTTAAAGGAAACGGAGATTCATTTCCTTGAAAAACTACAACTTTTACAAACACACAAACAACGAGTGAAAGACATTCTCCAGCCATCAGCGCCAACCATAAAACATCGCAAGACTTCAATAGTTGAACAAAAAAAAAAAAAAAGAAAAAAAAATACTTTGCTTTCAACAAAAACATATGAAAATTTTCAAAAGAAAAAAATGTAAATGTAAATCTCTTATAGGAAAATCGTATTGATAAGTGTGTTTGTGTGTACGGCTGTATTTGTAAACCGCGTTCGACTGCGATGACATTATCATAAGGGAACAACCAAAAGAAATAACAAAATCAGAAAAAAATGCTTAATGTAATAAAATGTAGCAATACTATGACTGTGAAAATCGAATTTGTAATAGTTTAGCTGAATTGAATAATAGCAAATTTACAGAACAAAAATATTTGGGGGGCAAAAAAAAAATACAACTAAAACAGCAGATGGGGAAATACATGACGCCCTATTTAAATAGAAACAAGTAAGAAAAGTATGGTTAGTTTGAACCGACTATACGCTACCCTATAACCTACACGCTTTTACAAAAAGGCTCTTATGTCCAAGTTACAAAAAAATAACTTTTATTAAAAACTACCTTTTTTAAAAAGGTACGTTTTCTTAAAAATAATTTTTTTAAAAGAGTGCCTTTTCTAAAACAAAAAGTACATTTTCTTCACATATTATCTTTTCTTAAAAAAAACATATGCTTCAAAAAGTCTATTTTCTTAAAAAACCCTTTTCTTAAAAAACCCTTTTCTTAATAAAGTAATTTTCCTAAAAAATTAAGGAAATACATTTGCTTAAAAAAGAACATTTTCTTAAAAAGTACATTTTCTTAAAAAACCCTTTTCTTAAAAAAGTACCTTTCCTAAAAAATTAAGGAAATACATTTGCTTAAAAAAGTACATATTCTTAAGGAGTAAATTTCTACAAAAAAATACTATTTCCCAAAAAAGTATCCTTTCTTAAAAACGTAGCCTTTTTTAAAAAATTACTCTTTCTTTAAAAATTACCCTTTCTGAAAAAGTGTCTTTTCTGAAAAAAAAAAAAAAGAATTCTTGAAAAGCCCCTTTTCTTTAAAAATTACCTGTTACTATAAATGTAGTTTTTTAAAATGGAACCGTTTATTAAAAAAGCACCTTTACTGAAAAAAAGTACCTTTCTTAAAAAAGTGTCTACTCTTTAAAAGATTCATAGAAAACGGTACCTTTTCTTACAGAAATACATTTTACTCAAAAAGTACCTCTTCTTAAAAGTAAATCGGGCGTCAGTATACCTAGATATGGCCTAAAGTCTGGAGTAGCGTGGTACTACGTTATATATACATTTTCTAAATGGCAGGTTTGCAGAGTATCGAGGTCCAGTTTGTTTACCTTCTACATATATAAAACTAATAAATGGGAAGTTTGGGGACAATCGGATAAAGAAAAGTCGCTCCGGAAATCGATGGAAAATTTCAAGTGTGACTTTTTTTCAGATTTTACGAAAATTTCGTTCTATAGTTTAATTTTTATGCAAGTTGTTATATGAATCAATATTAGTACTAAATTATCTTTTCAAAAAGCCATATAGCTTCAAGATATAGCAAATGCCACACACCACTTTTATGCCAAAAACACTAGGTCATGAAATTTGACGGGAATCTTTTCAACTTTAAGAAATTAATTAAAGCCATCACTTTTTTTTGGTCTGTATACCTATAATTAATCAGATGTGAAGTATTGTTTTATTGCCACGTTGTTAACCTATTGCGCAATGAGACCGAAAATGGGAAATTTTTTTTGATAAAATTTCGAAAGCTTCTTTTCTAGTTTAAAAAGAATTTCTTTAACAAAATTTAAAAAAATTAATCTGGCATCTTAAGGTTATGTTAATTACATACATGTTTGAAATTAACTGAGTGAACTTTTAAGTAAATTCCTCTGCCAGAATTTTTTTTACAAGCACTTACAAAATATATGAATTTTTTGAATAAATTGTCTTTTATTAGTCATATGTGACCCCAAAGCCAAAAGGGTTAATGGGGTCATATTATTGTTTCCGAAACCCTAGTCTAATAAAATAAAATATAACATTTAAAAGCGGAAAAGTGATTAATTTTTGATACAAAGTATTTAAAAAGATTACATTTACTGAATTTTCACCAAAATCAAATTATTCTCGAAATCCACAAAAAAATTTTGTGAGTCCGATCATAGGGCAGATGTGTAAACATTTATTAATTAAAGATTTTTTATGGCACTTTTTTAAAGTTAAACAGAAAGCGTCATCTATGTATGTCTCACTTATAGCAATCAGGGGCTCTGCTAATATAAAACTATATATAATTATTTATAATTTCAACCGGTAAATATTTAATTTTTCGTTTTTTATTTTTAATTTTTCGTTCGCATTTTAGATTTCTAATTTTTCATTTTTCATTTCCATTTTTTATCTTTCATTTTTTATTTTGCATTTTTTTTTTTTCATTTTTTATGTTGTATTTTTCATTTTTTATTTTTAATTTTTTTATTTTCAATTTTTCATTTTTTACTTTAAATTTTTTATTTTTAATTTTTTAATTTTTCATTTTTCAAATTTAATTTTTTATTTTCATTTTTTATTTTTCATTTTTAATTTTTCAATTTTTATTTATTGTTTTTCATTTTTTAGTTTTTATTTTTCATTTTTCATTTTTATTTTCCATTTTTCAATTTTCATTTTCCATTTATTATTTTGCACTTTTTTTTCCTTTTTCATTTTTTATTTTTCATTTTCTATTTTTCACTTTTCATTTTTCATTTTTTATTTTTCATTTTTAATTTTTTATTTTTCATTTTTAGTTTTTAATTTTTTTGAATTTTTTATTTTTCATTTTTTATATTTCTTTCTTTATTTTTCATTTTTAGTTTTTCGTTTTTCTTTTTAGGATTTCATTTTTTATTTTTCATTTTAAAATTTTTATTTTTCATTTTTTATTTTTCATTTTTTAATTTTTCATTTTTTAAATTTAATTTTTTATTTTCGTTTTTTATTTTTAATTTTTATTTTTTCAATTTTTATTTATTGTTTTTCATTTTTTAGTTTTTATTTTTCATTTTTCATTTTTATTTTCCATTTTTCAATTTTCATTTTCCATTTTTCAATTTTAATTTTCCATTTTTTATTTTGCACTTTTTTTTCCTTTTTCATTTTTCGTTTTTCGGTTTTCGTTTTTCATTTTTCATTTTTCATTTTTCTTTTCCATTTTTTATTTTTCATTTTTTATTTTTCATTTTTTATTTTCCACTTTTCATTTTTCATTTTTTATTTTCCATTTTTCATTTTTAA